>JABTTQ020001027.1:0-600000 GCA_016081115.2 Rehmannia glutinosa | reverse complement strand
TTGAAGCAACAAGATACAACACAACAACACAAGCAAATACAAACAAGCAAACACTTTGTCATTCATTGTCAAAATTCTTGTTGTAATAGCCTAAGCTCTTGCACTTGCACATTTTTGAGGTCTAGGCTTTTATTCTTGATTACACTTGCACTCAAAGTTTGTATACTTCATTATTTTGAATTTGTCAATCATCCAAAACAAGATATCCTTGTTGTTGTTCTTGTGGTAAGAGCACACTTGGGTGATCTTAGGTGTTGAAGAGTGTGGTACTCTTCATAGGTGAAAGAAGATTGTGGTAATCTTCTAAGAGGTGTTGTAAGAAGATTGTGGTAATGTTCAAAGGTGGTGGTGTATTAGTTGTGGTAACTATTAATAAAATTCTTTTTCCTTTTCGAAATCTATCCTGAGATATCTTTGGGTGGTAGAGCACGTAGTCCCTAGATGGGATGAAGCTCTATAAATCATTGAGTGTTGTTTATTGTTCGCATTTATATTCTTGTTATCATCTTCATATTCGAAAAAGAGAGCGTAACTCGAGAAAATCGGCATAATCTATTCACCCCCTCTAGATTATTGTAGCCACTTGGACTAACACTCGATCTCAAAGCTTGTGAGTTTGAGCCGAGAAGAAAAGAGCCGGATGAGACAGTTGTACCCAAGACAAATACACCGATGGCCATGAAGGAAAGAAAGGCCGAACCAAAGGAGACCATTGACCAGGAGGAAATTGCTCTCATGGTAAAGAGGTTCAACATGTTCTTTAACAAGAACTACAAAAGAAACAAGGGTGAGACCTCCGGAGACATTAAGCACCTTCCAATGCAAGGGAGGATAGGCCACCCAAGAGAGCCGAACATCAAAGAGCCGACTATCGAGAGCCGAGAGAGCCGATCGTAGAGCCGAAAATCTGTGTTGGAATTGGACAACCAGACACTTTGTTGTTGATGGGATCGCTTCATATCCACCACCAATAAATACGAAATGAGGAAGAAAGAAGAGTCTTCAGGGAAAGAAGACAAGAAAAGAAGAAAGCCATGTTAGCTGTTGAGATCACAACCAAATTCAATGTAAAGAGCCGAACACTCGGACAACAAAGGTGAAGCCGGCTACTCAAGTGATACTTGAGGAAGAAGCTTTGATCCGTCTCATGGCCAAAGAACAAGATCAAGAAGATGAGGTACACTCTAACTCATCTCATTCTCGAGTTAAGTGGTAGTGGACATGACACATACACTTCATCACCCACATATCTTTATTATGAAAGATTTTGAGCATATTAAAACCTCACACACACTTTTAAATAAGGAAAACAACCACTTAAAAGCCAAAACTCACGATTGACTAAAGAGCCGAGTAGTCTAAATCAAATAGGCGATGAGAACACCAAGTCAATGCTTGAAAATGCCAAGATCTTAGCAAAGTTAGCACATCTTGAAAAGAGAGAAAAAGATCTTAAAAATGTGATTGCCTCTTTTACAAAGGCATGCAAATAATTGGATGAACTAATTATGAGTCAAAAAGAGTGTGGAGATAAGACAGACATATGATTCAATTCCTTTGTGCATAGTCAAACTCCTAGAGTGATTTTGGAGAAAGGATCCTCAAGCAATGAGGGAATCCAAAAGCCCAAAACACCATATGTTGCACCAACAACCACACCAAAACACAATCACAATCATACTGGCCTTGGATACAAAGGTAAAGGAAAGAAGCCAAGATCAAGATATCTTTGAGAGGACAAATTAAAAGAAATTTAGAAAAGTCCATCAAGAGAGTCCAAATAGAAAATACTCAGTAAAAGCCAAACAGAGCTACCAAAAGCCCCGAGATTTCAAAAAGAAATTCAAATGAAAGGAATGGTAGAAACTATCCAAATCAAGCCGATTGGAATAACCAAGTGAAATATTAGCAAAGACCTATGGGATACAAGCCAAAATGGCAAAGACCTCAACCTCAAAGAAAGGTCATTCCCAAGGCAAAAGAGTTATTATCAAGACACACATGTACCCAGGCACAACACCCAAAAATTCCACTATTACCCCAAGAAAGCAATTGCTAAAACAAACACAAGGCATACGAGACAAAAGAGATGACTATATGATCCTAAAACCCCCAAGCAATTTGCTAATGTGCATTATGATTATGGAACTGATAGATGGCGCCTCTTAGAGTCGATCATCTCGGCTATAGGTTGGTTGGAGCATCGTATAAAGCACTAAACCCTTAGGACCCAAGCAAGTATGGGTACCTAAAAATTAATTTCCTTGATTGCGGGTTCAAGGAAAAACGAAAATCCGAGGAACCTGGTACATGGATAATGGTTGTTCCGGACATATGACAGAAATAAAAGAAATTTGTCAAAATTCAAAGAGATTAAAGGTGCAAAAGTCATATTTGGAGAAATGAAGCTCTAGAGGAAATCAAAGGCACATGATCCATAAAGAAAAATGGACTGAAATCACGATGTTGCATTTGTTGAAGGTCTCAACTTCAACCTGGTAAGCATCAACCAATTCTATGACAAAGGCTACAATGTGGGTTTCAACATGGGAGTATGCCGATCAAGAATGCCGATTCAAATGAGATAGTGCTACAAGAAACTAGGCGAAGAACATGTATGTAGTGGATTGGTCAATCACTACACCAAGCACATGTCTCGCTAGCAAAGAGCATAGTGAATCCAGTTGGTTGTGGCACAAGAAGGTGAGTCACCCGCACTTCAAGACAATCAACAAGCTTGCAAGGAGTCATCATGTGGAAGGATTGCATAACTCATTATACAAGAAAGAGAACATATGTGATGCATGCCATATGGGAAAGCAAATCAAATCATCATTCAAGGATAAGCCAAGTCCTTCTTCAACAAGGATATTGCATCCGTTGCATATGGACTTATTTGGTCCTGTTGAGCCACCAACATCGGTGGAAAGAAATACAAATTAGTGGTGGTGTATGATTACTATACATGGATAATTTTCATGTGTAAAAAGAAAGAAACATTGCACAAATTGCCTCAAATGATGAAAAGAGTTCAAAATGTGAAGAGTCAAACCATTATAAAGATAAGATCCGACAGGAATTGAGTTTGTCAATGGGATTATAACTCAAGATTGTGTTGAAAATGGTATTTCTCATGAGTTATAAGTCAAGAACTCCACAACAATATTGAGTAGCTGAAAGAAGGAACATAACTCTCAAGGAAGTCGCTAGGACAATGTTAGGTCAAGTCGGATTGCCTAAAAGATTTTGGGTCAAGCCATAAATACAAACTTGCTATACTCATAATAGGTGCATGATCAATAGGCAACTAACCAAGACTCCTTATGAGATTTGGACAGGGAAAAGGCAAATGTTGGATATTTCAAGATATTTGGATGTAAGTGCTTTATCCACAACAATGGCAAGGATAATTTGAAGGCTTTTCATGCTAAAGTCGATGAAGGTATCTTTTTGGGATACTCACCGAGAATAAAGCATATGGTGCTAAACAAAAGGACTATGGTTACGAAGAGTCTATCCATGTGGTGTTTGATGAGCCAAATGTAAATGGATAGACATTGATGAGTTAGCCGATAAGCGAATCAGCCAACTATCTAGAAGAGTCCTTATGTTGATGTAGATGTGAGAGCACTCAACCCCGAAGATGATGAGAAAGCTGGATCTCAAAGACAGTTGGAAGGTCTCAGAGTCAATGATGATAAAGAAGTTGTTCAAGACAACTTAGCCGCAAGACGGTGAATCCAAACAGACTTACTCCAACAAGATGTGAGATAGATGAGAGACCATCCACCTGCGTTAATCATTCGAGATGTCGAGATAGCATAAGAACCAGATCCAAAGCTCAACATAAAGCTATGTTCACTTGTTTTAATTCCCAAACAAAGCCTAAAGATGTGTCTCAAGCATTGGATGACACACATTGGATTCAGGCTATGCAAGAAGAGCTAAATCGCTTTTAAAGAAACAAAGTATGGGAATTAGTTCAAAGGCCAACCCACCAAAATGTTATTGGTACTAAGTGGGTATTCAAACAAGATGAATGAGGAAGGATCTCATTGGCGTGAAGTCAAGCAAGATTGGTAGCCAAAGGGTATTGCCAAGAGGAAGGTATAGATTTTGATGAAACATTTGCTCTTGTTGCGATTGGAAGCAATAAGGATGTTTCTTGCTTATGTTGCACACAAGAACTTCACTTTGTATATCAAATGGATGTGAAGAGTGCATTTCTCAATGGACTGTTAGAGGAAGAAGTCTATGTTGAACAATCTCCAGGTTTTGAGCAGAAAACTATTGGCGATAAGGTCAACAAGCTTAAGAAGGCATTGTATGGATTGAAACAAGCACCAAGGGCATGGTATGACACATTGTCTTAGTTTCTAATTGACAATGGATTCACCAAAGGCAAAGTTAATGAGAACACTCTTCAAAATTCAAGATGGAGAGAGTATATTGCTTGTTCAAATATATGGATGATATCATCTTTGGATCCACAAACAAAGAGTTGTGTGACAAGTTCTCAAACCTCATGTAAGGCAAATTTGAAATGATCATGATGAGAGAGTGACTTTCTTCTTAGGACTTCAAGTCAAGCAATTGAAGGATGGAACCTTCATAAGTCAAACCAAATATACCAAAGATTTAATGAAGAAATTTGGTATGCAAGAGAAGTCATCATGAAGATTCCTATGAACACTTCAATCAAGATGGATATGGATGCGATTGCAAAGTCATTGATCAAACTAGATATAGAGCCCTTATTGGATCATTGCTTTATTTAACAACAGAAAGCGGGCCGGACATCACCTTTGATGTAGGTGTATGTGCTAGATTTCAATCTGCACCAAAAGAGAGTCACATGACTGCACTAAGAAGAAATCCTAAGGTATTTGAAGGGATGCCAAGAAGTTGGCTTATGGTATCTAAATGAAGAAGGATTCAAGCAAGTAGGCTACTCGGACTCGGACTATCTTTGGATGTAAAGTGCACAGGGAGGAGTACATCGTACTTGTCAAATGCTTGAAAATATATTGGTTTCTTGGTTCAAGAAAAACAAAATTAAATAGCTACATCCACAAACAAGCAGTACATAGTTGTGGGTAGTCACAGCCCAAGTTCTTTGGATGAGACAACAAAATGAGAGATTATGATATAGAAGAAAGATAAATTCCAATTATGTGTGATAACACTTGTGCTATTGAATTATTACTCGAAATCCAATGTTGCACTCAAGAACAAAGCACATTTATGTCGATTTCATTTTATAAGAGATCATGTTGAAAAAAAGACATCACCTTGGAATACATCTCAACCGATAAGCGGTTAGGCGACATATTCACTAAACCTCTATGAATCGAGATTTAAAGAGATTAAGAATGAGCTAGTATTAATTGAGCCGAGTTAGGACACTCGGAAGACTCACCAACAGAGACTGTGAAGAGAGAAAGAAATATAAGCAAGTTTCACATTTCAAAGAAATGAAACAAAAAGACGGGAAATCGATTGTATCGAGTTAGCGATAGCCGAGTGATCGCATGTGAAGAGAGAAGTAAAGTTAAGTCACTTTTGGATTATAGCCGAGTATTTATAAGCTAAGTAACGAAACGCAATCGTTTTCAAAGGAGCGATGTTTTTAAGGATTACGCCAACATAATTATAATGTCGAACAAAAGTTGCACGCTTAGCCTATGATTGGATATAGATGTTGCTGCATTTAATGCGGGAAATTAATGCGGTTTCAAAGGTTAAATCCTCACCGTTGATTTTAATCTAATTTTTCAAATTCTAGAAACCGCCCTTTCAAGTCCAATGTAAGCCAAAACCTATTTTCTCTCTCCTCACAAACTCTCTCGTCTTCAAGAAGCAAAGCAAAGTTCTCTCTGTGAAAGTGCAAAACCCTAGTCTCAATAAGTCTAGATTTTTCGCTTCATTCATCGCTTATTCTCTAAGAAAATGGAAGCCACGCACGATTTTGTCAAGATGTCCGAGAAGATCCACTCAGGATCAATAGTCGACTTTGAGGAATGTTGAAACAGTCTTGATAAGGCCTTGATGAATAAGATCGTTTGAAAAGCTCGAGAAATCTGGTCTAAATGATTTTCTCACGATGGAGTTTTCTCATACGTACTTGGAAGAAGTTTCCATGTTCTATGTCAACACTAAAGTTCATGATGATGAGATTCGCTCATCTATTCATAGCAAGGAGATCAAGATCACCGTTGTTGACCTTTTGCCGAACACCGCAAACCGCCTATTGGAGGGCTAAAGGAGATTCTTTGAGAAGGACGTGAACCTAGCCGCTTCTTGGAAGGAAATTGCCAAGCCCGAGTCAATCATGAAGGTCGTTTATACAACCAAAAAGGCTTTAATCAAATATGATTAGCACAAATTGATGGACATTGTGTCCAAGTGTGTCGACATGAAGTTCGACAACTTTTAATCAACTATTTAGAACTTATAAGTGGTGGTGAAGGTTGTGATTATGGAAGAAAAGAAGATAAATTGGGTTGAGTTTGTCTTGACCGAATATGCCGAATGTGATCAACAAGATTATTAAGGAAGATGGTTCGTTTGGAGGCTCACGGGTATATGGCTCTGGTGATTGGTCACCTCATGGAGGTGAAGGGGATAGCCTGCGACATGGAAAGCCATTCCATGTAAAAAAAGATGTTCAAGGCGAACTTGTCAGCGCTCGTAGGCAAGTTCATGCAAGGAAAGTCGACACGATGACGGTGAATCAAAGAAACCCCACTCCGTAAGACATCATTGCAAACCGCCCCAACTCTCTCCCCTAAGCCAATCCAAAAGAAGAGAGTTGTTGCGGCTAAGCCAAGACTTGCCAGCCCGGCCAAGTCGAAGAAGTCTCCTCGCCCGCTCGCAATGAGCCAAAAGAACTCCGCCCTACACCGAATCGAAGCCCCTATCCATGCAGCCGAGATCGAAAAGGATACATCTAAACCTTCTCCGGTCGTGAAGAAGAAGTGCACAACATTGTGCCTCACAAGTCGATTCTTTGCGAAGAAGATAAAGATGGTTGAGCCGTGAGCCACCGAAGAAGAAGTCAAGAGGATGAAATTCTCTTGTTTAGACCAATAGAAGAAGACTGCTCAAGAAGTCTCGAACTTGAGAAAGTCGAGTCCGCAACTCGGCCAGCCCGAAAGTCCGAGAAAGAGACCGTGAAACTCAAGAGGAGCAGCGATCGAAAGAAAAAGATGGTGGAGATGCAGCCACCATGGACACCGAAAAGACTGTTGATGTCGATTAGCGGATCAGAAGACCCAGTTGCTCGATAGACACGGTGGGAAGTGCAAGGAGCTAAGACATCTGATTTTAATGAAGAAAGAGTTGTCGAATCCCCTCGACGATGCCAATGAACCCGAGGAGCAAAGATGCTCCACTTGCCACCATTCAGGGAGGAAGGAGATGATGATGATGATGTTATAATGTTATCTCCTATATATCCCGATGTTCAAGAAAGATTGAGTGAATGGAGGAGTTGGAAGCTAAGTTACTCGAGACAACAATTTGAGCAAAGTTAATAGAAGAAGAAGAGGAGGAGCTCTTATCCGATTTTTGTATTACTATCCTTCGTGATATGAAGGAAGAAGAAAAAGAAAGAGCATTGGAGAAGGCCAAGGACAATGAGAAGTCAAAAACATGTCTATTACTTGGTGGACTGAGAATGAAATGGAATCAACCGACAGCAGCCGACGTAGAGAAGATCGACCCATATCGTAGCTACAGAGAAAGCAATTCCAACAAAGCCATCGAGAGAATCTAAAGCCATGCACGAACAACAAATGTAAGAGGGTCCAGAGAGTCTTCTCAAATCTCTCCTAGCTCGACCTATGGATGTGGTGCGGAACATAGTTGTTAATATTGTTGCCACCACATCCCCGTGCACTCGAAAAATGGCACTAAAAGTTTGGCGATGAAGCTAGAGAAGATAACGAAGCGTGGCACCCTAGCCAAGAAAACCCCCTGCGAGAAGATGTTGAGACACTTGCCCCCACGAATGATCACTCAACGGAAACAACAATCGTGTCTCAAGTGTAGAGCAACCCCACCTCTCTTAACTTAGCCGGTGCGCCACCGAGGGGCAAGCTCTCACCACCACATCCAGGTCGGAGGATACTTGTGGGAGACCAACAAATGGAGTTAAGAGACGGAGGTGAGAAACAAACCGAATGTACAGAGTGAAGTTGATGAAGCTCATATGGTTGAGAATGTCTCACTGAAACCTCATCTCACTGGTCGATGACACTCGCGATGCAATGCTAAGGCAAAGGATGGAATGGAGGCCATGGGAGTTGAGACTCTTGGCCCCGAAAGTGCAATCCAAGGATTTGAGACTCCGACGGATGCCACCGAAGACCCTAAGGCGATTGAATCTGCTGAAGGAGATTTACCAAAGACCCGATGCGATTGAGAATGCACATAGGGATGTAGAATGCCCTCCAGCAGCTTGAAACTACGAGGGTGTGGAAGGCCCAAAGGAGGTTGAGACTTCCTTTGGTAAAGAAGCTATAAATGAGCAAATTCCTCGGATGGAGGCATCTGATGAAGAAGAAGAAACCAGCGCCCTACGTGATTCCCGGGAACATGTTGATATTGAATTCATGGAATCCGAATATAAAGTCGAGTCCACCCCCGTTGATGAATCTAACAAGGACATAGCCGAGGATGCTCAAGCCTCTCGGAGTGAAGCTAGTGATAAAGTCTGCTCCGATGAGATTCGTGTTGGTTGATGGGCCACCCCAATGGCACCATCACACTCGATGATGCTTTGATAAGTCACCGAGGAGCGCATAACTCATAAGGAAGCCCCAACCAATACCAAAGAAGTTGTTAAGACACCGAGGGTCGATCCACCCGAGCAGCTCACACACAGCTCAAGCCGAAACTCAATCGCCTTCGAGCTAACACATCTGCTCCAAATGTCGATGAAGCCGGATCAACCGAGGTAAGTCGAGTGAAGAAATTCAAAAAGAGAAGGAAAAGGCTCTACAAGCTGGAGTTGCGGGAATACCTATTTACCCCGATGATTTATTCGAGAATATATTCCTTTTGAAGCCCAAGTACCCCGGAAGCCGAATCAATCGAACAAGCCAAGTACATCGTCCACGCCCCACCAAAAGAACGTGGAACTCCACCGATATAACAATGGTACCAATCGGTTTTGATATTGATGCGCTTTGGCGGAGGATATGTCAACTTCGACAACCGACTTCCGGAAAACATTTAAAGCCATTTGTCTTTGAGATCGAAAAATAGCGCATGGGTTTGCATCATTAGACCGGAAGGTCGGATAATCATGATGCCAACATCACCGGAGATATTCGCGAGTTGTATCGAAAATCCGAGAATGGTTTGGACAAACATTGGCTATGGTAATAACTTTGCTTCCATGATAATAGGAATGCGTGTCAAATTTGCTTCCATGATAATAACTTTGTTTGTTAATAAAAATGGCTTTTGAAAAGACAAGTGTTAAAAACTACTTTAAAAGATTGGAGATCTAGTTCAAGAACTAACAGTCTGCGGAAGGCTCAATGAACCAACAACTCGATACCACTTATAGGTCCCAAGTGGTGTGAGTAAGGTTTAGAAGGGGTTGGATAAACCTTACCAACTTTTCGATTTTAGTCCTTTTAAAATAATAAAGAGTTAAATACACAAGCTAAGTCCTTGAGGGATAGCTAAGTTAGTTAACCAAGAGAGTTAGCCACTCAATGCGACTCGATTGAGTCGTTGATAGAATAACTCACCGTTAGTCTAAACCTTAACTTGGTCGTGATGAGATTTTCAAATGGAAGACTAACACCCTTGAATTTGGTTTAAGTTTGTTTTAACACTTGGTTTTAGCACTTCGCTAATTATCAATTGGATAGCAAATTATCGTGAGATATAAAATGATATGCTTTGAAAGTAAATGCTTTGAAATGTAAATGACATAATAATTTTTATAGAGGTTCAAGATGGGGTAATTCTTCTACTCCTCTCTTCTCTAACTCCTGGAGGAATCCACTATGTATTGATCGAATACAAAGTGGTTATCACCCGTATACAAGTCTTGATCACACAAATGACTTGATCCTTTGGGACTCGATCCGAGATGCCTTGGTCACACAATTGGCTTCTCATCCGACTCAACTTCTTCAAAGGGCTGCCCTTGCTACTTGACTCACTTGCTCAAGCTTCTTGGATGTGATCACGAAGCCCTCCAATAACTTGAGACTGGTTCGACCTTGAACCTCTCTACAATCTTCCTTGGAATGTAGACCCCTTTTGATTCTTCAAAAGTTTCCTCTTCAACAGCTTAGAAGTTGTCTTTCCTTCACACTTGGTGTTGGACCGATTTTCTTCAAATTTGGGCTTGAGGATGTGCTTGAATATCTTGAGAATATTTTTCAAAGTTCTGATTCGAATAATAGCTTGAATGGTTCAGGTTGTCAAGGTAACCTATTCTCAAAGTGATTTCTCGGCCATTTATAGTGAACTTTCAAAAATCGCCCGTTGAAGAGATAGGTGATTTTCAAAAGTCACTTGTGTTCGTTGGCTTGTCTTGTTGTAGTCTTTGATATTGACATTTCCTCGTATTAAATGAACATTCAGACTTTTCGAGTCGACACAAGGTGTAGTGCTTCCCATTGGTTTATTCCTTTTGCACGTTTCTCGGGATCGAGCACTTTAAAACATGGCGGAAGGAAGTATTACTTGTTTAGGTAATATTCTTGACTTCGTAAACGAATTCTTTTTCGGTTGTCTGCCTTTTCCCCAGTGGCTTGAGTCTGCTCCAATGATTGAAAGGCACATCCGTCACTTCAACTCGTCTTGGCTTCTTGAGTTGACTTGACTTACACTTCACACACAAATTGTATCCCACCGATACTCCCGTTAGATAAATATTTTTATTAAGATTTTGATGATTATGTTTAAATGAGTCTTTATACCAAAACAATGTTTATAAATGTTGTCCAAATACTCCTAAATGATTTAAAATGTTTTTACTAATTTTTGGAGTATTTCTTAGAGTTTATTACTCGATAAAATTGGACAACACTTTTGATGATTTTGTGTTAATTGGTTTTTACACCAAAACAATATTGTCCAAATACTTAAAAGATTTAAAAAATTTACTAATTTTTTGGAGTATTTCTTGAAGTTTATTTTTGATAAAAATCGGACAAACATTTCAATTTGGAGGTCGACCGGTCGAACAAGAGGTCGACCGGTGCACCGGAAGAGTGCGTAAATGAAACGAAAACCAATTCTATGAAAAAGGGAGGGTGGCCGGTCAAGGGTACCTCCGACCGGTCGGACCCCCCGATCGGTCGCACCCCACCTTGACCGGTCGCACCCCCCAACCCCTACCTGGATCGCACTATTTTCATTCAAACATTCGAAATCTTATACAGGGCAACCGGTCGCCCTATGTAATTCTCGTGACAAAAAAATGTGCCGTTTGAAACTCTTATCGCCAGCAAGATTTACTTTTTATTTTTGTACAATATTTCTACATCTTGTGATCCTCTTTTTATAGACAAAAGTGAAGAAGAAGGAGCCTATGTTGGGAGCCTATGTTGTGAAGACTCTCCTATAAATAGAGGATGAATTGAAGACACAATAAAATAACAACACAAGCAAATACACAACAAGAAATCTGCAAATTTCCAAGCTTTCATATTCAACACTCTTGTTGTATTTATATCCTAAGTATTTCACTTTCACATTTTGAGGTCTAGGCTTTATTTCTTGATTACACTTGCACTCAAATTGTAATTATCATTATTGAGTTGTAATCTTGATTTTTGTCATCATTCAACACAAGACATCCTTGTGAGTATTCATGTGGTAAGAATACACTTGGGTGATCAAGGTGATAGATGTTTCAAGAGTGTGGTGCTCTTGAGGTGTTTGAAGAATTTGGTATTCTTCAAGATTGAAGATTGTGGTGATCTTCAAAGGTGCCGTTGAAGGAAGATTGTGGTAATCTTCAAAGGAGATTGTGATAATCTCCAAAGGTGGTGTTGAATAAGAGTGTGGTGCTCTTCATGGTGTTGTAAGTTGAATTTGTATTAATTATGGTAATTAATAAAATTCTTTTTCCTTTTCGAAAGCCATCCCTGATATACTTTGGGGTGGTAGAGCACGTAGTCCCTAGGTGGGGTGAAGCTCTATAAATCGAAGTGTGTTGTTTACTTTCCGCACCTTTATTCTTGTCTTGGCGTATTTGATTCTAAAAAGAGGGCATAATCGAAAAGATGGAGATAATCTATTCACCCCTCCCCTCTAGATTATCGTAGCCGCTTGGACATACTAGTGGTATCGAGCCAAACTCTTTGGCAAGCTGCTCCACATCGCGAGTAAAGAGGAACGATCATCGGCTACGAACGAAGTCTACCTTCATCGGTGCCTCCACCACCAAGCCACCACTATTCGATTCCAAAAATTTTACATTTTGGAAAGAAAGAATGGAATGCTATCTACAAGGTTGCGGGTTCGATATTTGGAACACGGTCGTAAATGAAGAATCCATTCCAATAATGGACACACCACACAAAGGCCTCAAAGAGCTCAATGATGAAGAAAAGAAAATCATCTCCTTAAATGGTAAAGCTCTTAATATTTTTGTATTGTTCACTTACCATTTTGGAATATAACATATTGTAGGAATTAAATCGGCACATGAAGTATGGAGAAAATTAGAAGAAGTATATGCAAATGAAAGGAGCCACTCAAAAGCATTTACTTCTCAAATGGATACAAACCCAACATGGGATGAGCTTCCTACAACTTCCGACGTCGATGAAAATGAACGATGTCTTATGGGCTTCGAAGAAGAAAACGAGGTAAGTTCAAAACCCTCCACTTCTTATGATAATGAATTACAAAATGATTATAGTGATTTGCAAAATGATTTTGATGAACTTCAAAATGAATTCTAAAGCTTACTTGTTAAATACAAAAATTTGAAAAAGGAATTCAATATTTTGAAAATTGATAAGGATAATTTATTTTACTCTTATGAATCACTTTCATGTGATCACACCACCACTCTTGACAAGGTTAGAAATCTTGAAAAACAAAATAGTACTCTTGTTGAGGATATTAATTGCATGAAAAATGATTTATCAAAATCCAACTTGAGTACCGATAAAATGACCAATATTATTGATGTTCATAGTTGTGATAAATTGAAACAAGGACTTGATCATAAGCCTAGTGTTGTTAATTATGTGAAAAGAAATCAAGTCCCTATGAATATTGGTCATTATGCTCCCAAAATTACTACTTGTTTTTATTGCAAAAAACGGGTCACACGTTAATACTTGTCGGGCTAGAAATAGCTCTAATTATTATTGGAGACCTAAAAGTCTCAAAGCTAATTCCAAAGGACCCAAGCACTTGAGGGTACCACAAAATAATGTCATATTAGGTACCCGACGGAATAATAATCGAGGAAAATACATACCGCCAAGAAGACATCAAATGACCATTTCATTTGATCAAAGGAGAAGACAACGTCAAAAGAAATTTCAAGAGAAAGACACTATCAACAATGGGAAGAACACAATCCTTGGAAATGGAGCAATTGGAGAAGCTATCATCAACAAGATGATTTACAAAGGAAGATATCATCAACAATGGGAACAACACAACCCATGGAAATGACGTAATTGGTAAACCGTATCTCCTCATTTAAAATATGCATTTTATTTTGTTATGCATGTTTTTATTTGTGCCTTAATTGTAAAATAAGTTTTCAAATATTTCTTAATATTAAGGTCTTCAATATATATTTGTGTTTTTAAATATTTTGAAAAGGAGACCTTGTATATTTTCCTCTCAACTCTTGTGCATTTACATAGACTAAGGTGCTTTTATTATCTCTTATGGTTTTATATAGGATAAGCACTTTTATGATATCTCTTATTGCTTAGCCTACACTTGTATCATTATGTTTGTGCAAAACGTGTTTAAGAATTGTGTAGGACATATATATTTTCATCAATAGTTATTTTCTCAAGAGAGGACCACAAACTATCGAGGCACGCTCATCATTTGTATTCATCCTATAGACTCGATATATTTTTGTCATTCGTGCTTGTTTTCCAAAGTATTTTATACAAGTGCTATTAAGAGGATTTTTTTAAGGCATTATTTGACATAGCTTGTTTTATCCAAGATTTGTAAAGGATTATATTTTGTTTTTGATAAAACATTTGATTTTTTAAGTTATGCATTTTATTGCACATATAAAATTATTCTTGGTTGCTTTGTCAAAGCTCTTGTTCATATGCTTCTTGTAAATGAGGTGTCAACTATATGCTCTTGAATTTTTCAAATTTCAAAAGAGACCTTATATAGCTTCCTATAAACTTATTTGAACTTACATGTTTTATGAAACTCGATGATTTGTTTGAAAGCATAGTATGCGTTACTTGTTATTATGTCTCTATTTTTCGATATTACTATGCTCTTGTGCAAGATATCTTCTTAAGATTTTGCAGAAATTTTTGGTATTTTGGAACAAGCTTGATGATCTAGGCAAGGTTAGTAGCTCTAATGTATTGTCAAGAAGAAGGTATTGATTTTGATGATACATTTGCATCCTTGGTTATTCACATTTTACTTGTCTATTCTTGTTTTAAGAAAATTTCAAGCTCTACCAAATGGATGCTAAATCCACTTTTCTAAATGGTTTTACTCAAGAAGAAGTCTATGTAAAACCTCCGGGTTTAAAATTTTTCTAGGCGGCCAAATAATTTTTATAAAAGGCCTTGTATGGTTTAAATCAAGTACCCCGTGTATGGTATGATAGACTTAGCTATTTTTGCTAAATGGTTTTACAAGAGGTAAAGTTTATACTACTCTCTTTGTTTTTGAAAAAGGGCAAGATTGTTTACTTGTACAAATTTATGATATCATTTATGGTGCTACTAATGAATTATTGTGCAAGTTATTTTCTAAGTTGATGCAAGGTGAACTTAAGATGATCATGGGGGAGCTAAAATTTCTTCATGGGACTTCAAGTTAAACAATGCCAAGAAAGTGGTTATAATTCACAATCAAAGTATACAAAAGTACCTTTGAAGAAGTTAGGCATTGAAGAAGGAAGAATCATCTCAACCTACCAATGTAAAGTTTGACAAAGGTTGAGGAAGGCATATTAATTGACAAACATATTCGAGGTATGTTCACTAACTTTTCTTATTCCTTTAGACTCGACATTTTCTATGCCTTATGTCTATATGCTCGGATTCAAAACTATCCCAACGAATCTCATTAAAAGTGCCGTTAAAAGAAATTTTCAAATATTTGAAAGGTACTTCTTCTTATGACTTGTTGTATCCAAAGTCTTAAAACGTTCTTATTTTTCGGGATAACAAGTCCGGTATATATTATTCGGTTTATTCAAACTAAACATATTGAGATTCGATATATTTTTCTAAGGGATTGTGTTTCTTGAACAAAAATTTGAGATGTGCTTAATTCCTTCTCAAAGATAACTCGCGGACATGTTTTTTAACCGCCAAGTATTTTACCTCACTTCGAGCTTGATTATGACATAATGTATATTAAATGAGGTCTACGTTTGCATTTTGCACGTTTTTAAAACTTAGGGGCGAAAATCGGATTTTTGGTTCAAACCTCGGATTTTGGAAAACAGAATGAAAAACGGTCCGATCAGTGGGGCAAGGTCGACCGGCCGCCCATGCCCCCAACCGTCGACCATAGAGAAAATTTGCTTAAAATCGCTTTTTCGCTCACAAGATTTGTCATTTTGGTCTTTTGTGTTCATTTTCCGTCCCCTTCGCTAATTATACACAAATTTCATTTCAAATTTGTTTTGTTGCATTTATTTTATATATTGGACTTCATGAAGCTCGATTATCATGATCACTCATGCTCATCTTTACCGATTAAATGGTAAGAATTTCTCTTTTTTTTTATCTCAATTGGGTTGAACCCTTGAGAATGTACTTGTATCTTGCTATTTTGATGAAATTCTTGTATTAATATGTTGTATATGATGATTGGTGATGAATTAATATTGTTGTATTGCAATTGGTGATGAAATTTTTTGGCTTAAACGAATCACAAAGGCGTTATACTTCTCTTGTTTTATTCGACGCATGCCAAGTGTTCGACAAAATGTTTCAATAAAAATTCATCACTTACATGATTTTCTTGATTTGAAAAATCTTATAAGTTTATAGAAATCATGTTTTATCAATCAAATGAGCTTTTACAAATCAAATGAGCAATTGTTTCCCTTTATTCGAATTTAAGCTTAAATGCTCAATATGCTCGATAAATCGATTAAATTGCGCACTTTGATATAATTATATGATGTTTTAATCTTGCTAACATTTTTTTTTATGATTCCAAAGAGGGAGAAACAGGAAAAACGCTCATATGCTCAAAGAAGCGAAAATAAGCTTGCAAGAAAAGCTATAAGCTAGGGCTCTTTAAAGCCACAAGTCAGTGAACAATACTTAGTCCATGTGATGTATTATGGACTTTTATGCTTGACTAATGATGTTTTATGACAGGGGAGCTTATAACCTCATGAAATTCAAGCTTAAGTAGTAAAAGTTAGCTTTTAGCTCTTAGTTGGTTGCTTTTATACTTGTTCTTGATATGCATATTGATAGGGGAGCTTGTGCAAAAATGATTTTGAAAAATCTTTGCTCCTATCATTGTGTGTTTGTACTTATGATGAATCTTGCTTATAATGAATTGATGTTTTAGACCGAAAATTTGTTTTTGTTTTAAAATCAACTTCCTAAAATTGTTTTGGTTTGTAATCATCAAAAAGGGGGAGTTTTTTAGATAAATGTTTTTATTAAGATTTTGATGATTATGTTTAAATGAGTCTTTATACCAAAACAATGTTAATAAATGTTGTCCAAATACTCCTAAATGATTTAAAATATTTTTACTAATTTTTGGAGTATTTCTTAGAGTTTATTACTCGATAAAATTGGACAACACTTTTGATGATTTTGTGTTAATTGGTTTTTACACCAAAACAATGTTGTCCAAATACTTCTAAAAGATTTAAAATGTTTTTACTAATTTCATGGAGTATTTCTTAGAGTTTATTATTCGATAAAAATGGACAACACTTTTGATGGTTTTGTTTAAATGAGTTTACTATGTTTATAAATGTTGTCCAAAAACTCCCAAGAGATTTTAAAATATTTTTACTAATTTTTTGGAGTATTTCTTGAAGTTTATTTTTGATAAAAATTGGACAAACATTTCAATTTGGAGGTCGACCACGGTCGAACAAGAGGTCGACCGTACCAAGAGTGCGTAAATGAAACAAAACCACCCTGAAAAAAAAAAAGGAGAGGGTGACCGGTCAAGGGTACCCGACCGGTCGGACCCCCTCCGACCGGTCGCACCCCACCTTGACCGTCGCACCCCAAAGAACCCCTACCTGGATCACACTATTTTAATTCAAACGTTCGAAATCTTATACGGGCAACCGTCGCCTATGTAATTTTGTGACAAAGAAAAATTGTGCCGTTTGAAACTCTTATCAAGAAGATTTACTTTTTATTTTTGTATAATATTTCTACATCTTGTGATCCTCTTTTTGTAGACAAAAGTGAAGAAAAAGGAGCCTATGTTGGGAGCCTATGTTGTGAAGACTCTCCTATAAATAGAGGATGAATTGAAGACACAATAAAATAACAACACAAGCAAATACACAACAAGAAATCGCAAATTTCCAAGCTTTCATATTCAACACTCTTGTTGTATTTATAGCCTAAGTATTTCACTTTCACATCTTGAGGTCTAGGCTTTATTTCTTGATTACACTTGCACTCAAATTGTAATATTCATTATTGAGTTGTAATCTTGATTTTTGTCATCATTCAACACAAGACATCCTTGTGAGTATTCTTGTGGTAAAAATACACTTGGGTGATCTAGGTGATAGATGTTTCAAGAGTGTGATGCTCTTGAGGTGTTTGAAGAATTTGGTATTCTTCAAGATTGAAGATTGTGGTGATCTTCAAAGGTGTCGTTGAAGGAAGATTGTGGTAATCTTCAAAGGAGATTGTGGTAATCTCCAAAGGTGGTGTTGAAGAAGAGTGTGGTGCTCTTCATGGTGTTGTAAGTTGAATTTGTATTAATTGTGGTAATTAATAAAATTCTTTTTCCTTTTCGAAACCCATCCCGGATATACTGGGGTGGTAGAGCACGTAGTCCCTAGGTGGGGTGAAGCTCTATAAATCGAAGTGTGTTGTTTACTTTCCGCACCTTTATTCTTGTCTTGGCGTATTTGATTCAAAAAGAGGGCATAATCGAAAAGATGGAGATAATCTATTCACCCCCTAGATTATCGTAGCCGCTTAGACTTACAACTCCTTCAATCGAGTTCTTGACTTCTCCTCCTTGCCATACTTAGTTGTTTCACAAAGGAGTCTTCATTTTAACCTTGAAGAGATTTCTTGTATATCCAGGCATAGTGACTTGACTCAGCTCGTATAGCCCTATCTATTACAATACAAATTACAAGGAAAATGGGGTGCCAACTTTCTAGTCTAAGTTTTACATGGCATTCATCAAAATCTAAACAATAAATTTCTCAACAGAGATAATAGCAGTTGAGAGAAGTTGTCTTATGGTATTGTGTCTATGGCGTATGTGTCTAGAGTTACAATTATACATTGCTTTGTGCCTTACCAATTCTAGATTGACTGTCACAATATATAAAAATTGCTAGCATAGGCTTTGGCCATCTTGGAATATCTTCTAAGAAATTTCGAGCCATTCACTTATTCGCCACACTTGTCTAGGGCAATAAACTAGGACTCCACTTATGGACATTGCTAAAATTGTCTGTTTAGAAGATTTTCATGATATTATAGCACCTCCTAAAGTGAAAAAATCCACTTGTAGACTTTGAGTCTTTAATATCGATATCCAATTAGCATCATTGTATCCTTCAATAGCAATGGGATATCTTGTATAGTGCGGTCCAAAACAACAAGTATATCTTAAATACCACAATATTTTCACTATATATTTCCAGTATCATGTCCTGGATTACTCGTGTATCTGCTCAATTTACCCACATCATAAGCCATATATGATTTTCTACAACTCATTAAGTACATTAAACTTCTTATGACCCATGAGTATTCCACCGAGACAGAGCCTTACATCTATTCTTGATAGATGTTTGCTTGTGTCTATCGGAGTTCTAGCTAATGATGTGTCATCCTTACTAAATGTCTCTAGAATCTTCCACATAATGTGACTCGATCAAGTACAAGTCCATTTGAAGTTATAGAGATCTTTATTCCAAGGATCACATCAGCTAAACTCATATTCTTAATGTCAAACCTCAAGTTCAACATATCTTTTGCGGATTTAATTATCTTATCATTGCTTCCAATGATAAGTCTGTCATCTACATAAAGACATAAAATGACATAGTCATTTTGCATTCTCTTTAATATAGACACATTTATCACATTCATTTATTTTAAATCCACGTTCTTTCATGACATTATCAAATCTCTCATGCCATTGTTTTAGTGCTTGTTTCAAGCCATATAATGACTTTACCAACTTACATACTTTGTTTTCATGATTTGGTGCGAAAAATCCCTCGGGTTGTTCCATGTAAATCTCTTCTTCTAAGTCTCCATTTAGAAAAGGCGCTTTACATCTATTTAATGTACTTCAAGATTCCGCAAAGAAACAATTGAAAGTACCAACTGATGGTGGTTATTCTCGTAACTAGAGAATATCTCGCAAAAGTAATCAAGGCTTTTTTATTGTCTCAGAACCTTTAATTACAAGTCTAGCCTTGTACTTATCAATTGTTCCATTTGTCTTCATTTTCTTCTTGAAAATTCATTAATATCCCAAAGGTTTTACTTCCTTCAGGATGATCCACTAGTTCCCATGTATGGTTTTGCAAGATGGAATTAATTTTACTTTTTATGGCCTCTTTCTATAATGGTTTGTAGGTCCCAAGGGGTGTGGTGTAAGGTTTAGAAGGAGGGGTTGAATAAACCTTACCAAATTTGAACTTTTTAGTCTTTTTTAAGAATTTCAACAGAGTTGACTCAAATTAGTTGTGTCCTTGGGGACAACAAGATTGGCTATCTTCACTAAGTTACCCACTCAACAGACTTGACCGAAATGCCGTTGATAGTATAACTTGGCCGCGTCCTAACACTTACCTTTAGTTGATTTGGTTTTTAAGAGCGTAAGACTTAACACCCTTTGATTAATTAAAGCTCATTTTTAACACTTGTTTTAGCACTTGTTATTTAATCGCTTGGATAGCAAATTTACTTAACAAACAGATATGAAAAATATAAACAAGAAAGTAAATGTTGAAAGTAAAATGACACGAGTAATTTTATAATGGTTCGAGGATGGGGTAATTCCTCTAATCCACTCTTTCTCCAAATTCTCGAGGAATCCACTAGGTAACATATCAAGTTACAAAGTAGTTCTCGCCTAGAGACAGACGCTTGATGACACAACTGGCTTCTCCTCGTTACTCGCCTTCTTCCCAAGACAGTTGCCTTGCTATTTCGGCTCCCTTCAAGTCTTTGGATTTGTTCACACAGCCATCCAACAAACTTGAATCCCTTTGTTTCGACCTTGAACCTTCCCACAACTCCTTCAACTTGGAGAGTAGATCCTTTTTTTATTTAAATGTTTCCTCTTCAACTGGTTGAAGTAATATTTCCTTCACGATTGTGCGTTGGATTGAATTCCTTCGAGTTTTTGGCTTGATGAATTTTCCGGATAAGCTTGAGAATATACTTGCTTGATAAATGCTTGATTCATTCGTGCTTAGTTCAGTAACCTTTTCTCAATTGCTTCATCAGCCTTTTATAGTGCTCATTTGAAAATTTGCCCGTTGAAGAGATAGACTATTTTCAAATGATACTTCTTGTTCGTTGGCTTGTCTTTTCTTGGTCTGCAAACTTGTGATGTTGACCTTTCCTCGTATTAAATGGCTCTGCAGGTTTTATAGGGTCCGACACAAGCTTCAGGTGTTTCCCATTGGCTTATTCCTTTTGCATGTTTCTCGGGCCAAACACTTTAAGACCTGACAACTTGGACATATTACTATATTGAGTAATATCCTTGAAGACCTTGACTTCCTTCCAACGGATCAATGTCGCTTGTCTTGACTTGACCAAGTTGCATTTACCCTTGTGACTCGAGTCTACTCCAACCATGAGAATGACTCAACTGTCACTTTAATCTGTAGACTTGGCTCCTTTCATTGACTTGACTGACACTTCCTCAAACTTCACACAGTTGTTCCTCAGCTGGCTCTCCTTCGGTCCGAGTCCTTGTCTTCCTTCTTGGCCATACTCAGCTGACACACAACAGAGTCTTCACTCTAGTCTGCAGTTGACTTCTTGCATTCTTTGACTTAGCTGACTTCACTCAGCTCTTTCAGTCCTATCTATTACAACATAGAATTACAAGAAAAATGGGGTGCCAACTTCCTAGTCTAAGTTTTACATGGTATCATGAAAATCTAACAAATAAATTTCCTAATAATTTCCCCCTTTTTGACGATGCTAAAACTTAAACAAACAATAAATAAACAAAAACACTAGCAAAGCGGTAACAAAGAATGTATGCTTTGAATAATCACTTTTTATTGATCATCGCATTCTTGTCCTTTACAAAGCTATTTACAATAGGTAGAAAAGCTTATACAAATATTGCATTACAAATGTATATCGAGCTAGGTTACAAGGAGGATAAATATTACAAGGAAGTTATCGAGCTATATTATAGGGAAAACTTACAACTATGTATTTGCAGCTATTAAAAAAATACACGAAGGGGTTGCAGCCATCTTCAACGCCTTGGTCGCTTCCTTCTTCTCTCTTCTTCTTCATCAGCCCTTCTCCTGTCTTCATCAGCTCTCCTCTGTTTTCTTTCCTCTTTCTCTTTCTTCTTCTTCTCATATGCTCGCTTCGCAACAGTCATCCCTTTGCTACCTTTCCTCCCATTCTCGAGCATTTCTTTCATTTTCACTATTTCCTTCTTATTGCTTTAGCATTCTTGCGTGCAACATCTAAGTTAGCAAGATGATCAAATCCAAATTTCCCAAGATATGAGTCCCTTCTTCTCACAGATCCACACTTAATATCTTCTTGTCTTGCCCATGGTTGAACACTTCTCCCACTGCCACCATGTCTTCTCCTTCCCGACTCAACTCCCCTTCCTCTGGGAGTGTCTTTGTCTCGAGCTTTTCATTTTCCAAAGTGAGTGATCATGAACTTGGGCCGCTTATCACCCCGACCGCACAATTCAAGTCCTTCTCCCAAGACAAAATCCTAGGCTTGTGGTAGAGTCATGTCTTGAAAATATCATTTTGCTTCTAGAGTCCTGGAATGCCTATAGCGTTAAGGCTCGGATCAACATCGTGGCATGGCAATAACTCTCGGGGTTTAATTGCGGGATAATCTTTTTCTCGTTGGAGGACCATCATATTATTTTCTCAAGTTCTCAATGCGCATAGATTTCTTCTCGCTATCTTCTCAAACTCGCTTCAATGGCTTTCCACGACTCCTTGTATGCCATCTCAGCTTTTTGTTCTATGGATAGCTCTTTCGGCAATTTTCGAGAATCGAAGCCGTGACTTCGCTTTGCTGGGGTTTCAACAAACATAAGTTTCAAAGGGGGTTCTTCAAGCTTCCTTCCCCATTTGCGATTATCGCTTCTTCGCCTCATTATAACTCTCTTGACCTTCTCTTTTCAATTCATTTAAGGCCTCATCTTCCCTCTTTTTCGCATCATCACCAAAAGGGGTCGGGCCAGGAAAAAATCCACTCGAATGAAGTCCAGTTGGTTGTTTGTTGAATTACGCTGATATCCGCTTTGAGTAGGTTGTTCGAATTACGACCGTGTAGCCTTTGACTCAACTGCTAGCAACTTCATTTCTGCCATAAGAAGACTGAACTTCTGGTTCATGCTCTCTTCCAGTCTAGCAAGTTTGCTCTTATGTTGCAGCTTGAGCAACTCCATGTTCGACTTATGAGATTCTTTAATTATGACCATGAATTCCTTCTGCCTCTATTGAAATTTGACATTATCCGCACTCCAAACCAACAACTCTACAAACAAGGCTTTGATGTAACGGACTGCTGCGAGCGCATTGCGATCTGTTGTGTAGCCCATTCCCGATCCGTAATACAACCCCTCGAATATCTCATACTGATAGTTGCATCACGATTGTCCAAACGGAGATCTAACGATGCTTGGTGGCGTACCATTTTCTCAATTTCATCATATATTTTCTTGAACGCATTCTGAAACTCCCGACTGTGGAAGTCGACTCTTCTTCCACCACACACGCCTCGAAATTAAATCCCATCGTCACAATCATATCCGTTCAATCATGGGCTCTTTTCGCACATTGTATTTCTCCTGTTCTTGGGCGGTCGGATCCATGTCGGGCGATTCGGCGGTGAAAGGGAAGATATTCAAACACATCATCTCGAATAAGAGAGATTCTTGGAGATCCGTGCGGGGGCCTTTCCCTTCTCTTATTGCAATGAATTAGCTCTGTGCCTCTCACCGAGCCAAAGATCATCGGCAGATAATGCAATTGTGGGAGCTGCGATGGAGCTTGCTTGAGTCTTCGCCGATTGTAGGTAGCTGCTTGCCGATGACGTGTTCTAGCCGAGCGATTGTATCGGTCAGTCACTGACCGAGCCTCAACTGTGAATAGCTTTGTTGGTCTCAGTGGGTTTTTCCTTTTGAGTCAACGAGTCCTTAGTTGTCTTAACAAGGTCATCGGAGTGTGATGTGGCCAGAGGGATGGCTCATCATCAAAATTGAATCTCATAGGAGCCGTTTCATCACTAACATTGCTCCGTGAGTTAAGAACATCCTCGGCCTCGTCCCGCATAAAATCTCCATGATGTGTGGACTCGGCTTCATCCTCCGATCCCCGAAAAGTTGTATCAATGAGTTCTAAGGAATTATGAAGGGTGCTGATCTCCTCTTCTTCACCACTCCTCCATTTGAGGAATGTTCTCATGTTCGGCTCTTTACCTAAAGAAGTCTCAACCTCCTTTAGGCCTTCATTACTCCCAGTAGTCTCAATCAGCATGGGGCCTTCGACATTCCCTTCGACCGACTCAAATTGTCTTGGGGTTTTCAATGGCATCCATCGGAGTCTCAAATACTAGGATTGCACTTTCATGGCCAAGAGTCTCAACTCCCATGGCCTTTTTCCCATCATTTACCTTATCCGCATCGCCAGCTTCAATGGCCTGCACATTAGAGGAAATCTCACCGAATGAACAGTCTTAACCATTCGAGCTTCATTAATTTCACTCTGCTTATCGGTTGTTTGCTATTCTTCGCCTACAAACTTTCTAGTGTTGTCTCCTACAGCGTCCTCCTCACCCAGCTGTGGTGGAGAGGGCTTCCCCTCACCGGCGCATCACCGAGTGAATGGTTGTGGTGTTACGCAGCTCTTAAGACACAATTGTGTTTCTGTTGAGTAGTCATCATTGGGGCAGGTGTCTCAACACCTTCTTTGGGGGTAGGCTTGGCTAGGGTGCCCACTACATCACCTTCCCATGCTTCATCGTCATTCCCCGAGAGCCATCTTGACATTGCAAAGGGGATGTCGTCGCAGAAAAATAACAGCTTGCAATCTTCTGCGCTACTCCCATGGGATCAGATCGAGAAGAGATTTGGGAAGACTCTCTTGGACCTTCCTGAAGTTGTTGCTCGTGCATGGCTCGTGATTCTTTAATGTCCTGTTGGAACTCGGCCTTTTCAACTACCGCACTGGCTATCTCCTCCAGGTCGCTTTGTCGATTGACTCTATGAGATGCTCATGGGTCCTCGTTGCATACATATCTTCGATTTCTTGAGGGCTTGGGCTTTCTCTAGGGCTTTCTCCTTATCATCTTTTTAATATCACGGAGGGCATCCATGCGAAATTTCTCATTAAGGGCATAATGGTCGCGACATTCCCAAGGAAGCTTAGAAGTTCCTCATCTTCATCAATGAACTCCGGATGAGCGAATTGTTTGTGCTGGAGTAGTCTAGCTTCCATCTCCTCCATTACCTTACCCTCTGTTGGATGTCCGGATATATTGGAGAATACATTATTACATCATCATCATCTTCTCCGTCCTTTGGAATTGTAGCCAATAGAGCTTGCTCCTCCTTAAGTTCAAGTGCATCAGTCTGAGGGGGTGAGATAGCTCTTTCTTCCTCGTGACTTGGATGTCTCGGCTCCATCCATCTCCACGCTTGTCTTCCGGCACTGGTCCTCGACACTCATTGATCTGCATCGCCAGCCTTCTCGAGAATCATCAACTTTTTCTTCAGATTGCTTTTCTTGAGCATCAACATCTCTTCGGCTTCTCGGCGGTCTGGACTCACCGGCTTCTTCTTCGACTCACTTCAACCAATCGCCTTCACTTTGTAGGAACCGGGGAACCTCGGCTCTACATTTTGAGGCTCATCAAGAGTGAAGGCATGTGTTTCAATATCTCTTTTCATCAACGCAGTGCCTTACGAGACTTGGCAATGTGCTTTTTCTTCACGATCGGAGAAGAAAGTAGGGATTCCTCCTCGCCTCGGTTGCGGGGGTAGGGGTTTGTGATTCGGCCGCTTGGGCATGTGCTTGGGGTTTGGCTGCTTGGGTAGGTGCCTTCTTGGTTTTCGCTTTGGGGCGGGAAGCGAGTTTAGCCGCCGCAACTCTTTTCTTCGAAACAAAGGCTTAGGGAGAGAGTCGGAGCGGTCGCAGCACTGCATCTTCTGCAGGTCGGTCGTTAATTCCCCCTCACCGGTATCGCCTTTCCTAGCATGAGCCTTCTTCTCGAGCGCCGGAGAGGTTTGCCTTAAACATCCTCTTGTTTGCATGGAAGGGCTTCCCATGGCGCGAGCGATCCCCTTAATCTCCATCAAATGTCCAATCACCAGGCCATACCTCATGGAGCAACCAAAAGTCCCATCCTCCTTGAAATACTTGTTGATTAAATTTTGACATATTCGCTAAAGACGAACTCAACCCAATTAATTTTCTTTTCTTCCAAAATAGCGAAATCGCCATTAGCTTAGTTTGTGATAGGCCGGTTGAAGCTCCCGAATTTCATGTCTACACACTTGGACACGATGTCCATCACCTTGTGGTAGTCATCTTTAATCGACTCATTCTTAGTCAGATAGACACTTTTACAAAGAACTCGGGTTTAGCAACTTCCTTCCAAGTTGTAGCCAAGTTCACTTTCTTCTCGGCTATGTCCTTTAGTCCTTCGGTTGGCTAAAAGTAGTGCTCAACAAGGTCCTTCGCAGTGATTTTGATGTCCTTGACGTGAACGGATGAGCGAATCTCATCGTCATGCACTTCGGCATTAACGTAAAACATAGCTACCTTCTCCAAGTAGGTGTGGGTGAACTCCATAGAGAAAAAGTCCTTCAGACCAGACTTCTCAAGCTTGGCAACAATCTTCTTCACCAGGGCCTCATCAGTGCCCTGCTTGATCATCCCTGTGAAGTCCACTGAAGCACCGGAGTGGATCTTCTCTGAAAGCTTAGCAGAATCCTGTGTAGCAGCCATTTTTAGAAAGATTGAACGGTGAAATATGCGAAAATCTTGATCTTTGACGGTAGGGTTTTGAACAGTTGCAGTGAGAATTTCTTTTGCTTGCTGAAGATGGGAGTATTTGTGTGAGGAGAGAAAAAATGTAAATTTTTGGTTTATATGAGACTTGAAAGGACAGCTTTTGGAATTGAATAATTTGATCAAATAAACGGTCGATTGAGTCTTCAAAATCGCATTAATTTCTCCACATTAAATGCAAAGATTTATATCCAATCATATGTTTTTTCACATGCGGCTTTTGTACTTACAATCATAATTAAGTGACATCATTCTTAAAAACATTCTCGCTCGAATAAACGATCGTTTTTATCACTTAGCTCATAAATGATTCAGCTATCATCTAAAGTGACTTAACTCGCTTCTCTCTTCACATAAAATCACTAAGTCGTCAGGTAACTCGATACAATCGACTTCCCGACCAGCTAAATTTGTTTCACTTGGCTAAAGTGTGAAACTTGCTCATTTTCCATTCTCGCTTTTCTTTTGTCTCTGCTGATTGAGTCTTCTGAGTATCCTAACTCAGCTCAATTAGCCCTAACTCATTCTTGAGTTCTTCAAATCTTGATTCACATGGCTTTGTGAATATGTCAGCTAACTGCTTATCAGTTGAGATGTATTCCAAGGTGATGTCTTTCTTTTCAAAATGATCTCTTATAAAATGGTATCTGACATCAATGTGCTTTCTTCTTGAATGCAACATTGATTCTCGAGTGATTGCAATAGCACTAGTGTTATCACACATAATTGGAATTTCTCTTTCTTTAATATCATAGTCTCTCAGCTGCTGTCTCATCCATGAGACATGGGCACAATAGCTGCCCGCAACTATGTACTCTGCTTCAGCTATGGATGTAGCTATTGAATTTTGTTTCTTGCTGGAACCAAGAAACTAATCTATTTCAAGCATTTGACATGTACTGATGTACTCTTCCCGTCAACTCTACATCCAAAGATAGTCTAAGTCCGAGTATATCACCTTGAATGATTTGGAAGATCCAAAACCAAAAATAGCCTCTTTCCTTTGCATATCATAAGCCAACTTCTTGACATCCCTTCAAATATCTTAGGATTCTCTTAGCTACAGTCATGTGACTCTCTTTTGGTGCAGATTGAAATCTAGCACATACACCTACATCAAAGGTGATGTATGGCCTGCTTGCTGTTAGATAGAGCAAAGATCCAATGAGGGCTCTATATCTGGTTTGATCAACAACTTTGCCATTTACATCCATGTCCACCTCGATGATGTATTCATAGGAATTTTCACCGATGATTTCTCTTCTATACCAAACTTCTTCATTAAATCTCGGTATACTTGGTTTGGCTTATGAAGGTTCCATCATTCATTCACTTGACTTGAAGTCCTAACAAGAAAGTCAGCTCTCCCATCATGCTCATCTCAAATTTGCCTTACATGAGGTTTGAGAACTTGTCACACACGCTTCTTTGTTTGTGGATCCAAAAATGATATCATCTATTTATTTGAACAAGCAATATACTTTCTCCATCTTGAATCCTCAAGAGCGTTCTATCAACCTTGCCTTTGATGAATCCATTGTCAATTAGAAACTCGAGACAATGTATCATACCATGCTCTTGGTGTTGGTTTCGATCCATACAATGCTTTCTTGAGCTTGTAGACTTTATCTCCTATAGTTTTCAAAAAAACCTGAAATTGTTCAACATAGACTTCTTCCTCTAACAATCCATTTCAAAATGCACTTTTCACATCCATTTGATATACGATGAAGTTTTTGTGTGCGGATAAGCAAGAAACATCCTTATTGCTTCCAATCGCAACAGAGCAAAGGTTTCATCAAAATTTGTACCTTCTTATTGGGAATACCCTTTTGCTACCAATCTTGCTTTGTTTCTTACAACAGATCCTTCCTCATTCATCTTGATTCTCAAAACCCACTTAGTACCAATAATATTTTGGTGGGTTGGCCTTTGAACTAATTCCCATACTTTGTTCCTTTCAAACCGATTCGCTCTTCTTGTGTGGCCTGAATCCAATGTGTGTCTTCCAATGCTTGAGACACATCTTTAGGCTCTATTTGGGAAATGAAACAAGTGAACAGTGCTTCATGTTGTGCTCTGGATCTGGTTCTTATGCCATCTCTAACATCTCCAACAATTAACTCAGGTGGATGGTCTCTCAGCCATCTCACATCAGGTTGGAGTAAGTCTGCTGGATTCAGCCGTCTTGTAGCTAACTTGTCTTGAACAGGTTCTTCATCATCATTCAGCTGCAGACCTTCCAGATGTCTTTGAGATTCAGCTATCTCATCATCATCAGGGTTGAGTGCTCTCACTTCTGCTTCAACATAAGGACTCTTATGCATAGTTGGCTAATTCTGCTTATCAGCTAACTCATCAATGTTTTCTCCATTTACATTGGGTTCATCAAATACCACATGTATAGACTCTTATGTGACCATAGTCCTCTTGTTAAGCACTCTATAGGCTTTACGTCACCGAGTATCCCAAAAGATACCTTCATCAGCTTTAGCATCAAAAGCCTTCAAATTGTCCTTGTCATTGTTGTGGATGAAGCATTTACATCCAAATATCTTGAAATATCCAACATTTGGCTTTCTCCCTGTCCAATTCTCATAGGGAGTCTTGGTTTATTGCCTGTTAATCATGAATCTATTCTCGAGTATAGCATGTTGTATTTATGGCTTCACCAAAATCTCTTAGGCAATCCAAATTTCTTAACTAACATTGTCCTTGCAGCTTCCTTGAGAGTTATGTTCCTTCTTTCAGCTACTCCATTCTCCGTCGTGGGGTCCTTGTTGCTGATAACTCATGAGCAATACCATTTTCCACACAATATTGAGTTATAATCCCATTGACAAACTCGGTTCCCCTGTCCGAAATTATCTTTATAATGGTTTGACTCTTTTCATTTTGAACTCTTCTCATCGCCTAAGGTAACTTCTTGATGTTTCTTCTTTTTACACATGAAGATTGTCCATGTATATCTTAAATAGTCATCCACCACCACTAAGGTGTATTTCTTTCCACTAATGCTAGCTGGCTCAACATGACCAAATAAATCCATATACAAATGATGTAATATCCTGGTTGAAGATGGACTTGGCTTATCCTTGTATGATGATTTGATTTGATTTCCCATCCGCATGCATCATATATGCTTTCTTTCTTATACACTTAGTCCGGAAATCCTTCCACAAGATGACTCCTTGCAACCTTGTTTATTGTCTTGAAATTCGTGATTCGCTTTCTTATGCCACATCCAACTGGATTCGGATGTACTCTTGCTAGCAGACATGTGCTTGGTGTAGCAATAGACCAATCCACTACATACATATTCTTTTGCCTTGTTCCTTGCAAAAGACAATTTCATTAGATTCAGATCTTTGATCCGGCATATGCCCATGTTGAATCCTACATTGTAGCCTTTGTCACGAGTTGGTGATGCTTAACAGTTGAATTTGAGGCCTTCAACGTAGCAACATCCGTGATCTCAAGTCCATTCTTATTGATGGATCATGTGCCTTTGATCTCCCTAGAGCTTCATTTCTCCAAATATGACTTTAGCACCTTTGATCTCCTTGAATTTTGACAGATTTCTTTTATTTACTTGTCATATGTCTAGAATGACCACTATCCATGTACCAGGCTCCTTGGCACTCAGTTTTTCCTTGAACCTGCAGTCAAGAAAATCAGTTTTTAGGTACCCATACTTGCCTAGGTTCTGGGGGGTTAGTGCTATAAGATGCTCCAACCAACCTATAGCCAGATGATCTGACTCAAGAGGTTTCTATCTATCGCACCATAATCATAATGCACATTAGCTAATCGCTTGGAGGTTTTAAGATCATACAATTGTCTCTTTGTCTATATGCATGTGTGTTTATTTTAGCAACTGCTTTCTTGGGGTAGTTGTGAAATTTCTGAGTGTAGTGCTTGGGTGCATGAGTGTGCTGATAATAGCTCTTTTGCCTTGGGAATAAACTTTGTTGAGGTTGAGGTCTTTGCCATTTGGGCTTGTATCCCATAAGTCTTTGCCGACATTTCACATTATTATTCCAATCACTTGGTTTGGATAATTTCTACCATTCCCATCATATGTATTTCTTTGATGAAATTTCTAGGGCTTTTGGTAACTCTATTTGGCTCTTAAAGAGTATTTTTCTTGTAGAGTCCTCATGGACCTGTCAATTTCTTCTCACCGCCCTTTTAGCATCCTCTCTTGGCGTTTTTTTTTCCTTTATAACCAAGGCCAGTATGATTGTGATTGTGTTATAGGTGTGGATGTGGGTGCAACATATGGTGTTTTGCGTTTTTGGATTCCTTCATTGATTGAAGATCCTTTTTCCAAAATCACTCTTGAGTTTGACTATGCACAAAATATTTGAATCATATGCATGTCTTGTCTCCACACTCTTTTTGGCTCATAATAAGTTCATCCAAACTTGGATGCTTTTGTAAATGAGGCAATCGCATTTTTAAAATCTTTTTATCTTTTCTCTGTAGCGCCTAACTCTCGCTATGATCTTGGCATTTTCACCTTGACTTAGTATTCTCATCGGCTATGTGACTCGAGTACTCGCTCTTTTGTCGATTGTGAGTTTTGGCTTTTAAGCTGGCTATTTTCCTCATTCGAATTGTGTGTGAGGTTTTAATGTGCCCAAAATCTTTCATCATTTTGCCTAATGAATCATGAAGATCTGGGTGATGAAGTGTGTGTATCACAATCATTATCACTTGAATCGAATGAGATGAGTTAGAATGTACCTCATCTTCTTGATCTTGTTGATCTTGTTCTTTGGCCATGAGGTAGATCAAAGCCTGTTCCTATGTATCACTTGAGTAGTCGCCTTCACTACTAGCTGAGTCTGCTGCTTCATTGCACTTGGCTGGCTCAGCAGTCTCAGCAGCCAACATAGCTTGTTTTTTCTTGTCTTCCTTCCCTGAAGACTCTTCTTTCTTCCTCATTTCTATATTTGTTGACTGGTGGATAGGAACAAATAACAAAAAGAAAGTGTCCTGGTTGTCTACAACTCCAACACGGGTTTTCGGCTCTGCGATCGCCTCTCTTGGTTCTATGATTATCATCTCTCCGATAGTCGGCACTCTAATGTTCACTCTCTTGGGCATCCTATCCTCCCGTATTTTGGAAGGTGTTGAGTGTCTTCAGAGGTTTCACCTTGTTGCTTTTATAGTTCTTGTTGAAAAACTTGTTGAATCTTTTTACCATGAGGGCAATTTCCTCCTGGTCAATGGTCTCCTTTGGCTCAGCTTTCTTTCCATCACTGGCCAATAATGCAACTGTCTTGGGTACAACTGTTTCCTCTTCCTCTTTCCTTCTCACCAAACTCATAAGCATTGAGGTCTCGAGAATAACTCATGATTAGATGTTCTTGAGAGGTCCATTGAATGTCTCGGGTGACCTTCATTTCCCATTCAGCTGGGAGGGCTCTTAGTATCTTCATGCACATCTCCTTCTGAGAGTACTCTTTCCCAAGAGCTGAAAGCTCATTTGTTATCTCTGTGAATCTGGCATCCAGCTGATCCAGACTCTCACATGCAAGAATTTTAAAATTTTAAAATTTTTGAACAACGCTTAATTTATTCTCCTTAATCTGTTCTAATCCTTCACAAATCAAGGTCGCTTATCCCGGCATTTCTTTGGCTGATTTGCAGACTTGGCTTTCTTTGAACATCGCCTTGTCTAACGTCTTGTAGAGTATATCCTTGACCACATTTTCCAAGTTAAATCTCTTTCTATCTCGATCGCGAAAATCTTACCGCAAGCGTACGGTGTCAAGTTTTAGTATAGGTTTTGAAAGTAGGGATATCGTCTCCACAGGGATTGTTATCAAATTTTATACTAAGTACTACAATTAAAATAGCTTAATTCTATCTAGAAATCGAAAAGAGATGATGATTATTAAACTAAAAAAATAAAACTAAAATTAAACAAATAAATTGGTTCGCACAATTATTCAAACACGTAGAAGATGAATTCTAGAGGGTTGATTTCACCTAGTTATCCCCTATGTTTTTAATCCAGTTTATTAATCACAAGTTATTAATCTATAAGCCAATATTCCTACCGCTTATCACTTCCTCTCTCGAGTGCCAAGTGATTCTAGTTCCAATTTCTCGATTTCGATATCTCTATAAAAATCATAAATTAAACCCTAATACGCTCAATGAATATTCTATCACAGGCTTCAAAAGATTCATAAATCTCTCGATTCTATGAAACCCTAGGTTGTGCTATTCTATGGCCAGGCATTCAATTACCTCTCTCGAAAGGCCAAATTAAACACACCAAACAATCTAAATTATTGATCGGATAATCCGGATGCAATCAAATCAAATAGCACAAATAGATTAAATAACATGCGAATTTCATAAATCAAAATCAAAACATAGGTTCAAACGTAAGTTACATCAATCCTCTAGAAAGATGGGTTTAGCTCATAATGAATGTATAAAAATTCGTAAAGAAGTAATTATACATCTCAAGAAATCGACAAAGAAAAACAAAGAAAGAATTGAAAGAAAAGAGAAGGAAGTCTCTCTCTGTCCGTCCATGAGAAGTGCCTCCAATTGTCGTCCCGAACCCTAGCTCTGAGTCTCTTCTCTTGCGTTGTGCTCAAAATAATGTTCGACCCCGTTTGTACGTCACTTATCGTATTTATAGGTGTTAAACCCTCGAATTTCCGTCTAAAAAGGCCTAAAAATAATAAGCCCACGTTCACCCCATTCGGCCCATCCCTATTGTGCTCTTGCGAGGTGTTACAGCTCGAATGCTAAAAGGCAATAAGCTCACCTTTCCTTGAATGGCAAACTGCCTCACCAGACACCTGCTGCCGTTCCCTGCTGCATCTTTGGTTGCCGCTGCCCCATTGCCGCCTCTTGTCACGCAGCCGCTTGCAATCTGGGAAGAGCGCTCGTATCTTTTTCTTCGCGCACGCTATTTATTTATCCAGGTGATTAAATCTTGCTACAAATTGGGGGATATCGTCTCCATAGGGATTGTTATCAAATTTTATACTAAGTACTATAATTAAAATAGCTTAATTCTATCTAGAAATCGAAAAGCGATGATGATTATTAAACTAAAAAATAAAACTAAAATTAAACAAATAAATTGGTTCGGATAATTATTCAAACACGTATAAGATGAATTCCAGGAGGGTTGATTTCACCTGTTATCCCCTATGTTTTTAATCCAGTTTATTAATCACAAGTTATTAATCTATAAGCCAATATCCCTACCGTTTATCACTTCCTCTCTCGAGTGCCAAGTGATTCTAGGTTCCAATTTCGATTTCGATATCTCTTTAAAAATCATAAATTAAACCCTAATACGCTCGATGAATATTCTATCACAGCTTCAAAAGATTCATAAATCTCTCGATTCTATGAAACCCCCCAGGTTGTGCTATTCTATGGCCAGGCATTCAATTACCTCTCTCGAAAGGTCAAATAAAACACACCAAACAATCTAAACTATTGATCGATAATCCGATGCAATCAAATCAAATAGCACAAATAGATTAAATAACATGCGAATTTCAAAACTGAAATCAAAACATAGGTTCAAACGTAAGTTACATCAATCCCCTAAAAGATGGGTTTAGCTCATAATGAATGTATAACAATTCGTAAAGAAGTAATTATACATCTCAAGAAATCGACAAAGAAAAACAAAGAAAGAATTGAGAAGAAAAGGAAAGAATTCTCTCTATGTCCGCATTTGACGAGAAGTGCCTCCAATTGTCGTCCCAACCCTAGCTCCGAGTCTCTTGCCTTGCGTTGTGCTCAAAATAATGTCCGACCCCTGTTTGTACGTCACTTATCGTATTTATAGGTGTTAAACCCTCGAATTTCCATCCAAAAAGGCCTAAAATAATAAGCCCACGTTCAGCCCTTCGTTCGCCCATACCAAGGAATAAAAAGTACATACCGACGCTCTGCACATAATACGCTAATACGCCTTGCTATCCATCTTAACGCATGCTTGCACTGCGCTGGAAATGGCGCAGCATATGCCTTATCACCGCCTCACACCGCACGCCACGCTGCCTTTGCCGCCCGCTTCCTCGTGATGTTAGCTGACGCTAAGCGTCAGAAGCGCTAGAAATGGCGTGACTGCTTTCCATACGCTTTTTTCTTTCGCGCACGCCCGCTAACGTCGATGTCTGCTGCCGTGCTCAAGTTGGCGTATTTTGCAAAGTGCGCTTATGATCTTTTGCTACAAAATCACGGCGCCGCAGCCCTTGACTGGTGCCGCAGCGCTTACTCCTTTTTCCCTACGATCGTACCATTTTTCACCTCGTGGCGCTGGGGTTTTATAGCTGCGGCGTCAATGTGACCCAATTTTTCCTGTTTTCAACTTCTAAAATGCGATATTCACCGCCTAAACACGTTTTTCACCATTTTTGCTCAATTTCGGCTACTAAGTCCAGTCCCCGATTCTCGAACGACACCAAATGACACAAACTCGACTCAAACGACACTAAAATACCCGAAACAACGCAAAATCCTAGTCTAGAGCACTCAATACATTGATATAAAAACCAACTTAACAAATACCCCAAAACTTAGACGTTTGCTTGTCCTCAAGCAATTACAGACTCTAAAAATCGACAAACATGAAGGAAACAACGAATAAAGACGATCGACTCAACAAACCAATGCGAAACTTCACAACCAAACTCATTCGTCAAATTTCGCTTTTACTATCAATCAAGCACGTATTTTCACAATGTGATCATGAAGGTGGTATGTTCATGCCAACTCCGTTTTAATTATCCGGATAGACTCACGAAATCAAGTGTTTTCAAAATGATCCACTTTTTTAATATAGAGATAAGATGCTTACCGGACTCCATAGGCTTGTCTTTCACACTAATCTCCACTAATGTAGGCTAATGTAACACAAGGATCAATAGGACTTGTAAAGCTTGTAATGTGGGCTTAGGGTAGGGTAGGAAAATATAGGATTAAGTGGCTCAAATCACCCAAACACACAATTATTACTTCAATCATCAATCAATACTACCTTTCACTTTTTGACATCCCCAATATTTATGAACCTTCAATCCTGCTGATTTTTCTCAAAAAAAAATTTTTCTCGGAACCCCCAAACTTATTCTTTTTGCATACATGGGGTTTCATATCTTCTTTTCTCGGCAACTTCATTCAATTAAATACATACCCTTCTCATTATACCCTCCTCAACCTTCAACATTTTTCTATACTTTGTGTGTATGAGTGGTGGGTAATTAGGATATTCACATTTAGGCTCTGGGTATTAGATTGGTTGCCAAAGAAACGGTTTATAAGGCTCAAAGGGGGACACTAGGAAAATATAATACAAAGGTAGGCTTGTAGGCTCGGCTTGTTCAAAGATGGCCTAAATCACTTCCTCAATGTTACTTCGCCTAGATTTCGCCTCGACTAGTGATCGGACAAGTTCTAGAATTCGGTGGGATCATGAAGGAAACACTCGGTCGCATAATTCATCCCCAAATAAATCAACAGAGTTAAGCACATAGATGGAATTAATGGAAAGAAGATCAAATCACGCTCAAACACATGCTCTTTTGACCGCTCAACTCATATTCGACAGATTCACTTAGTCATGCGGTTTCACGGTTTTACCGATGACCCGACTCGACTCTAGACTTTTTTTTTCCTTTTTTTTTACTCGACTCAAGAATAAAACGTAAGTTACATCAATCCCCGAAAAGATGGGTTTAGCTCATAATGAATGTATAAAAATTCGTAAAGAAGTAATTATACATCTAAAGAAATCGACAAAGAAAAGAAAGAAAGAATTGAGAAGAAAAGAGAAGGAATTCTCTCTCGTGTCCCAGACGAGAAGTGCCAATTGTCGTCTCGAACCCTAGCTCTCGAGTCTCTTGCCTTGCGTTGTGCTCAAAATAATGTCCGACCCCTGTTTGTACGTCACTTATCGTATTTATAAGTGTTAAACCCTCGAATTTCCGTCCAAAAAGGCCTAAAATAATAAGCCCACGTTCAGCCCGTTCGCCCATACCGCAGCGCCAATACGCTACTAACGCGCTGCTGCAATAGCGTACCGTGTTATCCTCGCTTTGCACGCTTAACGCAAGGCTGCGATCTTTGAATGGCGTCTTTGCGTTGCCGCGCCCATCACCGTCCTCACCGCCGCACGCTAGGATGCCTTTTTCCCGCTTCCCCGCATCTTTGGTTGACGCGCAGCAAGATCTTTAGAAAGTGGCGCGCACAGCAGTCAGCGCCACTGTTTTCCTCTTTCGCCGCACGCCCGGCCAACGTTGTATCTTTATTCTTCGCTCGAGTTGGCGCTGCCGCAGCTCTTCCGTTGGGCATCGCGCAGTGCGCTTTATGATCTGGATCTTTGCTACAAATTGGCGCCGCAGCCTTGACTTAAAGGTCTGCCGCAGCACTCCTTTTCCCTACGTCTTGTACCATTTTTCACACCAGCGTTACGTAGCGGGGGTTTTAACGCGGTGCTCGTATGTGACCCAATTTTTCCCATTTTTCAACTTCTAATATGCGATATTCACCGTCTAAACACGTTTTTCACCGTTTTGCTCAATTTAAGGCTACCAATTCCAGATCCCGATTCTCGAACGACACCAAATGACACAAACTCGACTCAAACGACACTAAAATACCCGAAAACAACGCAAAATCCTAGTCTAGAGCACTCAATACATTGATATAAAACCAACTTAACACTATCTTCATTTGTCCATTCAAAGGCATGGTTTTTCAACTATAGGTGGTCTAGCCTTCTCTGACTTCTTCTCCTTCAAATACAAATGCTCTTCTTATAGCGATTTGATTTTGAGTATTTCCAATGGCCCATCCTCTATCACAAGCCACATTTCATCGTGTAAAGCGGATAGAGGAGCTCGTATATGAATCTTCCAGTCATCAAACTCTTCCACAAAGGAACATTGGAATACGAGTTAGATTTGCTTCCATGATAATAACTTTGCTTTTTAAAGATGAAAGACTTTGAAAACACAAGTGTTAAATCTTTTGAAAAAGATTGAGATCTAGTTCAAAGAACTAGTGCGGAAGGCTAAAAGAACCAACCGCCCGATACCACTTTGTAGGTCCCAAGGGTGTGGTGTAAGGTTTTGAATGGGGGGTTGAATAAACCTTACCAAATTTTAACTTTTTAGTCTTTTTTTAAGAATTTCAACAGAGTTGACTCAAATCATTGTGTCCTTGGGGGACAAACTAGGTTGGCTATCTTTAGTGAGTTACCCACTCAGCGCACTGACCGAGCCGTTGATAGTATAACTTTGGCCGGGTCACTAACACTTAACTTTAGTTGATTTGATTTTTAACAATGGAAGACTTAACACCCTTTGATTGATTAAAGCTCATTTTTAACACTTGTTTTAGCACTTGTTATTTAATAAGTTGGGTAGCAAATTAACTTAACAAACAGATATGAAAAATATAAACAAGAAAGTAAATGTTGAAAGTAAACTGACACAAGTAATTTTATAGTGGTTTGAGGATTGGGTAATTCCTCTAATCCATTCTTCTCCAACTCCTGGAAGAATCCACTAGGTAATAGATCAAGTTACAAAGTAGTTCTCAATCTAGAGACATCTTTATGACACACGTGGCTTGTCCTACGACTCGACTTCTTCACAATACAAATGCTTTGCTACTTGACTTCACCAAGTCTTTGGATTTGTTCACACATGACCCTCCAACAAACTTGAATCCTTGGTTCGACCTTGAACCTTTCTACAACTCCTTCAACTTGGAGAGTAGACCCTTTTTGTTCTTTAAATGTTTCCTCTTCAATTGGTTGAAGTAAGTTGTCCTTCACAAATAAGTGTCTTTGGATTGAATTCCTTCGAGTTTTAGGCTTGAGGAATTTTCTCGGATAAGCTTGACAATATTACAGGTTATACTTGCTTGATAAATGCTTGATTCGTTCGTGCTAAGTTCGTAACCTTTTCTCAATAGCTTCCTCACCTTTTATAGTGCTCATTTGAAAATTTGCCCGTTGAAGAGATAGGCTATTTTCAAATGACACTTCTTGTTTGTTGGCTTGTCTTTTCTTGGTCTCAAAAGACTTGTGATGTTGACCCATTGGCTTTACAGGTCCTAGACCAAGCTTTAGTGTTTCCCATTGGCTTATTCCTTTTTCATGTTTATGGGCCAAGGGCGGTTTAAGACCTGGCGACTTGGACATATTACTATATTGAGTAATATCCTTGACTTCCTTCCAACGGATCAATGTCGCTTGTCTTGACTTGACCGATGCCTTTGTTAGTCCAAGTGGCTACGATAATCTAGAGGGGGTGAATAGATTATGCCGATTTTTCGCAAATCACCCTCTTTTTCGAATCAACAAGTAAATGACAAGAATGTAAATGCGGAAATTAAACAACACTCGTTTATTTAAAGAGGTTCAACCCACCTAGGGCCTAATCCTCTACCACCCCAAGATCTCCGGATGGATTTCAAAATAAAAAATTTTATTAATTACCACAATTAATACAACACCTTGAGGATCACCACAATCCTCTTACAACACCTTCAAGGAGATTACCACAATCTTCCTTCACCACCTTTGAAGAATACCACACTCTTCAAACACCTATCACCTAAATCACCCAAGTGTATTCTTACCACAAGAATACTCACAAGGATGTCTTGTGTTGAATGATGGACAAAAATTCAAGATTACAACTCTATGAAACGAATACAAAGATTGAGTGCAAGTGTAATCCGAATCAAAAAGCCTAGACCTCAAAGATGTGCAAGTGAGAGTACTTAAAGCTATTACAACAAGAATGTAAAAATGAAAGCTTGAACAATTTGCGATTTATTGTTGTGTATTTTGCTTGTATGTGTTATATCTTGTGTCTTCAATTCATCCTCTATTTATTTATAGGAAGTCTTCACCAACATAGGCTCCTAACATAGGCTCCTCTATCTTCACTTTTGTCTACAAAAGAAGATCACAAGATGTAGAAATATTGTACAAAAATTGAAAAGCAAATCTTGGCATCACAGACAAATCGGTTGGAATTTTGTTGTCAAAAAAATAACATATGGCGACCTTGTTGCCCTGTTGAAGATTTCGACCATTTGAAAAAAATAGTGCGATCCGGTAGGGGTTGCGGGTGCGACGGTCGGAGGGGTCGGCCGACCGTCGCCCAGGGTGCGACCGGCCGCCCCTCCCGGACCGGTCCCCCCCTATTTTTTTCAAGCCCGCATGTTCAGACGAGTTTTCTTATCTTCGTGCACCGGCCGACCATTTTGGGCGACCGGGTCACCTCTCCTTTGAAATGTTGTCCCATTTTTTTCAAAAATAAACTTCAAGAAATACTCCAAAAAATTAGTAAAACATTTTAAATTATTTGGGAGTATTTAGACAACATTTATAAACATAGTTTTGGTGTAAAACCAATTTAAACAAAACCATCAAAAGTGTTGTCCAATTTTTATCAAATTAAAAACTCTAAGAAATACTCCAAAAATTAGTAAAAACATTTTAAATCATTTAGGAGTATTTGGACAACATATAAAACATTGTTTTGGTATAAAAACTTATTAAAACAAAATCATCAAAATCTTGATAAAAAATTTATCTAACAAACTCCCCTTTTTGATGATTACAAACCAAAACAATTTTAGAAGGTCGATTTTAAAACAAAACAAATTTTCCGGTCTTAAAACAACAATCAATTACAAGCAAGATACATCATAAGTACAAGCACACAAGGATATGAGCAAAGATTTTTCAAAATCATTTTTGCACAAGCTCCCCCTATCAATATGCATATCAAGAACAAGTATACAAGCAACAAGTAAAAGCTAAAAGCTTAGCTTTCACAACTTAAGCTTGAATTCCATGAGCTTATAAGCTCCCCCTGTCACAAAACATCATTAGTCAAACATAGAAGTCCACAATACATCAAATGGACTAAGCAATATTCACAGCATATGGCTTTTAAGAGCCCTAGCTTATAGCTTTTCTTGCGAGCTTATTTTCGCTTATTTGAGCGTATGAGCGTTTTTCATGTTTCTCCCCCTTTGGAATCATCAAAAAAATGTTAAGACGATAAAAACATCATATATTCATATCAAAGTGCACAAATTTATCGATTTATCGAGCTTTTTGAAAATTGAAGCTTAAATTCCAAACAAAACATGATCTCTATATACTTATAAGACTTTTCAAATCGAGAGAATCATGTAGGTGATGAATTTTTCATTGAAACATTTCGTTGAACACTTGGCGTGTGTCGAATAAAACTAGAGGAATATAACGCCTTTGGGATTCGTTTAAGCCAAAAATTTTCATCACCAATTCAGTTCAAATAACATTCAATACATCATAAATATAAAGCTCATCACATTCATATGAAACTAGCATCAAGAATTTTGCAAATAAGTCAAAATCTCAAGGGTTCAACCCAATTGAGCAAATGGAGTAGAATTCTTACCATTTATACAAAGAAAGATGAGCAATGATGATAATAATCGAGCCTAATGAAGTCCAAAATATAAAACATATGCAAGAAAACAAATTTGAAGTGAAATTTGTGTGAATTTGGCAAAGGGGATGAAAAATGGCCAAAGTAAGTTAAAATGAAGAATGTCAAGACAGAACGGTTTTAATCCAATTTTATGCTTAGGGCGGCCACGTTCGACGTTGAGGGCGAATTGGTTGCCTCAACCCTTTCAACATCTTGTCATTCGGTTTTTCCAAAATCCGAAATTTCAACCAAAAATCCGATTTTTCGCCTAAGTTTTAAAAACGTGCAAAATGCAAACGTAAGCCTCATTCAATATGCATTATGCCTAACCGAGCTCGTATGGATGCAAAGGTCTCGGAATATAGCGGTTTTGTAAAAATGTCCGCTAATTGATCTTGAGATGGTATAAACGATATCTCAATTTTTCGTTTTGAAACACAATCCCTTAGAAAATGATGTCGAATCTCAATATGTTTAGTACGGTTATGATGAACCGGGTTTTGAGCAATGTTTATAGCGGATATATTATCGCAAAGATAGGAACACTTTCAAAAGAACATTTATAATCCGCTAAGGTTTGTTTCATCCAAAGAAGTTGTGTACAACAAAATGCCGCGAAATATATTCGCCGGCCGTTGAAAGTGAAACACAATTTTGTTTCTTTGAAAACCAAGAAACTAGGCAATCACCTAGAAATTGACATGATTCGGAAGTACTTTTCCGATCATCAATATTTCCCGCATAATCCGAATCACTATAACCTTTAAGAGAAAAATTTTCATTCTTTGGATAGAATAAACCATATTGAATAGTGCCTTTCAAATATCGAAAAATCCTTTTAACGGCACTCATATGAGATTCTTTGGGATTGCTTTGAAAACGAGCACATGGCATACGGCATGAAGAATATCCGGTCTACTTGCGGTTAAATAAAGTAAACTACCAATCGCACCTCGATACTTGGATTCATCAACCGACTTGCCTTTTTCATCTTTGTCAATCTTGACATTTGTTGCCATTGGGGTTGAGACGGTTCTTCCTTCTTCAATGCCAAATTTCTTCAAAAGCTCCTTTATATATTTTGATTGAGAAATATAAATTCCATCTTGGCATTGCTTAATTTGAAGTCCAAGGAAGAAGTTGAGCTCCCCATCATGCTCATTTCAAATTCACCTTGCATTAACTTAGAAAATTTCTTGCACAAGGATTCATTAGTAGCACCAAAATAATATCATCAACATAAATTTGCACTAATAAGCAATCTTGCCCTTTTTCAAAAACAAAGAGAGTAGTATCAACTTTACCTCTTGTAAAACCATTTTGCAAAAGAAAAGAGCTAAGTCTATCATACCATGCACTGGTGCTTGTTTCAAACCATACAAGGCCTTTTTAAGTCTATAAACATCATTAGGCCTAGAAAATTTTTAAAACCCCGGAGGTTGTTTTACATAGACTTCTTCTTGAATAATACCATTTAAAAATGCGGATTTTACATCCATTTGGTAAAGCTTGAAATTTTTAAAACAATAATAGGCAAGTAAAATACGAATAGCTTCTAAACGTGCTACGGGTGCAAATGTTTCATCATAATCAATACCTTCTTCTTGACAATAACCTTGAGCTACTAACCTTGCTTTGTTTCGAACAATATTGCCTTGGTCATCGAGCTTGTTCCGAAATACCCATTTTGTACCAATAATGGTTTGAGATGGAGGACAAGGTACTAATTCCCATACATCATTCCTTTCAAATTGATTCAACTCCTCTTGCATTTGTAAAACCAATCCTCATCTTCAATGGCTTCCTTAGCATTTTTAGGCTCTTTTTGAGAAATAAGAGCTTTCTCGGCAAATTTTCCTCGAGTCATTACTTTATCAAGGGATCACCAATAATAAGATCTTTTGGGTGATCTCCCTTAAATTTCAATGCTACGGGAAGATTAGAAGTATCACCTTTATCTTCATGAGGAACATTTGAGCTTGAAGGTTGATCATTTTGAGTAACATCTTGAACAATGGGTTCAACAATATCTTCTTCATCACTTTCATCATTGGGTATACTTTCAACACCCGAAGCTTCATTGAATTTGATATGGATGGATTCTTCAACAACCCCACTAGTCTTATTGTAAACCCGATATGCTTTGCTCTTGATTGAGTACCCCATAAATATTCCTTCATCGGCCTTAGGATCAAGTTTGTCTATTTGATCCTTAGTATTCAAAATAAAACATTTACATCCAAATATTTTGAAATAACTAATATTTGGAGTTCTTCCTTTCCAAAGCTCATATGGAGTTTTATTCATTTTAGACGAATATAAACTCGATTAATGATATAGCAAGCGGTACTTACGGCTTCGCCCAAAAATATTTTGGAAGTGAAAATTCATTGAGCATGGACCGACTCATTTCTTGAAGTGTCCGATTCTTCCTTTCGCTTACTCCATTTTGTTGAGGTGTCCTTGGAGCCGAAAAATTAGGACTATATCCCTTGGTTACACAAAAGACTCCAAAATCGCCACAAATTCTCCACCTCGATCACTTCAATAGACTTAATAGTATCTTCCATTTCATTTTCAATAAGTCCGCACAACTTAACAAACTCATTAACGCATCGCTTTTATTTGTAAGAAATAGAGCCCAAGTATATCTAGAAAAATCATCAACTATAACAAAAGTGTAATGTTTTCCACTTAGACTTGACTAATATCCCCATACAAATCAAGATGAAGCATTTGTAGGGGTTTGGTAGTGGAAATTTCATTTTTGGGCTTAAAACTACTCTTAACTAATTTGTTCTTTTGACAAGTGTCACATAAGCCAAGATTTTCAAAATTCAATTGGGTAGTCCTTTTACATGTTGGTTTTTGTAAATAATTTGCAAATTTTTGTATCCAACATGTCCAAGTCGCCTATGCCATAAACTAGTTAAATCATTATTGGCGAAAGACAAGAAACATTTTGACTAACCAAATCACTTGTACAAATTTTGTAAAGATTGCCTTTTCTAATTGCTTCACAAATAATTTTATCATTTTTGGAAATAAGGCATTTTTCTTTATTAAAAACAACATTATAATTTGAATCACAAAGTTGGCTAACACTTATCAAATTGAACTTAAGCCCTTCTACTAAAAGAACATTACTAAGAGAGAAAGAAGAGTTACCAATTTCTCTATTTCCAAGAATTCTTCCTTTGCCATTGCCGAACATGACCATACCCTCTTCTTGGAGTTTGATGTTGGTAAAAAGTTCTCTCTTTCCGGTCATATGGCGTGAACATCCGCTGTCCACGAGCCATTTTGAATCTTCCATTGTTGTTATAGCCCCTATAACCTACAAAGGAATTATTTTTAGGTACCCTATAATTTTGGGGTCCATGGGGTTAGCCTTGAGACCTTTAGGTCTCCAATAATAGCTAAAATTATTCTTCAATTTACAATTGCTAGCATAATGTCCATTCTTTCCACAATAAAAACAAGTAATAATACGAGGACTACTAAAGACGTACAATGGTTGGACCTTGGTCTTTTTTCATAAAAGCTTTATGAAAAGGTTTGTAACCAAGTCCTAATTTAGAATGCTCACCTCTTTGTGCATCTAAAATTTTTGTGACTTTATCCGTACTTAAATTGAATCGATGCACATCCTTTTTCAAATTTTCAATATCATTTGTGAGCGTTTGTTTTTCGGTTTCAAGAGTACGGACCATAGTAAGAGTAATAACATGAGCTTTATCAAGAGAGTCATAAGAAGTAAATAATTTATCCTTTTCTAGTTTAAGCTCTTTATGCTCCTTTTTCAAATTCTTGTATTTAACAATCAAATTTTGAAACTCATTTTGCAATTCATCAAAATCACATTGTAATTCATCAACTAGGGAAGAAGATGAAGCATTAGAGCGCACTTGGTATTTTCATCGCTACATGGCCGTAAGACCATGTTCGATTCTCCTTCCTCGCTCGGTTGTTTCACGTAATTCATCCCAAGTTTTGACGTCCGCATTTAACGCCTTCTTTTTCGGAAAAGGCTTTTTCTTCTTTTGTTCCTCTTCCGCTAATTTTGGGAAATCGGCTATGTAGTGCCCGATTTTCCGCATTTAAAACAAGAATTGTCTCTTGGCTTTCTTGCTTTATTTTTGTTTACAAATTTTGCAAATTTTCTAACAAGAGTCATTGTTTCTTCATCATCCTCATCACTAGCATAATAAACATTATTAGAAGAAGATGCTAAGCCTTTAATAATATTTTGCGTACTTGGTTTAGAGGTGGATGGTTGAGAATTTTTCCTCTCCTTGAGATATACTTCATGATGAGGAGGTTTCCAATGAGCTCATCAAACTTGAGTGTCTCAAGATTTTGAGCTCCGTAATTGACGCCACCTTTTCGGCCATGAGCCGGGAAGGAATTTAAGACTTTGGTCACCTTATCTTCTTCGAGATGACCTTTCCAAGAGCCACAAAGGATTGACAATGTTGTCGCCTTTCCACCATTTTTGATATGCTTTCACCATCATGCATATTGAAATTTTCAAAGTCTTTCACAAGCATTGTTTTTCTTGCTTGCTTCACTTTCTTTGTGCCCTCATAAATGGTTTCTAATTTTTCCCAAACTTCATGTGCCGAATCGACCGTATGCCTCTTATGCAATTATATTCGGTGGCGGTAAAGAGAGCAATGTAAAATATTTAAGGCCTTACCATTTAGAGAGAAAGCCTTCTTGTCATTTTCATCGTATCTTGAATGGCTTGGGAGTCGTGGTACCATCCTCCAATTTTGTTGTTGGTTGAGCAACTCCTTCAATGACCACATTCCAAATATCAAATCCGATCCTTGTAGAACGCACTCCATGCGGTCTTTCCAAAATGCGTAGTTGTTGGCGCGAATAGTGGTGGCTTGTTGGTGGAGGCGCCGGTGGTGAGATACTTCATTCGTAGCCATGGATCTTTCCTCTTTACTTGAACGAGCTTAGCCAAAGAGTTTGGCTCGATACCACTTGTTAGTCCAAGAGGCTACGATAATCTGAGGGGGTGAATAGATTATGCCGATTTTTCGCAAATCACCCTCTTTTTTCGAATCAACAAGTAAATGACAAGAATGTAAATGCGGAAATTAAACAACACTCATTGATTTAAAGAGGTTCAACCCACCTAGACCTAATCCTCTACCACCCCAAAGATTCCTGGATGGATTTCAAAATAAAAAAAAAATTATTAATTACCACAATTAATACAACACCTTGAGGATCACCATAATCCTCTTACAACACCTTCAAGGAGATTACCACAATCTTCCTTCACCACCTTTGAAGAATACCACACTCTTCAAACACCTATCACCTAAATCACCCAAGTGTATTCTTACCACAAGAATACTCACAAGGATGTCTTGTGTTGAATGATGGACAAAAATTCAAGATTACAACTCTATGAAACGAATACAAAGATTGAGTGCAAGTGTAATCCAAATCAAAAAGCCTAGACCTCAAAGATGTGCAAGTGAGAGTACTTAGGCTATTACAACAAGAATGTAAAAATGAAAGCTTGAACAATTTGCAGATTTATTGTTGTGTATTTTGCTTGTATGTGTTATATCTTGTGTCTTCAATTCATCCTCTATTTATAGGAAGTCTTCACCAACATAGGCTCCCAACATAGGCTCTCTATCTTCACTTTTGTCTACAAAAAGAAGATCACAAGATGTAGAAATATTGTACAAAATTGAAAAGCAAATCTTGTCACACAGATTAAACGGTTGGAATTTTGTCTTTGTCAAAAAATAACATAGGGCGACCGGTTGCCCGTTGAAGATTTCACCGCTTGAAAAAAATAAATAGTGCGATCCAGGTAGGGGTTGCAGGGGGGTGCGACGGTCGGGGGGGTCGACCGGCCGCCCAGTGGGTGCTCGACCGCCTCGCCCCCCCGACCGGTCCCCCCCCTCTTTTTTTCAAGCCCGCATGTTCTCAGACGAGTTTTCTTATCTTCGTGTACCGGCCGACCATTTTGGGCACGGCCGACCTCCTTTGAAATGTTGTCCCATTTTTTCAAAAATAAACTTCAAGAAATACTCCAAAAAATTAGTAAAAACATTTTAAATTATTTGGGAGTATTTAGACAACATTTATAAACATAGTTTTGGTGTAAAAACCAATTTAAACAAAACCATCAAAAAGTGTTGTCCAATTTTTATCAAATTAAAAACTCTAAGAAATACTCCAAAAATTAGTAAAAACATTTTAAATCATTTAGGAGTATTTGGACAACATATAAAAACATTGTTTTGGTATAAATTCTTATTAAAACAAAATCATCAAAATCTTGATAAAAACATTTATCTAATGTTTTTACCCTTTGTGACTTGAGTCCGCTTCCAACCATGAGAATTACTCAACTCGTCACTTCAACTCTTAGATTGGCTCTTTTCATTGACTTGACTGGCACTTCCTCAAACTTCACACAATCGTTTCCTCACCGGCTCTCCTTCATCCGAGTCCTTGTCTTCCTTCTTGCCCATACTCTGTGACACACAAAGCAGAGTCTTCACTCTACTCTGCAGCTGACTTCTTGCATTCTTTGACTTAGCCGACTTCACTCGGCTCTTTCTCATCTATCTATTACAACATAGAATTACAAGGAAAATGGGGTGTCAACTTCCTAGTCTAAGTTTTACATGGTATCATCAAAATCTAACAAATAAATTTCCTAACATAGTTCATCAAAGAATTTATAGCTTCTTTGTAGCTTTGAGGTTCACTTTTCGGGATGTAGGTTAGAAAACCTGGATCAAATGATTTTTCTATCCTAGCTCATTTGATGCATCTAAGTTCTACTTCTTCTTCTTTATTGTCTTGCTCGTGTTCGTTTGAATCATACATACATTTTGAAGAGCTTGCTTCTTCTTTTAATCTATACGTAAATAAATTTTCAAAGAACGAGGCATTTCTTGATACAATTAACATGTTCTTGTGTATACCTTCAATCTTAGATTCATGTATAAAAACCGATAAGCACTATTGTTATGTGCATATCTAATAAATATGCAATCAACAGTCTTTGGTCCTACCTTCACCTTCTTTGGTGTAGGTACAATCACTTTAGCAAGACACCCCCACACTCAAATATTTATATGAAGACTTTCTTCATATCCACAATTCATTAGGGCTTTTGTTTTCTTTCTTTTGGGCCACCTTATTTAAAAGATAAATAGTCGTTAACACGGCTTCTCCCACATGTTCTCGAGGCAAGCGAACTTAGTATCATGTTATTCATCATTTCTTTTAGTGTACGGTTTTTTCATTCTCGCAATGTCATTTTATTGAGGGGAATAAGGTGATGTTGTTTCGTGTCTAATTCTGTTCAACATAAAATTCAGCAAATGGTGATTCATATTCACCACCACGATCACTTCTTAATACCTTTATTTTCTTATTGAGTCGATTCTTAACATTATTTTTACAAAGAATGAATTTATCTATTGCTTCATCTTACACATAACAAAACATTGTGTTATCATCAATATAAGTAATGAAGTACTTATTACCACCACGAGTTTGTGTTGATTTTAAATCACATACATCAGTTTGAATTAAATCAAGTGGTTCATTAATTCTTTCAATATTTTTAAATGATGTCCTAATTGATTTTGCCTCAACACAAGTTTCACACTTGTTCTTGGAATTAATGAATATTGGTATATACGTAGAGTATCATAATTAACATGTCCTAGTCTACAATGTCATAAATTGGAAGACTCAAGCAAATAAACAAAAAAAGCATTCTTCATTTTATACATTTTGGTTTAATCACGATTACATAATCGAGCTTGAAAAGCCCATCAATTACATACAACAAATGATTTATTTTTCATTAACGTTACAATATCGACTCAAAAACAAAACAAAACCCATGCTTAATTAAAAGCGACCCTAAGTTTTTCCTGGACATCCGCATATACAACACATTGTTGAGAGTCACTCTTTGCGGATGTCATTTTTAACTACTTACCTTTACCTTTGATGTTAGAAGAGGAAACATTCCACATGTACAATTTCTCACCATTCTCAACAACCTCAAAGGCACCGAACATCTCATTGTTGGAGCACACATGCCTAGTAGCACCAAAGTGTCAATCCACCACCGATTCAGTTCGAACCCAACAGATTCACCACAGAAACCACAACAACAAGATTCATATCGGACACCTCTTTTGAAATGTCATCAATCATGATAGCCGCTCGGTTCCTCTTTGGCTTTTTACGATCAAGCCTTGTGACCCTTACCACCGTTAGATAAATGTTTTTATCGTAATTTTGATGATTTCTTATAAATGAGTTTTGTACCAAAACAATGTCCTTAAATATTGTCCAAATACTTCAAAATATTTGAAATGTTTTTAACTAAGTTTTTGAAGTACTTCTTGAATTTTATTTTTCACAAAAATCGGACAACTTCTCTATATTGATCGATCGCCCTATAGGGCAACCCATACATGAAAGTTTGTCAAAACTGAAAACAACTTGTATCTTGAAAATAGGGAAGGAGAGACCGGTCCCACTATTGGGAGACCGGTGAGAGCGACTGGTCGCCCTAGAGGGTGACCGGTGCCTGGGATGTTGAGTTTTCAACAAAAATCCCTCTATTTTGAGGTGGAGCGGTTGGACCCTAGGGCCACCGGTCACCCTAGATGTCGATCGTTCTACCCCCAAAAATATCCCATATTAAAATATATTTCAACTACTCTTATATTTTGAACTTATTAGAGCGTGATTGGTCGCCCTATGATTTTTTACAGCAAAATTCTATCCGTTGATAAGCCAATATCTGATAGATCAACTTTATCATTCTTAACCATTTTTTGTAGATTTTTTTATCCTTCTTTTGTAGACAAAAGTGAAGATGGAGGAGCCTATGTTGGAGATCCAATCTTGAAGCTCTCCAATAAATAGATGAAGAATTTGAAGGATCAAACACGACATTACTCTACATCAACAAGAAATATTCATCAAATTATCAAAGCTTTCACTTTCAACATTCTTGTTGTAATAACTTAAGTCTATCACTTTCACATCTTGATTATTAGGTTTACCTTCTTGATTACATTTGCACTTTTCAGTTGCATTATTTCTTACAAAGTATAATCTTGATTGTAATTATAACATCATCCAAAACAAGAAATCCTTGTTAGTGTATTTTTTTTTTTTTGGCTATAATACGTTTGGTTGATTGGAGGTGGTTGATTGAAAAGCTTGGTGCTTTTCGTGTTGAAGAGTTTGGTGATCTTCGAGGTGCGAGGTGTTCAAGAGTTTGGTGCTCTTTAAGGTAAAAAAGATTTTGGTGATCTTCATAGGTATTGTTGTAAGAAAAGTTTGGTGCTCTTCAAGGTAAAGGTTGAAATTGTTTTGATTTCAATTAATAAACTTTTTTCCTTTTCAAAATCCACTTGAACATACCGGGTGGTAGAGCATTAGGCCCTAGATGGTTTGAAGCTCTATAAATCATTGAGTGTTGATTTATTTTATGCACTTCTCTTTCTTCATCATCTTAATATTCTAAAAAGAGGGCACAAATTGGAAAGTCGGGAAAATCTATTCACGCCCCTCTAGATTTTCGTAGCCACTTCAACTAACAAGTGGTATCAAAGCCAAACTCTTTGGCAAACTCGTTTCTCATAGAGAGTTAAGAGGAAAGATCCATGGCTATGAATGAGAGTTATCTTCCAACTGGTGCTTCATTCAATAAAGCCGTCTATTTTCGACTCCAACAATTATGCATTTTGGAAAGATAGAATGGATTGCTTCTTACAAGGTTGTGGATTCGATATTTGGAACATGGTGATAAATGGAGTATCCATCCCAATTAAGAAAAAGGAAGATGGAACTTAAATTCCTAAAGCCCTCAAGGACTTCGATGATGAAGACAAGAAAATATTCTTTCTAAACGGTAAAGTTCTTAACATTCTTCATTGTTCTCTTACCACTATGGATTATAATCGTATTATAGGAATTTGATCTACTCATGATGTACGGGAAAAATTAGAAGTTATATGTGACGGCACAAAGAAAGTGAAACAAGCTCGAAAGACCATGTTGGTCAAAGAGTTCGAAAATTTCACTATGAATGTTGGAGAATATATCCCCAAAATGGTTGAAAGGTTTGACAACATTGTAAATCATCTAGTTGAACCTGGGAAAATTATTTTTGAATAGGATAAAGCCACCAAAGTTCTAAATGATCTTCCCTCCTCTTGGTCCAAAAAAGTTATCGCTATTACGGAAGCTCAAAATTTGGAAACTCTAAATTTCGATGAGCTTATCGACAATATTCTCATCTATGAAGTTTATACCAAGTGTTTTAAATATCGACGGTGATTAAACCGGTCAAGCCACCGGTAAGCGGTTCAACCGGTCGGACCGGTTCAACCGTCAATTTTACCGGTTTTACCGTTTTAATAAAAAATAATTATATTTGATATTATATTATATAAAATATGGATGTAATTCATTAATATAAAAGGAAAATTTGTATATATGTATAGTTAAAAGGAAAATATCTATATATTTAGCTCAAATTTCAAATAATGACATAAATATATTAAATATTAAGTTTATAAATTTTATTTTTATAAAAAAGTATAAACACAAAAATAAAAAAATAGCAAAAACCGGTTGAACCGGTATTTAACCGGTTTTTGGCCGGTATGTTTCGATTTGACCGGTATTGACCGGTTTAACCGCAAAAACGGTTTTTAGGGCTTTATTATACCGACCGACCACCGATCCTGTATAATCGGTTGAACCGCCGGCACGGTCCTATTTAAAACAGCCGGTTTATACCAATGAAAGGAGTAATTCAAAGGCATCGACTTCTCAACCGAATATGGGATCAATTCCAAAAGGTCTTAACTCAAAATCAAAAATTATTATTCAAGTGATGAAGAAGTCAAGAGGAAGATGAAGATGAAGAACTTATTTGAAAATTTGTAAAATTTGTAAATAAGAACAAGGAAAGAAAATCAAGAAACAAGTCTTACTTTAGATGCGGAAAACCCGACACTATGTTTCCGATTGTCCAAAAAGAAGAAGAACAAAGGAAGAAAAAGCACTTTCACAAAGCCTTGAATGCAAATGCCAAAGCAAAAACATGGGATGAGCTTCTTGCAACATCCGATGATGAAGAAGTTTAGCAATATCTAATGAGCATCGAAGAAGACAATGAGGTACGCTCTAATTCTTACATCTCTTTCATAAATGAATTGCAATGTATTTTGATGAAATTCAAAATGAGTTCTAAAGCATGCTTTTTAAATACACAATTTTGAAAAAGGAATTCAACACCTCGAAAAATGAAAAGGATAGTTTACTTATTTCATATGAATCACTTTCTTTGTACTAACACTACTACACTAGACAAGGTTAAAACTCTTGAAAAAGAAAATGAATCTCTAGTCAAGGATATTGGTTGTCTTAGAAATTACACGAACAAATTCAACTTGCGTATGGAAAAATTCACCAAAATTGTTGATGTACAATGTAGCGATCATTTAAAATTAGGACTTGGTTATAAACATAATGTTATCAATGATATCAAAAAGAACCAAGTACCATGTTTTACTTATGTCAATCATTATGCTTCCAAAAATATTACTTGTTTCTATTGCGGTAAAAGTGGTGACACGACAAATACTTGTCGAGCTAGAAGTAGCTCAAATTATTATTGGAGACCTAGTGGCTCAATGCTAATCCCAAAGGACCCAAACACTTGAGGGTACCACAAAATATAGATTGTCTAATAGACAACAAATGATCGCACCATTTGATCAAAGGAGAAGACACTATTAACAAAATCACTCTTCAAGAAGAAGGTATAATCAACAATGGGAAAGACGCAATCCTTGGCAATAGCGATATTGGTAACTCTTACCCTCTTCTTGAATTTTGTATTGTTTGAAGTCATTAGTAATTATTGTGCATATTTTTGTTAATTGTCAAATTCATTTCAAAATATTTCTTAAAAATGAGGTCTCAACTATATACTATCGGATTTTCAAAATTCAAAAGAGACCTTACATAGCTCTTCTATAAGCACATTAGGCATTACATGTTTTATCAAACTTATTTTAGTTTTGTAGAGCATAGTATATAATACTTGTTGGAATAAATTGAGTTCCAATTCATATCAACATTGTCAATATTATCCAAGACTACTAAATCCTTGTGCAAGGAATATCTTTTTCTTAAGATATTGCAGAAATATTTTGAGAAAAGGACAATGAATATCTACATCAAATTGGCCAAATTTGAAGAAGGCAAATTGGTCGATTAAAAACAAAGATTTCGAGGTATGTTCATCAACTGATTTTTTTACTCATAGACTCGATATTCTTCATGACGTATGCCTACGTGCTCGCTTTCAAAGCAATCCTAAAGATTCTCATTTAAGTACCATTAAAAAAATTCTTCGATATTTGAAAGGTACTCTATCTTATGGCTTATTTTATCCAAAGTTTGAAAATGTTCATATTTTTGTGATAACACATCTGGTATAAATATTTCTAAATATCTGGTTCATCATAGCCGAACAAAATATATTGAGGTTCGACATCATTTTCTAATGGATTGTGTTTCTAAATAATAAAAACTGAGATGTGCTTTGTTCTGTCTCAAGATCAACTCACGGATAATTTTACAAAACTGTTAACCGTCGAGTCTTTTACTTTAATTCGAGCTTGTTTAGGCATAATACATATTGAATAAGGTCTATGTTTGCATATTGTGCTTTTTAAAACTTAAGGGTGAAAACTTATTTTTTTAAATCTTGAAAAACAAATTGGACAAATAGGGTACCATTCACCCTAGGGGGTCGACCACCTGGTCACCCTCTTCAAGTACCGGCCGCACCCTAGATCGACCTGGCCGCCCGGCTTGTTCCATAGATAAAATTGTTTCGTCCAAACTTTGGTCTTACTTTCAAAACTTAATACCCCTTTTCCCAATTCACACACATTTCACTCAAATTTTGTTTTTTGATATTTCTACTTATTTGGGACTGCTATATGCATATTTCACCTATTGTATCCATCTTTATTCATCTTTGGTAATTTTAATTCCCTCTTTTAATCTCAATTGGGTTGAACCCTTGAGTATGTGTTGGAACATGATATAGTTGTATATCTCTTGTACAATTGCGATGGGAATTGTATATGTTGATAGATTATGCTTGTAGAATTAGGATTGGTGTTTACTTTTTGGGCATGATTCCATATACAAATGGCATATACATCTTTATTTTCTATCTATGCATGCCAAATGTTTGATAAAATGCCTCAATAACATTACTCTCTTTTACATGCACTTCTTGAACCAATTGATTGGTATTTATATGTGGATTACAATTTTATATCATGATGATACCTTTTCCCTTTAATTGCTTTCACATGTTAAGATTCTAGACATACAATCTCAAGGAATGACACTGTTTATGACCAATGCACGTTTTATGCGCAATTTGATGTTTATATATAATGTTTTTATTGTATTAATGGTCTTTTGGATGATTTCAAAGGGGAGAAGCTTATAAGCTAATGGTACGATCAAATGAGCTAGAGAAGCTCAAAAGCTCGCAAAAAGCTCGCCTGATAAAAGTTATACGCTATGGAAGGAAAATGGATTATTGCTCTTGAACTAATTGTTGCTTATGACTAATGACTTATTTTGACAGGGGAGCTTTTTAAGTTCTTGAGTTTTAAGTCATATTTAAAAATGAGCTAAGTTTTTACCTTATAAGTTAGTTAAATTTTTGTATGCTTATTGATAGGGGAGCTTGTAAAACTCACTTTGAAAAACTTTTGCTCTTATCCTTATATTTTTTATCTTGAGAAGTGTTGCTTATAACGGATAGTTGATTTTGACCGAAAAACTTGTTTTGTTTTTAAAATCGCTCTCTTAAAATTATTTTGGTTTGTAATCATCAAAAAGGGGAGTTTGTTAGATAAATATTTTATCCTGATTTTGATGATTTTCTTATAAATGAGTTTTATACCAAAACAATGTCTCGAATGTTGTTAAAATACTTCAACACGTTTTTAAATGTTTGTTACTAAGTTTTTGAAGTACTTTGTGAACTATATTTTTGACAACAATCGGACAATTTCTCTCAGTATTGAGGCCGATCGATCGCCCTACAGGGCAACCCATACCCGAAAGTTTGTTGAAACCGAAACAACCTCGCTTGCTTTAAAATAGGGAGGAGACCGATTCTCCTACAAAGAGGCGACCGGTGCCCGGGATGTTGAGTTTTCAACAAAAATCCCTCTGTTTCGAGGTGGACCTGGTTGGACCCTAAGGGGACCGATCGCATCCCTGGGGCCACCAAATCATCCCCCGAGACATCCCGTATTAAAATATATTTCAATGCCTTTTGTATTTTGAACTTATTAGAGCGCGACCGGTTGTCCTATGATTTTTGACAAAGAAAATTATATACGTTGATAAGCCAATATCCGATAGATCTACTTTATCATTCTTAACCATTTTTTGTAGATCTGTTGAACCTTCTTTTGTAGACAAAAGTGAAGATGAAGAAACCTATGTTGGAGATCAAATCTTGAAGCTCTCCTATAAATAGATGAAGAATTTGAAGGATCAAACACAACACATTACTCTACATCAAAAAGAAAATATTCAAAGAAATTATCAAAGCTTTCACTTTCAACATTCTTGTTGTAATAACCTAAGTCTATAACTTTCACATCTTGATTATTAGGCTTTCCTTCTTGATTGCACTTGCACTTTTGAGTTGTATTATTTCTTACAAAGTGTAATCTTGATTGTAATTGTAACATCATCCAAAATAAAAAATCATTGTTATTATTCTTTTGGCAAGAACACGTTTGGTTGATTGGAGATGGTTGATTGAAAAGCTTGGTGCTTTTTGGGTTGAAGAGTTTGGTACTCTTTGAGGTGCAACGTATTGAAGAGTTTAGTACTCTTTGAGTTGGAAGAGTTTGGTGCTCTTTAAGGTGAAGAAGATTTTGGTGATCTTCATAGGCATTGTTGTAAGAAGAGTTTGGTGCTCTTCAAGGTAAAGGTTGTAATTGTTTTGGTTTCAATTAATAAACTTTTTCCTTTTCAAAATCCACTCGGACATACCGGGTGTTAGAGCATTAGGCCAAAGGTGGGTTGAAGCTCTATAAATCATTGAGTGTTGATTTATTTTATGCATTTGTATTTCTTCATCATCTTCATATTCGAAAAAGGGCACAAATCGAAAGATTCACTCTCCTCTAGATTTTCGTAGTCACTTGAACTAACAACCACCACAATTAAAGCACTTTTCTTTGAATTTCTTCTTGAAATGCCTCCTTTCGGTCCCCTATTGTTGAACCCTTTACCAGTTTGCCCAAATTTATTTTTTCCTCCGGAGCTTTGGCCATGCTCCACAACATTAGCTTCAACTACATGATTGAACAACTTTCTTTCGAACTTTTGTTATCTTCCTCAATGTGAAGCCTAACAACAAGTTTTTCAACGTTCATCTCCTTTCTTTTATGATTTAGATAGTTCTTGAAATCTTTCCAAGCTGGTGGCAATTTTTTAATTATTGCGGTCACTTGGAAAGTTTCACTCAATATCATCCCTCGACATGCATTTCATGCAAGATCATATGAAGTTCTTGCACGTGACTTATCACAGGTTGGATTCAACCATTTTAAAGTACAAGAAACAACCAACAATAAATGTTTTAGCCCCCAGTATCCTCGTTTATATTTGTCATCAAGAGACTCCCACAATTCTTTAGCAGCTTTGTTTAGAGCTATACACATTGTACAACAGATCGCCTAATCCATTCCGACATAATACCGCAAAGTAAGTCAGCATGATTCCAAGCGATGTTGCCACAACGGGATTAGACGCACCACCGTTTGATTCGGATGCCATTTCTAAAACAAATAATACAAGAAGTTTAGCACTTCGATCAATTACTTGTAATAAAACTGATAAGTACAAATTTATTAAAAATGTTCAAATTTTTATTATAAGGTCCTTTCAATTTTCTTCCACTCCGAATTTGCACAGGGTATTTATCTTATTAGTCCAAAAATTCGACCAAATAAATTAGTACATGAAGTTCATTGTAAACCTCTTTGAAGATAACATATATAATCCAATTTGCAAAGATCGAATTACAATTTCCAAATATATATATATATATATATATATATATATATATATCAAAAGAACATATGCAAAAAAAATGATGATTCGTGGAACTAGATTTAAATAATCCCATTCAAGAGTTTGTTATGGTTGAATGACTAGGTCATTGTTCCTTCATTTCTATCGGATACGAAAATCTCCGGATTTCTCGTGTCCATTGTCGAATTGTTGGGCATAATATCAATTAATGTCGTAATACCAATACTAAAGAAGGTCAAAGCCTGGGGAAAAAGCAAAAAGAGGTTAGTCCAAATTGTGGTAGATCATTGCATCACGATCGTCCTCCCGGTGGATAAGAGTAAGGTTGTTGCTTCGATTGGATGCAAGTTAAAAAAAAAGACACGGTAGAGTTAATGATATTGGAAAATCTATCCTTAAGTCAACACGAAGAATTCTTTGAGGCATTAAGTGGCGATGGGATCGAAGATGCAATGGTGGTTGAAGACATTGTTGATAGGGAACTCTCAAAAATCCAATGGTTAATGAGGATCGAACCTGACAATGGTCGATAATGTTAATAGTGACATGCCTACACCTTTGCAGGTGGTATACTACTCTTCTCAGCATCAAAGTGGTCATGCAGTTGACTTAAATAATGTAAGGAAAGAGGAATTACGACGAGCAATTACCGACGTCTCCAAGAGCTTACCTTGACAAAATGTCACGAGTTGAACTCTAATGACCCTTCGAGAATTTTCAAGCCATGGCGGTTGCGCTCGAAATGTTGGTCCGACATGGCGGACGAATAGGAGCAATAAAAAGAGGAACAAGAAAATTGGAAGCTTTAAAGACAAAGATAGGTGACCCTCCACCACTCCGCTTGTCTTTCCTCATGTGATTCTTCGTAAGCTATGAAATCTATGGCAATTGTAGTTCGTGGATCCTTGGCCGACATTCCAGAGGCTACATTAGACCATCAAGAAGATACTCGACCATGTACTAAAACAACAACTAACTATGCCATTTGAAAATCTTCTAGAAATAGACGGCATTCCTTTAAATTGCATTTTTAAGTTATTTTTGTTTTTTTCTTTTTCTCAAGTTTAACATTATTTTTCTCTGCTACCCGATCGGCTTGTGATCGACCTTTTCCTTTATTTTATATATTTCTATTTATTTAAAAAACTCACGGCAATAGCAGAAAATTAGATTTTTAAATTGCTAATAATGATTGTTGTTGATTACAGCAAAATCAAATTAGTAAACTATACCAAAAAATTTGCAACATTAGCCAAAAATTCGAAAAGTTTGCAGGTAATAAATAGTTTACAGAATTTGATTTCCTCTTTTGTACTAGAAGTTTAAACAAATTATTTTAAGTTTGTAGAAAAATAGTAGTATATTTTTGCTAGTACAGTTTATATGAATCGAAAAATATGAACCGGTAAATTTGCAAAGTAAGCAAAATAAAAATTAGCTTGAATTGTAAAAATGCATTCGCCTCCTATTTCTCGACGTCCGTTTCCCCAGGATAAGAAGGATTACTTATTCCGCGAACCGAAAATTATGCCTCAAAATTATCACCAAAAATAAAATGGCAAGACTTTTTGGAGATATATAAAAATTCTTGTATTTTTCAAATATGAGAAACAAGTCATATTTATAAGCCTAAATATGACATTTTACCATAAAATATTTGTCCTTTACTATTGAAAGGTCAAAAATAAATTTGTCATTTACTATTGAAAAAATCAAAAATAAATTTGCCATTTATTATTAGAATTTGCTCTTTACTATTGAAAATGACAAAAATAAATTTTCCTTTACTATGAAAATATCAAAAATAAATTTGCCCAATACTATTGAAAAGGTTAAAAATATTCTTCAAAAAATTTCCAACATCCTATACTAAGGCCAACTCTAACAACGCACTAAACTAGAGTTGGGCGCCACTTTTATACTCCAACAAAGGCGCTACTTACATGCGCTATTATAGAATCACTACGTGTTGCGCCACAAATGGCGCAACACTGTTTAAGCGCTATTCTACTTTTTTTTTTTTCAAATTTTTATATGTTTTTCTTAATTTTAAATATTATTATTAAATTCCTTTAACAAAAGTATTCTTATTAGTTTTATATTTTAATGAATCTAATAAAAAATAATATTAAAGTTGGTTCAATTATATATGATAAATTATTTTTAAATAATGTATAATTTGAATAATAATATGAGATTTGAAGTACTACACACAAAATTATAATTCTTGCATAAAATAATTTTTAATAAATATGATATCAAATAAAATTAATTATTTAATATTTTTTATTAATTATAAAGTAATAAAAATAAATATTAAATGAACAAAAGAAGGAATCTTATAGAATATTCTTTTTTTGTGGATAAAGTAGTCTGTTCGCTTGAGAGATGCAATATAGATTTTACACCAAAGTAGTGTAATTTCGCATTAAAGTAGTCAAAAACAACCTGGAGATGGTCTAAGAAAATTACTAAAAACTACTAAATCGTATTTAGAACATGTGGGAAATAATATACACGTGCCAACTCCTGTACACACATTCAATATTAATGAACTAAATTAGTCAACTCCATTAGTATTTCAATATTCAAAAGAACCTAATGAATAAATTCTGGAAAAACAAGACAAGCCCAGAATAATGATCCAATTTCGAACTAGTGTTTATCATTACATAATTGAACCATTTTACTGGGATAAATCAGTTGACCTAAGGTTAAAAGTGTGTTTCCATCCATATAATTAAAGACTTGATGCAATAAATAATTGTAAAAACAAGGCAAGGAAGAATTTAATTGTCGTCAAAAGAAGTATATCTTGCCATCAATGTGATACAATTCTTTTTTCAGGAATTTCATTCATTTGGCCGTGTTTTTAGAAATTTCACCGTTTAGGAATAAAGTATAAGTTATTCATTACCTCTCCAGTCTCCATTCAACAATAAACACTTAGCATGTGCTTGGATACGAAATAACCAATCGCAACCTTACTCACTCTATTTACAAATTCTATCGTTAAAGTTAATTTAATTTACATAAGATTTTATTAAGTTTGTAAATTATAATAACTAGTTTTTGACATTTGTTTTTATTCTATAAATTACACATATTGAGGGTATTTGTAAAATAAAAACAAACTTGAACAGGAATTTGTAGTTCTTGAAGAGAATGTCTGCAAGTTCAAGAGATAGTAGGATTTTTCTATAAATAAACTAAACTTCAACAAGAATTTCTATATTTATCTATGATTTTTTTAAATAATATTTTGGAGGAAGGATTTACATTCAACTCCATCATCCAATTCCAAATGAGGGAAAAATACAAAATGATTTAGCAATGATTTAAGTTTGTTGCTATGGTTGTTACAGAATATTGTACCTTATCTTTGCTCGTTGATTCATTATGTCATAGTAGTTCGAAATTCAACGCACTTGAAAAAGTTTAGACTATTGTACATTAGGGTGTCCACGGTTTCGAACCGTCGCCCGATTCCTCCAAAATGAGGATAAGGAATCGGAACCGTTGCCTCATGGTTTTGGTTCCAAAACACGGGCATTTTTAGTTCCAAACTGAACCCGATTCTCGATTTAACCGAAAGGCGCTCTTTTTTTTTTTTTGATAATTTTTTGATTTTTTCTTAAAAATAATTTATCAATTTCATTACAAAAAGAAAGAAAAAAGGAAAATAAAGAAAGAAAAAGATTTAGACTTATTAATATTAATAATAGTATTAAGTTTTGGACTTAATATCAATAATACTATTAAGTTGCATATGTATCCTCATAGGGTATAGATGAATCAAAGTCCACGTAGTTCGCTTATAATATTTGGTTTACGACGTGTCTCATTCGATTGCAAATATAAAACATGATAATACATATTTAATATTTCTTCTAGCATATATTTATCGGGAAAAAATTAAAAATCATCAGTTTCAATCTTGAAATCAAAACTGTTGGTTCCACGTTTTTTGACACCGAGGAACCGAAAATGGCCTATATAGTTTCAGTTTTGGTTTTAGAACTATTGACCACGATTTCGGTTCCAATTTCCAAAGTTCTGACTCTATTTAGCTAGTCGTATTGTACACATGAATCCAATTAACAGTTAAGATTTAGTGGAGCGAGTTTATTAAAACTTGAATCTACTTCAAACTCATACTGTATCTTTTAGGAGTAAGGAAAATAGGTTGAATATTTGAGCCTCTTTCAACTTCTGAACATTGATTAAATTTCTTAACTGAATTTACAAAAGTGCCCATAAGCTCAAATGGACTTAGCACAAACACTTCTATTTTGAAATAAGTGATTTATTGTCGTGAATTAAAAAGTGCAAATGTTCCCGACTACACTTTTGGATAGGGTAGACACTTTTTTATTACAAAAAATAACAAACTCTCTTTTACATTCAAATACTTTGTGTTGATCAAAATGTATGTCACGCCCAAAACAAAAGCCGTGACATGGAATTACAAACTTATACTTGGTTTACCAAGCCACCTAATAATCCTTCATTATAAATTAACAATAATGATAAAATCCCAATTAGGCATAATTAAGGGAACAACTAAGTCGAGTATGGTTGCGTGAGAATCGAAAGTAAACACCATACAACATCATAATCGTATTTCAAGATCCTACGCCCGCTATTACATCAAATAAGTCCGAGTCTAAAACATTACAATTTAAAATCTAGTGTCTTATCAAATTCCAATTACAATAATGAAACTAGACTACATCTTGGAAGTCGTCGCCACCAACGTCCCGATACAATTCTTCATCTTCTAGTTGATAAAAGAGGTGGGGTGAGACAAAAATTCTCAAAGGGTGGGTGCCGGTGTGCGTGTAGCTCACAAATCACAATTATGCAAGAAAAATAGTTTCATGGAAATCAATGCATGAGAATGCACGTGACTTTAACTCGTTATTTTAGTTAAGATTTCCATTAACCATTAAGTTAGATTGGTTCGAATTAGTGAAGCATTAGTTATTATTTTCTTAATTCACTTGGTTGAAATTTGGATAGGGTCGTAGCTTATCCCACTTTAATTTGGATAGACCGTGGCGATCTCACTTCACTTGGATAGATCAGAGCGATTCAACTTTAATTTGGATTGGACCGTAGCCAATATTCCACTTCACTTAGATAGGGTCGTAGCCAATATCCCACTTTAATTTGGATTGGGTCGTAGTCGGTATCACATTTCACTTGGATATGGTCGTAGCCAGGTATCCCACTTTAAATTTTTCACTTTAATTTTCACTTCCACTTTCATTTTTCAGTTCCACTTAAAGTTTCACTTCAAAACTTCACTTTAAATTTCACTTAAATTTTTACTTCAAAATTTCACCTTAAATTTCACTTTAAGTTACACTTCAAATTTTACTTCAATTTACACTTTAAATTTCACTTTAAGATTTCACTTCAAATTACACATTAAATTTTATAAGTTTACTCGTTCGAGAGAATTGGTAAAATCAGTTAGCAAGCCCGGGTGATCTTGGTCACACAATGTCCGACATTTATTTTAAAACTCGCAGATCTAGTTATCGGGTGGATAATCTAGCCTGATTCGATATTTGGTTCGGTGCATTATGCTCAAGCTCGATATTTTTATTAGATAATTATGAAAAATGTATCTTAAATTTCTATAAGGAAGATGAGTTTGAAATATCATTATCAACGTCCTTAGTAAGTTTTAAAAATAAAAATCATTTTACCTGTTCTAAAAATTCGATAAGTTTCAATTCCGGACTCGTAAAAGGGTAAGGTCAGTTTCAAAAAAATTCTAAATTTCCAGACGATTATATTTTTCAGAGACTCCGGACAAATTTATAAAATTTGCAGATTTTTGGACAAATTTAGAAAATTTGCAGATTTGCCCTCTAGTTTCTAAATTTTGTGATTTTTGGCTTGATATTAATAAATTAGGTAACTCTTAAACCGGAAAGGGTTTTGAGGTGATTCCAATTTTTAAATAATTCTTAGGACAATAATAAGTTGTGGTAAAAATATTTTTGGAAAATTTGCAAGTTAGGTACCTCATTTTTAAAAATTATAATTTTGGCCCAAAAGTATTTTTTGTCGTTAAAGGCTCGTTTCAAGTCAAATGGTTATAAAATTTGAACCAAAGGTTCAAAATACCATAATAAATAAGTCAGTAAAATTTTGAGGCACCAGGACTGCCCAAAGTTTGAAAATTACGATTTTGGTCCTTTAAGTTTTACAATTTAACATGTATCAAACTTATTCTTTGTTGTGTTTTCATGCCCTGAAGGGGTCTCAAATCTTTCAAGTCACTTCATATATGTAATTTATAAAGTATTGGTTCTAATATTTCGAATTTTCAGAGGAGGCCTTCATAGTTTTTAATATTTGCACTTTTAGCCTCATATTTCACAATAATTACAAAAATAACTCAAGCTTCAAATTTCTTTGTGCAAGTTACAAGTCCAGAATTCTAATAATATATAAATACTCATACTAAAAATTTCTAAAACATATTTGAACATGCATAGCATCATAAATTATAAAAACAAAATGATGAGCATTTTATCAACAATTTTTGCTAGAAAAGAATATCATACTCATCCTTTTATTTTCTCAAATTTTAATTAAACATGAATTTCATAAATATACTTGATATATTTAATAAAATACCATATTATCACATGAACATGCATTTTTTATGCACCATTAGAAAGAATGATGCATTTACAGTAGAAATATTTTTCACCCACCTCGTAGTAGTTTTTCGGTTGTGGTTAAAAGTGAAGGTCTTCTTAAGAATCCAAGATCTTGGTCCTAATACTCCAATTTCATACCCTATATGTCACCATAACCATATTCTGGTGTTAAAATTAAGGTCTCAAATCCAAAGAAAATATACTAAAACAAAATGACTACTACTTACCTTAATGTCCTCAAGTAGTCTTCAAAATCGAACTTCTTTCTTCAGGCTTAAAATCAAGTCTAGGTCTTCCTTAATTATTCAAGAAATAATCCCTAGGAGTACATCAATAAGGAAGAATTCAACAAGGTTAGAAGATGAAGGTATATACTTGAAGTTTTAAGAAGAAAAATGAAGATGGAAGAAGAATTTTTTTCTCACTTTTGGCTTGAAGTTTTCAGCCCTTTAGAGAATAATGGGAGAGAGTTTTGTGTGTTCTTGTTCAAGTGTGAAAATGAGGGAAGGTTGGAGAGTTCGAATAGATGAAAGTAAAATTTGATTCCCCTCAACCCCTATGGCCGAAAATGTGCTCTTGTAGGATGATTATTTTTGTGTTTGGGTAATTATGAAATGAAGATTATTGGAGCAAGGTGGATGTTTGTAGAGGAAAAAATGGAATTGATCCCCCTAAGATGCTATGGCCGAAAGTTTGTCCGAGGGAGTGATTGCTTTTTCATTTTGGTTTTGATTTCTAATTATTGGATTAAAGTTTTTGGGAGGTAAAAATATTGAGTTGATTCCCCTAATTCCCATATGGCCGAAAATGGGTGTGTGTAGGATGATTGAATTTTTGTTTTTCTTTTCTTTTGTTAAAGTTGAGTAAAAATGTGTAGGAATTTATAAATTGAAAGGAGGATAAAAAATAAGGATGTGTAATAACAATAATGTCTATATTTCAAAACAAAATGGAAGTTGTTAGGGAATGTATTATAGAATAAGGTGAAGTATTTGTATAAGGATTGAAAGGTATTTCTATTCCGAAATAACCTATTTGGCTGTCCATATGATCTTGTACAACTATGATATTTTTTTGGTCCCAAAATTGATAATAATTGGTGTATAATATAAATTCGAATTGATAATAAGTCCCACAATCACTTATGAGTCCCATAATCACTTATTCTAAAATCAAGTTCTAAATTCTATCGGATATATTACACTTATTGAAATAAGTCTCCTAAATTTTAAGGGGTCCAATATTACTCAAGTCATAAAATAATCGATCAAGGAATTAATACTTAAGGAGGAAATATGATAGGTCTACTCAAAATAAAGACTGAGTAATCGACGTTGGAAGAAATAATTAGATGTGTGACACATTTCATTTATTGTAGGTATTGTGACACGTAGCCAAATAATTCATCATTATACAACATCGTATCTTATGTTGATAAAAAGTCGGGCCTCACAAAATGTCTTTGACTTTACTCTATTTTATACTTACTTTCATTTTTACTACTTCAAAGTGCAAACTCCTTTTTCAACTATGTAAACATCCTTATTCCACCATCTAAATATCATTCTTTCAAAACATCTCTCTCGTATGAGTTGAGTAAAAATTTGTATTCTAATCTTCACGAAATGGAAATATTAATCGTGAAAATGTATCGTGGAATTTAATCGTTAAAATAGTTATGTGAAAGTGGAAATGCTAATCGTAAAGGTATTTTTTGAAAATATAATTTTGCGATAGCGTGAATTTTATTTTCATACTTATATCGTAAATATCTCTTCTTTGTGACTTTTTGGAGCATAGAAATTTTACACGATTACAAGTTGGGTTCTAAGTAGTGGTGAAAGCTTTTTGAATGAAGAGCATCTCCAATTTTTGTGGAGAATTTTTCTCCAACAGCACGATAGTTTTCACGCAATTCTCCCAAATATGAACAAGATGCCCGCTACATGTAGCGGGACTCGCTCCATGTTATTTTTTTCATTTTCATTTTTTATTTCTTTAAATTGTTATTTTTTATTGTTTTATCTCTTTATTTATTTTGTCTTAGGAAATCTCTTGTTTTTCATTTAATAAATCAATAGATTGTGTTCCCAACAATCATGTAGTGTTTTTTTGTAGAAAAATATATTATTTTTTGTTAATTGTTACATTATGTTCCATTTCACATATATAACAAATTAAAAAATAATTTACTTATAAAAAATTACTCAAAAGAAAAAAAAAAATTCGTAACACACATTCATAAAATTACAAACATCTAAAAGACATCAAATAACCTTAAATACATTAAATTAAAATAAGATCACCATAACATAAAATACATAAATAACCTAAATAGACATAAAATATCAAACACACAATATGAAAACACAACTCGAACATGCAATACACTAACTTTTTAGTAAGGTCCAAGACCACTTCCAGATCCTCCAAGATCTTGAAAATAACCGCCAAACATATCGAATGTATTACGTGCTCATGGTTGATGTAGTTGTTCTTCTCTTTTCAACACAATTCTTTTTTGTTTTTTTGAAAGTACTCACGTCGATTGGGATCAAAAATGGTTTAAAATTTTGTTATCGCCTTTCCACTGAGTCACTTCAGATAATCTCTTTTTTGCTTCATCATTTGCTTTTGTGCTTCAACTTTTTGCATTAGTACTGAATATCACGATATTTTTTGGTGACTGAGCTCTCTAATAAATCTTGGAGCTTTTGAATTTCTTCTTTAATCGTGTTTAAAATTTAAACAAAAGGCATATCTTTGCTTTTTTCCTCTTAAGTTTAGATTTTTCATACCCTCTGGACGATGTGATGATGCAGAACCACTGCCAATTTCATCACTTAAATTGAGTGAAAACGAAGATAAACCAAAGATTAGGTGAGATTGGGGATTCTGGTTCTCTATATGATTTGGATGAAGGTCTTTGTGGTCGGGATTTTCGTGTTTTACCTTCAAACTTTACAAAATCTTTCATGATAGACCATACATGGTCATACTTGAATCAATTCGAATATTTTGAATCTAACATCATTTGTTGTTTACACGGTCTAACTGCATATTGAATAAAACATGTTAAAATTAATAAGATAAAAAAACATATGAATAATTTCTTACAATATCCTGTTCAGAATAACCACTTGGCTTAGTCTATTCAACTTATTTTACACATCCTTTTATTTTTGAAACAACAGAAAGTATTGTTTGCATGCGACTTTCAATTGATCTTTGGGCTCGATCAGGCATAATGGGTTTGGTTTGTTTGGAGTTGTAGGCCTTTGTAACACGATTCCCGAATTATTCTCTTTTTTGGTATACACCTATTTCTGAATCTTATGAAATATCAACATACACGTGACAAAGGTGTCGGTTTTCATCAAGAGTATAGTCGAATTTCGAGAAGAATCCATCTAAAGTAAAGAAATAGAGCAATAAGATAACAAAGACAGTTATAAGATATGATATATGTATATATGGCTAATAGTGTATGAAAGTATATTTATAATGGTGTAGATGGAAGAAAATTAGAATGGATGGTGTAGATTGAATCTTGTAATTCTAAGATAGGATAAGAATTCAACAATGTAAATGTAAGTAAAATCGGAATGGATGGCGTAGATTGAATCTTGTATTCTAAGATATGATAAGTATTCAACGGTGTAGATGTAAAGAAAATCATAATGGATGGTGTAAATTGAATCTTGTAATTCTAAGATAGGATAAGTATTAAACGGTGTAGATGTAAAGAAAATCAAAATGGATTATGTAGATTGAGTCTTATAATTCTAAGAGGATAAGTATTCAATGATGTAGATCATGTAAGGAGAATCGAATGGATAACATAGATTCAATCTTTTAATTCTAAGATAAGATAAGTATTCAACAAAGTGTAGATGTAAAACAAAAAACAAAAAAATAAAAAATAGAATGTATGGTGTAGATTCAATCTTATAATTCTAAGATAATGTAGATTCAATTTTTTGTCGTGCAATTGTAGAAATATATTCGGAGCGATATCTAAGACGTCAATTGTAAATGATGTTGCTATATTAATTTATATTGGTAAAGAGCGTGGCTTCCCATGAATGTTAGGTAGTATATATTACATGCATTGGAGGTGGAAAAATTGTCCAACGGTGTGGGCACAAGAGTATGCAAGTCAAAGTGGAAATCCAAATATTATTCTTGATCAAACTGTTGTTGATTATGATATTTGGATACGGTATGTCATGATCTAATAATGATATTAATTTATTGGAAAGATCTCATCATTTCTATGACCTTGCTAGAGGTATTGCTCCACCCGCAAATTATGTCATTTAATGAAAAGAGTACAATATGGGGTATTATGTAACCGACGGTATATATCATGAATGGTCCACACTTGTGCAAACCATTCATTATCCACGTACTCAAGAAATATTTTTCAATTAAACAAGAATTATGCAGGAAAGATGTAGAGCGTCCATTTTGAGTTCTACAAAGTCAATTTGCAATTGTATCAAATCCAGCATGTTATTGGAGAAAAAATGATTTGCACTACAAGAAAAAAGCTCAAAGACATCGTTTTTAAGCTGATGTCTATTAAGAAATCGACCGATATTGTAATCAATGATGTTAAAAGTCTAGATATTTGACATCAATTTTAAACGGGTAAAAAACAATGTTACATGTACTTAAGACATCAGTGGAAAATCGATTTTGTTTTTTTGTAGACCGATATTATTGTGCCTTTAGTATGTCTTAAGTCTATATAATATCAGTTTACACAGTGGGTAGACACTGATGTCATTCATATTTAACACATCAAATTTCAAATGATTTCGTTCTTATTAAATGATGGTTTAAAACCAAAGTCGAAAATATGAAAATCGTTGTCATTAATTTAACAACAATGGTCCGCCATTTATAACATCAACTTTTAGCTATATCCTTTATATATACTACCCACCATCAAAGCAATAACCAATCCACATCCAAGGCACCAATTCACATCAAAAGAAAAACAAGACAAGATAATTAAATAAGACTACCGATCCAATCCACATCGAAATCATTTCGAATGTACATTACAATATCATCAAAGACAAAACAACGCAAATAGTAAATGACACAAATTATTTTCAAATGGGTCACTACATTATCATTAATTCCAAACAATAATACAAATAATTTGTGCATGCATGCAAGAGAAAAGGTATTCTCAGTAGTAACCTTTTTTGAATAAATGCGAAATTTTATATAAAAAATGAAAAGAGAGTAATCCCGATCACAGTGATCAGGTAACCAAAAGAAAGCCTGAAAAATAATGTCAAAAAGAAAGCGAAATGGTCACTAGAATACCAAATGGTTGAATGGTTGGGGCCTCGTTAAAACCTTCCAAGGTAAAACCCACCCTTGTGGGAAAACCCTTGAAAGGAAAAAGAGTACCCCCAGTGCGTAAAGAAATGAAGAAACAAAGACGTGCTAACTAACAAACCTATAGGTGGATTGGCCAACATAGTCATCAAAATGAGATAATTTATAAGCTCCTGTGGTGGGACACCCCACTATGTGCCGTACTCCGTCTTCTTGCTCAATATATCCGCCACTCGATTGCCTTCCCGAAATATATGTGAGACCACAAAATCCATATGAGCGAGCGGTGTAAAGTGTAGCGCCAATTGCTAAGGTGGCGCGGGACCTCCGTAGATCTCTTCTCCAGCAAGTTAACCACATACATCGAATCCGATTCGGCCCAAAGTTGTGTCCAACCCTTTCTAGAAACATACTTTGGATCACCCACATTGTTGCAATCGGTTCACCTCAAACGCGTATCTCGAGCCACAATGATGTACGAAACATCCTCGAAAGAACACTCTACAATTTCTAAGACCCTTGAAGCGGTAAATTGTATACAACCTAGTTAACCTCCACAATCTTTGGAGCTTGTCTAGGTCGTCCTCGCAGCTTTATGCATGCAGATAAGGAGTTCATGTTGGTCATTATGCATACAACCCCGATCTAATGATGATGATTCTACAACGAGTATCGTAAGATAGATTGTCGCAGTCGATTGTCCAAACTTTATTGTGAAATGCTATCTCATTCCTGATATGCCAAATGAGCCATATGCAGAAAAGATAGCCACACGCCGAGGAAAGTAACTCCGCTCACCGAATTGGAAATTCATTAGCCGTACCAGAATTCATTAAAGTTGTTAGCACGAAATGGGTCAATGTTGAATGATTCAAAATCCATTGCCGAGAGCCCCTACAAAGACACATGAAACAAATACATGATCAATTGATTCTCGCAAATTCACAACAAAGAGCGCAAACCAAAGGGCCAAGAAACTCCCTTTGCTCGTAATAAATCCAAGACAACCAATCGATTGTGGATAGCCCGCCATGCCACCACCGATCGTCGTTCCGGGATGTGTTGCGACCAAATCCAAGAACCCCATTTAACCACCGGATACTTGGGACGCACATGAGAATAGCGGTCTTAGAAAACCAAACCATCCTCCGAATTCAACCAAACACGCGTATCCCTAGAGTTAGGAGCAATAGGTACACATACAATAGCCTGACTAGATCCAAATAAGTCTCCACAAATGAGAAGGTGAAATGCCATGTCCCGTCATAAAAGTAGTCCGAAATGCGATGTCGGAATAGATATCTATATTCTTCTCGATACCAATTCATCTGCTATAGAATAACCCATCCAGCTTATCAATCCAAAATAATACCTCGGAATTAGCTCCGGGATCCAACACGAATCCTCCAAGCAAGATGAAATGAAAGGTTTAATCCCAATCCGGATAGAAGAAGGAATAAAAGACCTGGGGCCATCCCATCCGCAGACCGATATCGCGCCAAGAGTGGTGAAAATCACCGAGTCTGAATTCATGACCTTCCAGCCCCAGTTCATCAAGAAATCAGTAGCTACAACAATCGATTGAACGCCCAACCCCTTCATCGAGGCGTACAACACCGATTCCAACTAATCGTCACCGAACCCGTTGAATTCACATTCCCGGTCTAAATGAAGTTACGCATTGCCCTTTCCATTTGCTTGAGCAACGTGGGCCATTTGTAAATCATCATTATGTGGACAAACGAGCTAGTAATCACCAAATTAACCAGGCAAACTCGACCATTAAGAAGAAAAGAGATGAACCTTTCCATCGTCCTCAATTTGAGGATGATCTTATCAAAGACGGGTCAAGATCCACAACCTTAAGGCCCCTTGAAGATTGGGGCGCCTAGATAAACCGTGGGAATGTCCTTTTATCCCCATGATTGTCTCCGCACCTTCCACGAATATGAGATGAAACCCGGTGCCAAAATAAACCTTGATTTACGAGGATTGAATGTTTGGCCCGAAATATCCGCATAAAGGTTGAGAATCGAGAAGGATACGGTGTTGGTGAAGAAGCTCCACACATAATAACTATATCATCGGCGTATAGGATAGATGATGGAAAGTTGATGCGTGCTGGGCGCGACAAATGGAGCAAGCCGATTATGCTCAACCGCAACTTCAATAAATTTACTAAGTACCTCTTCGCAATGTAAAAATGTTAGAAATGGGATAAAGGATCACCTTGTCGAACTCCTCTAAAACAAGGGAAGTACCTACGGGCATCCCATTCAAGAACGGAAATTCGGGCGACATCAAGAATAACATCCACCCGTGAATAAAGGTCTCGGAGAAACCAAAGCGGCGGAAAACGTGAAGTAAGAAATCCCATTTCAAAGTATCAAATGCCTTACGGATATCAATCTTCAAGATCATATTCATATCCAATCTACCATGAAAGACATTGAATCCTTCCGAGACCATTGCAATAGAGTCATGAATCGCTTCTGTGGGACAAACCCGAACGAGTAGGTGATAAATATGCAAGAATAATCGAACCCAAACGCTTAGCCAAAATCTTAGTAATAATCTTGAAAAGAAAATTACTCATGACGATCGGACGGAAGATCTCAATAACATTTGCATCCTTGGTCTTTGGGATTATCGCCATAAAACTAGCGTTCATAACCGAGTAGGGACAAATTATCAAGAAAAACCTGACCACGGCGATTACCTCGATGGAAATAACATCCCGAAGTAGTGACGACGAAAAATCCCACCAAAACCGCTCTAGCCCCCGTGAACTCGTCCGAATCCATATGAAATACCACTTCCTTAACCTCTCGTGTCCGATGGAATGACAAATAAAGGCTAGCATTATCACCGCCCCACTCTGGGAGAAATCGCCGATCAATAGAGGAGTAATCCGGGATGATATTCCCATTATCTCAGAAAGAGCTCCTTATAAAACGAGATAATATGATTCCCAAGAACTCGTTGTATCTTGATAAAAAATTGTCGTCCCACCATTAGACCACTCAATCCCCGACGCCCACCGTGAATGCTCTCGACGATGAAAAATGTCGTATTACGATCCCCATCCTTAAGCCAGGCTAAGCGAGACCTTTGCTTAAGGAATTGGATTGTAATAACAATGTCTAAGAAAGCGGCTTTTCCGGCGTCCAGCCTCGATCCCGACGAGCGGTTATTGTATAACCCAAGCTCTCAATATCCGCCTAAATCGACGAACCCGCTCCATCTGATACTCTACCCTGCGATTCACATCTCCAAAAACATCCCTGTTCCAAACCTTAATATCTTGCCTCAACCTCTTTAGCTTCCACATAACGCGCAACAGAGGGTTGGGCGCTGTGGAAGGCGCAGACCAAGAGGTAGTAACCAAGTCCCGAAACGTGTCATGATGGACCAATATACGCTGAAACTGAAACGGCACCAGACCCCTACTAGTGGAAGATGAGCAAGAAACCAAAATGGGGTGGTGGTCAGATCCAATACGTGGAAGCACTAAGCCCTTGACAACTTGCCAAAAATAGAAAATTGACAAGTTGCTAGGGCTCGATCCAACTTAGCCTGGAGGAGAAATAGAGGCCTTCGGGGGGAGCACCAAGTAAATGATTTTCCCGTAGTCGGCACTGCAAACAAACCAGCATCCTCCAAGAAATCCCTAAAATCTTGACAAGAGGCTTGGGATAAAGTATCACTGCCAGAACGCTCATGATGTCCCAAGACCGCATTAAAATCCCCAATAAGAAGCAGATCAGTAAGACCCAAATTCCTCAAATCCAACCAGAGAGCGCGCCGAGCAGTATGATCACACAAGCCATGAGTAAAACCAACATGAAAAACCATGGAACCAAATTGAACTTGAAGAACAATACATTGGGTTGAAGACCAAACTCGATGAAGGAAAGAGGTGCCAGATCACGAAGACCCAAATATCGGACGTCCATTAGCCCTAAGCTCTACACCACGAACCTCAATCCCAAATTATTCCAATAAGAGTCCAAAATCGATGAAATGTCCACTTTAGGCTCACAATCGCTAAAATGGAAGGTTTGTGTTTATGACATAACGCCTTTAGAATATTACGAGAGGCAATGTTCCCAATCCCGGATGTTCCGGAAGATGGAATTCATTGGGATGGTGGGGAGTGGCGCCCGTGTCGATCGCACGGTAAAACAGGCGTGTGGTGCGTTGCGAGTCGATGATTGAGAATGACCCACTTCCTCTGCATAGTCCGTCCCATATCTTGGAAGCCGCAGTTCATCTCGTGTGGTTCTGGGCGCTCCGGTTAGATAGTAATGACATGAACTAGGGGCGACGGCCCGACGTAACATTCTCGGAGAATTTTAGCTTTAGCCGAGTCCAAGGAGTTGTCCCGCAAAGCACGGCTAAGAGCTCGAATAGGCTTCCTACTAAACCGTAATAGGCATAATGGTGGAAATCGTGCTTGCGGTGTTGGAAGTATTAGCCTTGGGAGATGACTCCCTAGCCGGATAATCGGCCGAAATCTGCGGATTGCCGATCCTGGGAGTTGATCAACTAAGAGCCTCAAAGGTGTTACCAAGATGGATGTTCGTGGAGCAAGTGACTATTGCGCGGGTAGGAGATCCCGCACGCATAGCCGAACCCGTATTTCCCATTGAGTCATCAACGGCCTTGCCCTTGTCCTGCTACACAGACGATAAACTTTGCGAACCCCGAACGCCCTCGCCGCACCGATTAGGGCGAGTGGCAAGCTCCCGTGAACGCCCCCGGGCGGTGATGTATGCCTTTTCGTGGCCGGATTGCCCGCGTTATTAATACGGCAAGAAGTCATCGAATGTCCCGTAATGCCACACCTTGAACAAAACTCCGGAGTTTCTCATAAGTGACCCGACACAAAGGAGTTCGCCCGGTCGTTCCACCATGATGTGGTCCTCCAATGGTTTTGAAAGATCAATGTCCACCAATACGCGAACGAAGCCCCAAAGATCCATCAAGTGAACGATGATCAATTTGTAGAGGGTTTCCGATAGTCTTTGGCAATCTCCGGGATGGTATTGGGGTCCCGGTATTCCAAACCGAGCTCGAAAATTCGCACTCCAAACGCCGGCCATAGAGGTTTGCACCTTGTAAGGGTTGAAGTCCGCACCCATGGAAATAGACGAATAGTCCGGGTTGAGCATCCATTGATACGTTCTCGAGCTCGAGAACGATCCTGCGCATTAAACAACTTGACACAAAAAAATCTCTTGCCCAAGAGAAATAATTTCCAATCGTTTTAATACCCCATAACCGATAGGCGTTTTTGCAAAAGCATAGTCGCCCATGGCTTGTTACCTTTACCCAAGATAACTCTTCCAATTAAAGAATAAGAGAATTCCGCAAGGCGTTGTTTGTAAATGTTTTTGTCAATTGTAACGGAGTAGTAATCTCCTTTTCTAACCGGTTTAGGGATAGAATAGGATTTACCGTAAAACCATTTGGGAAAATGGGGTAAAATTACCTGGGGCTTACGTAGTTGGATCCATAAGATGAGTACATGTAACAACTTTAGCAAAAGTGTGTCCCAAATTGGGATGAATATTGGGACTATGAGTCGAATGTCGCAGTTAGTGGCATAATTGGGTCGTCGTTGACGGGATATTCCAACAATCTAAGGCGAATTTGGGATCATGAATAGGAATGGGCCCGTGGACGGGGTTCAATGCGGATGACGGACGGTGGCCCATCACCCCCACCGAGGGGCGGCCTCGATGAGATAGTAGCACCGGCCCCCATAGTGGCGGCCAAGGGGGCCTGGACCCCCTAGAATAGTTGTCGGCAAGGGGGAATCCAAAGCGGCCGACGACATGGCAAAGATTTCGTGGGTTGAGCCACCCCCCCCCCCCATGTTAAAGAGAAGCCATGGGGGCGTAAGTTGCGCAGAGATGATGCAGACTACATGGTGGGCCCCATCCCACTAATCGTATTTTCTGTGCGAGCGAAGGGATGACGCCGGTGTGAGGAGGTTGCGGTATGAATATTGAAGGATGATGCCTGCATGTGGATGACACGTAGATGGGGTGCATGAAGGATTCTTGGAGGGCACAAAGTTGACGACGAATACCGTATGCCGTGAAAGCGAAAGGCTTTCCGTCGCCGGGTCCGAGTCTTTGCGGTGATTTGGGCCGGGATCGAAACCCTAGGCGCTGTAAGCATCGAGCAAGAAAACAAGGAGCCAGGCGTTGACACGTCATCACCACCGGTGAGTGTTCGACGGAACCACGAGGTGCGCCGACGTTGATCAAAAGTGGCCGGGGAATTTGGACAACAGGTTAGAAGATGGGCAATCAAGACGTGGTGGCTTTGGAGGCAGACGAAATTAGATGTATAACCATAGAAGGGGCGGCTCCGCCATGGAGCAACCGTAGAAGACGACCGGAGAGGCTAGAGACAGAGCGTGGCGATCAAAATTCGCTTGTTCGTTTGTTCATTCTCCTTAAATAAATAATATTCATTTCTCAAGAGTAACCTTACAAGTATTTTGAGTCATAAAACATAAATGAAACACGTGCATCAATAGCATTGTCCCTAGCTAAATGATCCACACTTGTGCAAACCATTCATGATCCACGACTCGAAGATGAAGTATTTTGCAATAACATAAGAATCATGCAGAAAGACGAGAGCGTGAATTTGATTTCTACAAACTCGATTTGCAACTATATCAAATCCAACATGTTATTGGAGAAAGAGTGATTTAATTGGATGATATAATGACCGCATGATTATAATGCATAATATGATAATTGAGGATGAACGAGACCTTGATGCACCAACTGAAGATGCGAGAGAAGTGCCAACTTCAGATATCAATGGTGACCGATGAAACAATTCAATTTCAAGTATTTCTTGCACGATATAAAAAAATTAAGACAAAGAGCTACTCACATGACCTTTTGAAATGCGTTGATTGATCATTTGTGAGAGGAATTTTCTAATTTAGAAAATTAATTGTATTTATCATGTAATTTATGTTTTTGTTAAGGATCTATTATGGAATGTTAATTTTATATTCAAATTAATTTATTATTTTTTAACGATTTATATATAATTTTTTAAATTAAATAGTAATTCAAATTATATTTATATTTCATTATATTAAATAGAACTAAATATTAAAAATTAATATATAAATATATAAATATATGTGCTAAAATATTAATTAATAAATTAATTAATTGAATATAACAAGGAATACAAATAAAATATTCCAATTTAGAGTAAAATATAAAGGTGACTGTTGAAGTTGAATCTTGAATTCCTCTAATTTTCCTCTAAAATAGTATAAACACACACAAAAGTACAATCAACTGCTAAAGATGCTTTGATGCATGGGAGAAGAAAGATGGGTTGCGGAGGAAGGAGATGGGAGAGAGACGTTTTGGTGGGATAACAAATGGGCTCCACTAACCTAAGGATATTTTAACATTGAGTGTGGAAAAGAAATCCTTTTTTATTACTTTGAGCAAAAAAAAGACTTCAGACTATCCAAAAAGTGTATTTCAAAGTTTTCCTCAATTAAGAAAGTGATTAAGTTACAAGAGTGTTTTGTGGATAAGATATAAAAGTGTTTTTTTATGTGTAAAAGTTAAATTAGAAGCAGAATCATAAATCTAAGTACATATCTCTCTATTTTTATATTTTGATTAAATAAATTTGAAGCTGATCAATTAAACTGAAGCGGAAATTTGCAAATACTAAAATTGATTTTTTTTCTAATTAAAAGCTGAGAATCACTTTTTGTAGTGTTTACAAACACTTCCCTTAAAAGTTGAAGTCAACAATGGGAAGGGTTAACCAAGTTCTTGTTAAATCGAATCAACATATATAAAGGTTAAAATATTACATTAAATTGATAAGTAACAGACATTTTCAGCAAAGTTTTGCATTAAAAATTTGTGACTGTGCATCCGAATTATGGAACTATAAGTAATTTTGCCAACTTTAATAGACAAAAGGTAATGTTACGTTGCAAATCCGCATAACACAATAAATATGCTTTAAATCCAAGGAACTCACTCATGCTACTAATGATGAAAACAAATCATTTAGATCTATATTCTATGCTATGTTTAATAATATTGATCATACATGCTACGTGTGTGCATTGATAATATCATTTTATTCACTTAACAATAGATAATTATCAAAATTTAATAGAAACTCTTCATATCAATTATTACAATAGACAAACAAAACAAATTTTAATATTCTGGCATGCATCATGTTTCTAATTTCAGTTCAGGGTGATAAATTGGTTTGAGTTGAACTCATAATACCCACCTTCACGCCGAGTGTACCAAACCAAATAGGCAAGGGTCCCATTCCCAATAATATATTGCCTCCGAACCAAACCTGGATGCTATGATACAATGATAAATGAGTTTGGGCGGAACCCATCCACAAAAGCTAGTTCAAGGGTAGGTGTTCAACCCACATTTATACACAATAATGTACCAAGCAAATTGGCAATATTTGTTGGAATTTTGTTTTGGTAAAATAGGTGTTGACCCGATTTTGACCAAATAATTAAGTGGTTTCCATTAATGAAAAATGGAATTAAATTATTTGTAAAAATTCTACTAAGAGAGTAGATGAGAATAACATTTGGAATTTTTCAAAACCAATGCAGGTGAATGAGAAATTAATGCTAGAAATTAGCCACTTAATACTAGTAAATAGTATGGAAAATGGAAAATATGGGAAGGAGAAATGTTCCATCCCACATAGATAAAGAGGCAAAGTTTGCAAACTATATTTATCCAAAGTTGGACTTATGGGTTTGGGCCAGTAGGGGCACCCAAGTTTTTAAAGGGGTGAGGATCTACATGATTGTGGGTTTGGTTCAAAGCACACACGCGCGAGCGCACCGCCGGCCCGGACGGGTCGAGGGGACGTGGGCTTGGGCTTCAAAGCCCTTACCAAAAATCTTTAAAATAATTGATTAATTAATTTTTGAATTAATTAACGGATTTTTCAACTGAAGTGTTCGCACCCGAAGCACGCGGACGCACGCCCGTCGCGGGGTAAATCGCGTCGGCTCCCCGTCTGATTCGCATCCGAAAGACGGGATCGACGACGACCCGTAAAGCGCGCACGAAGTCGCGCGCTGGTCGCGGTCGTTGCGAAGTCGCGAACAGATCGTCTGTCGCGTTGAAAACCTGTCTTTTCGAGTCAAAAGACGCGTGTTCTTTCCAACAGCACTTACTTGCCTATATAACAAGCCCTTGCAGATGATTTTACACTCGAAATTGTAAATCACAAGCATAAAAATCGGTCATCTCGCATATTGACATTCTCTCCTTCATAGCTTGAAAGTCTAAATACTCTTAGTTCGTTGTGTTTCGAGTTTGTAAGTCTTGTAAACTCGAAATCAATTAGGGACGTACGTCGAAACCGTTAACACTTGTATACGGGCGTTTTAAATCTTGCGGAGACGAATCCAATTCATGCATCAACTAAAGCCTAAACATTCAAACACTTAGCCATTTCCAAACAAAACTAGATACACTTTTAACTTACAATATTATATCAGACAAACAGAACTCGAACGCCTCGAAAAATGAAAAAGTTTTGACAGTAGTCATAGAGTTTGATTGGCCATGTGGTCTGTTAAAGCTAAAAATCTTCTTGTTGTCTACTGCTATATAAGTCTCAGGATAAATCATGCATATATTATATAAGCTCTATCCATAAACTTTTACATTGATAGAAAACTCATAAAGAAAAAAAAATGAATCTTGAAGCAATTAGTTCGTCAAAGCAAAAATTGGTGGTATTTACAGTGTTAATGGCAATGTTAGTAGCTCCAAGGAGTGAAGCAAAGTGTGAATTTAAGGCCATCTTCAACTTTGGAGACTCAAATTCTGATACAGGAGGATTTTGGGCTGCTTTTCCAGCTGAAAACCCACCCAATGGCATGACTTTCTTCAAAAAACCGGCCGGCCGAGCAACCGATGGCCGGCTCATTATCGACTTCTTAGGTATACATGGTTCCTTAAAAACATTTCCATCTTCTTGCTATGTTTAATGGTGAAGTTTGATGCTTTGTGCTATTTCATTTCAATGTTTCATCTATAGAATGGTGCATATTTTTTTTAATTTTTTTCTTGTCTTGTTCCACTTTAATCTTTGATCTCAAGTTTTAATTGAAAAATTATGTCAAACACCAAATTTTGGCCTAAGTAGATTTCAAATTGTCTCCCTATATGAGCCAAAATATTAATATCGCCTCAAGATTAAAAATTCTAGTTTCATCCATGGATGATTGAAGTTATGGAGTATAATATTGCAATATTCTCAGTATACCTTAAATAAGGTTTTGTAGTTGTTCCAACAAAAAAGAAAAATTTTAAAAATAAAAATAAAATATAACGATTGAAGTCAATTATATGGACTGTGTGGTCCGTGACTATGAAAAGCTCCATTCCCTCACTCTGTTACCCATAATGTGATGGGTTTTAGTTAAAAGACAATGTCCTAATATATTAGGGATACTCATAAATTTTAGTTAAAAGACAAAAAAAAAAAAATGAATTGCTGGCTTAGAATGGGACCTTTTTCTTATGTCCTCATCAAGAATAGTCCAAGTATGAATGGATTCTAATAGACTTTTTGCATTGTTCAATTATTTAAGCCTATTAACACACCCACAGGCCCAATACTCATACAATGGGCTCAGACTTTAGAGTAATAAGAACTCAAATGAATCTTTGGAAGTTTATTCTTTTTTTTTTTTTAGAATGAGGAGATTTATTCTTAAAGGTCTTTAATTTCAGATATGTATCAAGGCAACATCTTACATATACTAAGCAACATTGTACTCAACATTAAACTACACTTTTATGGTTTTGCTTAAATACTATTTTTATTATGCAAATTCAATAACTAAATTGTAACCTTTGTAATAACATTTCCCATTGTTGACATAAATTATAATGATTTTTGTATTAGATAGGCATTTTTCATCCATATTGGGTGCAATTAGGTTGCATCCATATTTGAGATAATAGGAGTCCTATTTAGATGAGGTTTATCTAAAACCTCTCCCATCGTGACTCTAATCGATACATGGGATTGAGATATATATTGATATCTCTCCCTACAATCGACTAGGTCATTAGAACGTCTCCTATCTCTATCCCAAAATTTCTCTCTCTACGGTTTTCTTCTTGGAGCATCACCAAAGTTCTCCAAGGGTTTAAGGTGTGCATATCCAAGTAAATAATTCTAGTAATTATTTACACCAACGAAAAGGCGGTTCGTGATCTTGTTCGTGGTTCAACCAATCTATGGGTTTGTTCGTTGCTCGCGATTCAATCAAGAGGAGGCTTGTAGAACGGAGGCTTGTAGACGGGCTTAATCCTGGCTATGTGGATCGACAGCCCACCGCAAATAGTATACTGATCCACCTTATATGTGCAAATATGTGATTTAAATTTCACCCATTGTTGGGAAATTTATTGTTTAGATTTTGATGAATGCCATGTAAAACTTAGAATAGGAAGTTGGCACCCCATTTTTGTTGTAAACTGCATTGTAATAAATAGGGGTGGGTCAAGCCGAGTTAAGTCGACTATGACTAAACATGCAAGAAAACAATCAAGACTAGAAGGAAGACTCGCATTGCGAGACAACCGAGTATGGCAAAGAAGAGAAGACGGGGACTCGATCGAAGAAGCGGTGAGATGCACTGAGTGGAGTATTAGTCAAGTCAACTCAAGATAGCCAAGTCTCAAGTTGAAGTGACAAGAGTCATCCAATGATTTGAAGTCGACTCTAAGTCACCTGGGAAAGCAAGGAAATGCAATCAAGTCGAGATAATCGGAAGAGATACGTTGCACGTAAATCAAGGAATTACTTAAACAAGTAATACCTCCATACTACCTTTCTCGAAGTGCTCACCCCGCGTGCAAAAGGAATAAACCAATGGGAAGCACTCGCACCATGTCGTAACTCGAAAAGTCAAGAACAATTCATACGAGGAAGTGGCAATTCCAAGAACTCGCAACAAGACAAGCCAACGACCACAAGTGACTTTCAAAAAATAAGCCTATCTCTTCAATGGGCGGATATTTGAAAGATCACTATAAAAGGCCGAGGAATAACTCGAGAGAAGGTTACTTAACCACGAACATTCAAGCAAATATTTGAACTCAGTAACAAAAATTATTCTCAAATCATTCAAGATTAATCCTCAAGCCTACATTACGAAGCAAATCAATCCAACACTCACCGTGTGAAGGAAAGATAACTTCAATCAGTTGAAGAGGAAATTATTGAAGAATCAAGGGGTCTACATTCCACGGAGGATTGTAGGAAGGTTCAAGGTCGAACCAGTCTACACTGTCACAATTCTTGATCGGGAACGGATTCACAAAAGGAAATGTGGATAGAACACTCTTCAGAATTCAAGACAGGAAGAGCATACCGCTTGTTCAAATATATGTGGATGACATCATTTTTGGATCCACAAACAAAGAGTTGTGTGATAAATTTTCAAACCTCATGCAAAGCAAATTGAAATGAGCATGATGGGAGAGCTGACATTCTTCCTTGACTCCAAGTGAAACAAAAGAAGGATGGAACCTTCATAAGTCGACAAAATACACCGAGATTTAATGAAGAAATTTGGTATGGAAGAGAAGTCTTCTCGAAAATACCAATGAATACATCAAAAAATGGATATGGATGCGGATGGCAGGCCGTAGATCAAACAAGATACGAGCACTTATCGGATCATTGCTTTATCTCACAAAGCAGCGGGCCGGACATCACCTTTGCTTTGTAGGTGTATGTGCAAGATTTCAATTTGCTCCAAAAGAAAGCCACATGACCGGCCAAGAGAATCTTGAGATATTTGAAAGGAAGCCAAGAAGTTGGCTTATGGTATCCAAAGGAAGGTGGATTCAAGCTAATTGGCTATTCGGACTGACTATCTTTGGATGTAGAGTTGACAGAAGAGCACCTCGTGCACATGTCAAATGCTTGAAACAAAGCAATTTCCCTGGTTTAGCAAAAAGCAAAATTCAATAGCCACCTCTACATTGAAGTAGAATACATAGTCTGCGGGCAAAAAGTTGCCCAAGTCCTATGGATGAGACAAAGAAATGAGAGACTATGAAGTTGAAGAAAAGGAAATTCCAATCATGTGTGATAACACAAGTGCAATTGCAATTACTCAAAATCTCCGTATTGCACTCAAGAACAAAGCATATCGATATCGTATCACTTCATAAGAGATCATGTTGAAAAGAAGGACATCACCTTGAATATATTTCAACCGATAAACAGTTCTTTGACATATTCACAAAACCATTGTGTGAGTCAAGATTTGAAGAACTCAAGCATGAGTTAGGGTTAATTGAAATGAAATGACACTGACACTGAAGACTCAAAGAAAAGAAATGAAACACGAAAAAGGAAAAAGAGCTAAACTCTCAAATCGGCTAAGTGAATCGACCATATCGGAAAGACCGCTGAACGAGTTAGGCGACAAATGAGTCACTAGGAGAACTGTGAGAAGAAGAGTTAAATCGGCTAAGGGATGTTTCCGAGTCACTTATGATCAAGGGACAAAAACGCCGTCGTTTTTACTAAGCGAGAATGTTTTTAAGAATGACGTCGAAGATAATTATGACGTGTACAGCAAAAGTTGCACACCAAGCTTATGATTGGATATAAATGCTTTGCCGCATTAAATACGAGACATTAAATGCTAATCGGCATGCAAAATCTAAGCCGTTGATTTCGATCACATTTCAAAACCACCCGCACGCCCTTTCAGGAACCATACTTAAACCATTTTCGTCCGTTTCTCTCACACAAACCTCTCTCGGCGCACGAATGAGCCTACGCTAAGAGAGTCGATCGAGTGAGGGGAATCACCACTGAAGATACAAACGCCTCCTCTCCACCAAAGAAGAAGGCGCTCTCCTCGCACTGCTAAGAAGACTTTGCTCCCGCAAAGAAAGAAAAACAAATCTACTCCCCGCCCGCAGCTCGAGTCACCCGCCCTGCAGCCGTGTCTCCTACCCCGCAGCCGCAGCAGAGAAGGAATCCCAAATACCTTCTCCGGTCATTAAGAAGAGGAGAACAGATAAGCCAAGACAACCCGGCTCCTCGTAAGAAAACAACAAAGACCAGCCCCTGCCGCCCAAGACTCGGAGGAAACCTTGTCGAACCAGAAATCCCTCTAGTTCAAACAAGAAGAAGGAGAAGAATTTTCAAGCATTCCGAGCTTGAGAAGCCGAGTCTCACACTCACCGAAAAGATACCGAGACTCGCCGGAGAAGTAGAGTCTCCGGACGTAATTGATGAAACAACCAAGTCTCCGAGGCCGGTCGTGAGCGACAGAGGCAACTCGATGACCCACCAGAGATGCAATGTACTGAGGAACAAGGCACAACCGAGACAACCAAATCACTGTTGACAGGTTGTTTCTCCAATCAAAAAGAGGCCGCCAAGGTGTCGAAAGCGGCAAGTCTCGCTACCTTCAAAACCTGAAACGAGGGCCATCAAGAAGATGATGAAGACAATTTAATCATGCACTCTCCATTATATCCGGACATCCAAAATCGTCATGCGAGTGGAGAAAATGGAAGTTGAGTCTATCCAGTGCGCTTTCAACATCCGTGAGTTCATTGCCGAGGAAGAAGAACTCTTCGATTTCTTGAGGTGGACACAGTCTTTGCAAGCCCTTGACGAGATAATTGCATAAATATACCGGAAATTCGAAAAGAAAATGAACGGGCTAAAGCGGTGAGACGCAGAGGCACTGAGAAGGCCAAAGATCTCGCCTATCTATCACCGCACCACAGAGCATACACATCCTCACCTTGACGTCCTATTAGAAAGTGATGAGGACTGACCTCTTGCCGCCCGCGTAAGAGTTGCAAATGCAAAGAAGCAATGGAAGAATCCGAATCCTTCATGAGCAAAGAATGATGGAGGGACCAGGAGAGTCCTCCAAAACACACCGAGATAGACCAATGGGAGTGGTGCGGATATTGCCACCGTTGTTGTTCGCCACCACTTCCCACTCACTCGGAAGAAGGAATTAAGGAAATGGCGATGAAACTAGGATAGTGGGGACCCCAAATGAGCAAACCCCTAATGAAGGTGTCTTACCACCGCCCCAACTGAATACTCAATGGGAACAGCCGGAGTCCGGAGATGAGTGACCCCAATCAAGTCACTCACCGGTGTGCCACCGTGGGGAAACTCCTCCACCGCAGCCAAGGTCGGAGGATGCTGCGGTGACTCCACAATGAATCTAGGAGGCGAAGTGGAGAAGGAACAAACACAAAGTACACAAAGAAGTTGTCATCGACGAGGCTCGATGGGTTGAGACTATCTCACCGAGGTGCCAACCGCTCCGAGGGCTAATGACGCGCGATGCGTCGAGGCACGGGGAAAGGAATGCCCTCGGAGTTAACACTGGCGCGACAAAAGTGCAATCCATGGAGTTGAGACTCCAATGGATGCCACCGCAGAAAGACCCTAAGACAAATGACATCGTCGAAAGGGATGTCCAAGGCCTAGTCTGCGCTTGGGATCGCAGGAGGTAATGAAGGCCAACGGGAGGTTGAGACTTCCCGGTAAAGAAGTCAAGTACAGAACATCCCTCCTGCTATCATTGATCCATCGAAAAGAGATAAGTGCGCTTCACGATTCCCATGATAATCCCGATGTAACCTTTCTCGGGATCGGAAGGAGACGATGAAGCCGAGTCATCCCCGTGACTAATCCAAAAGACTCACCGAGGATGTTCCAACCACGAGTAGTCCGACCTCAAGTCTACTCGTCAAACTTTCAACTTTGATGAGCCACCCATGGAAATCTCATCATCATCCGATGACGCTTCGAGCAAGGCCGAGGACTACCAACTCACGTGGAAAACCACCGAGACCAACGGCCGGAGAGATACCGAGGATCGAAGATGGGTCAACTTCACAACAGACCCAACAAACAGACTCCATCGCTGCAGCTCCTCCCAAGTCAGCAGTTTGACTCCACAAGGAACTTCACGAGCATCACTCATCATTGAACAAATTCCAGCTTGCTCGTGATAATCCCTTCGTAGAATCATTTCCCTTCTCTCTCGGAGGTACCCGACCTCCCCAAGAGTCGAGAGAGATCTTGCGCGCTTCCACACACCGCATCCTCGTCATTCCATCGTATACCATCGCTCGGTGACTATGATTTTGACGCTTGGTCGTTAGTCGCAACAGAGGGAACAACTCGAAGTTCGGGAGGTGTTCAAAGCATTATTTGCTGAAATTGAACGGATGGAGAGGCACCAGGCCTCGATGGACATGAGATCGATAACAGAGATGCCAACCTTATGGCGACTTGAGAGGAATAATAGTCGAATCGAGGGAGTGGTGGCAACAAAGAAAGAAACAATGCGCGTGGAACAAGCTAGATATTTCGAACATTGTTCAACAAGTTGTTGGTATGGCGAAAGAGAATGTTGATGCAAAGACAAAATTGAGAGAACACATTGAGCACATGCATGAATCTCACACCGCCGAGATAAAGTCGTCTGCTGCGTGAGCAAAATAAGAATGAGCTCCTGCGTATGGAAGAAAACATGGATCGAAAATTCAGCCTTCTCATGGCCGAGATGAAGTTAATTACAAATGAATCCAACGCTACTCGCTTTCCGAGTTTCGCGCCGCATACTCCGCAGCCAGGCTCGGGAACTTGACTATCAACGACTCGACTTCCTGCGCCGCTAGTTTGTTTCAGGGGTTCCTCTCCTTTGATGATGCCAAAAAGGGGAAGAGGAATACCTAAAAGCGATGAAGAGATCTCGGGTTGAGAAAGAGGAGCAAAATGAAGGGAAAGACAAATGAGAAAGTTTCAAGAGAAAAAATGGGAAGTCCGTTGAGGGGAAGGATCGAGAGATGTGACCTTGATGATTGCACAAACCCCAACAAGGTCTTGTCACACGGTGACTCCCAAAGTGACTCGCGCCACTCCAACACTCTGTTGTACCTATGGCCGACAAGAGAAAGACATTGAAGCGAGGATGGAGGAAGTGGAAGGAAGGATGAATGCCCGAGTTATGGATATTTTGAAACAACATGGAGGCATTCCAAAGAGACAGAGACACTTATGCCATCTCGGATGCCTAATCGAGCCAAGATCGGTTGATGAATTTAAAACGCTTGCATCCGAAGGATACTTCGCAAACATGTCCATGGCTCAAGCCTGGGACTTGTATCTTGAAAAGGGTCTCACACTATGTGAAGAAGGCCGACAGCAAAGCAGACTCACCGACAATCACTATCTTTGGTCACTCGCTAGTCACTCACCGGGGAAGAAGAAGACCCCGACAATACACGCCCGAGCAGTAAGAGGTAGAGGAAGAAGCATTGGTGGAGGAAGAGGTTTCGACACCGGATCTCGCCAAAAACATGAGTACATAGATCCAAGCAAGAAAGGAGGGATCTCTTTGGTGAAAGTTTTTTGACGAAGTAGCCAACTGCAAGTGGCTAAGAACAATGCTTGAGTATGTGAAAAGAATTGAAGAAGAAAATAAAAGACAAACTCATCTATGGGAGGAGAGACAAGAGAGAATAAGAAGAGATGAAGTCATTGTTCACTTGGTTTTATACCATTAATTTGGGCTTCCAAGACTTGAGTTTTGTGTTGTTTTTGAGTATTTTGAGTCATTTGAGTAGTCAAGCCATGTTGAGAGCCAATTATATTGAGTTTATAGTCATAGTAATGAATCGTGTATCAAAAGAAGTACAAACGAGCAAACAAAGAGAGATTGATTTGAAGAAACGCCCAAACGCTGTCCGAAATTTCCATCACTGGCAGTGTTTCGTATTTTGGCCATAACTCTCTCTACAAAATTGATATTGAGATGATTCAAGTGGCTATGGAAAGCTAAGAGATAGGGCTACAACTTTGAAGAAGGGCTCAAAAGCAAATTCCAACATTTGGTGGGTGAAAAACTCAGGCGGGCGCTGCAGCGCCCAAGACAACAAATTCACTCCAAAATTCACGTCCCGGCGCCCCTAGCTCAGTCCCCCGGCCGCAGCGCCCGGGACGGAAATTCCTAAGTTCTTCCACCTATTTCTTGAACTTTTGAGGGCTATAAATACATACATGGGAGGCTTGATCTAGGTATGGAGGAAAGGCTGAATACACCCAAGAACACAAAAACACATCAATTTCATCAAGGAAGAATCAAGAGAAGAATCGGGTCGAATCGGAGCTTGAGGATTGAAGATTAATCGAGAGATTATCCATTTCCCTAAGTTTTCTCATTCTTTGTGCTTTAATCTTTCATTTTAGTTTCTTATGAAGATGAACAATTTGTCTATGAGTTGTTTATTTATAATGGGTAGCTAAATTTCTTGTGATTTCCGGGTTTTGGAAGTAGATTAATTGAACTCTTGTTGATTGTTTTAATCTTAATTGAAGTTATTGTCTTGAAGCCTATTTGAGTACTTTGTTCTTATTCTTGTTTTATCATTTGGCCAATGATTTAACATGTTTGATATATTGATTCATAATTCGAGAGATGAGTTTCAATATTAGATCTTGAGTACTTGACATGAATATTTGCATAATCGAGAGGTTTGTGAATATTTGTGAGGATATTTGATCTTTTGTGCATTTGGGAGTTGTGTATCTTATGTTGAGTAGAGATACTAGCATAGATATTTCAATCTACACTTTATATACATCTCGAGATGGGGATAAAATACCGCCGTGATCGTCTTATAGGTGTATTGATAATAATTTTGGCTTTGATTAAATCGAAACAAGAGGAATATTAATTGAAACCATAACCTGGGAATCCATTTCATTTCCTTGATAATTCCACTATTATTTTCATCTTGTGTTTTTGTGGTTATTCTTGTCTTTTCTTCCACAAAAATCATTCAATTTCGATCGTCTAAATAAAAATAAGGCTATCTTAGTTCAATACTTAGCGCATTAATTTATTAGTCGCCGTGGATACGACCTTGCTTACCCTATTCTATAAACTACACCGTACACTTGCGGTGAAGCTAAAAATAAGGCGAAAAATGCCCGGAAGGCGTATGAAAAGAAGAAGAAAAGCAAATGAAGATGAGAAAAAGAAAAGAAGACCGAGGAAGATGACAGAGAAGAAGAAGAAAGAAGGAGGAAGCGAAGGAGATGAAGTGTTGTTGTCCACCCTTCATGTATTTTACTATGTAAATACATTTTATGTAAGTCTGTTGTAATAAATCAGAAATTCTCTATTTTTGCGTAGACATAGATGCTTGCTCGATACACTTTGTAAACAAATTGTATAAAAGACAAGAATGTTACGATCAATAAAAGAATTGATTCTACGCATACATTCTCTCGTGAATGCACTATCTCGTATGTATCTTTGCTATTTAGATTTTGAATATTTTAAGTTTTGGCATCATCAAAAATGGGGAAATTGTTGGGAAATTTATTGTTTAGATTTTGATGAATGCCATGTAAAACTTAGAATAGAAGTTGGCACCCCATTTTTGTTGTAAACCGCATTGTAATAAATAGGGTGGGTCAAGCCGAGTTAAGTCGACTATGACTAAACATGCAAGAAGACAATCAAGACTAAAAGGAAGACTCATTGCGAGACAAAGAGTATGGCAAAAGAGAAGACGGGGACTCGATCAAGGAGCAAATGAGATGAGATGCGAGTGGAGTATCACCAAGTCAACTCAAGATAGCCAAGTCTCAAGTTGAAGTGATGAGAAGAGTCATCCAATGATTGGAAGTTGACTCTAAGTCACCTGGGAAAGCAAGGAAATGCGGTCAAGTCGAGATAATCGAAGAGATCCGTTGCCGTAAATCAAGGGAATTACTTAAACAAGTAATACCTCCATACTACCTTTCTCGAAGTGCTCACCCTTAAGCGTGCAAAAGGAATAAAAACCAATGGGAAGCACTCGCACCATGTCGAACTCAAAAGTCAAGAACAATTCATACGAGGAAGTGGCAATTCCAAGAATCGCAACAAGACAAGTCAATGACCACAAGTGACTTTCAAAAAATAAGCATATCTCTTCAACTGGGCGGATATTTGAAAGATCACTATAAAAGGTCAAGAATAACTCGAGAGAAGGTTACTCAACCACGAACATTCAAGCAAATATTTGAATCAGTAACCAAAAATTATTCTCAAATCATTCAAGATTAATCCTCAAGCCTACATTACGAAGCAAATCAATCCAACACTCACCGTGAAGGAAAGATAACTTCAATCGGTTGAAGAGGAAATTATTGAAGAATCAAGGGTCTACATTCCACGGAGGATTGTAGGAAGGTTCAAGGTAGAACCGGTCTCGTGTTTTTGGAGGGCTTCGTGATCAAATCCAAAGAGCTTGAGCAAGTGGGTCAGTAGCAAGCGCAAGCAGCGCCTGTGAAGAAGCCGAGTCGCACGAGAAGCCACCGAGTGATCAAGGCATCTCCGCATCGAGTCCCAAAGGATCAAGTCGGTTGTGTGATCAAGACTTGTATCCTGACCGTGTACCACTCAGTATCGATCAATACTTAGTGGATTCCTCCAAGAGTTGGAGAAGAGAGGAGAAGAATTACCCCATCTTCGAACCTCTATAAAAACTTATCGTGTCATTTACATTTCAAGACTTTAATTCCTCGTCTTATTTATTTAACTTTCGATAAATTTGTTATCCACTTGATAATCTCTAAGTACTAAACCAAATTTATGGGTGTAAAGTCTTCCAAAAACAAATCACAATCGAGTTAAGTCTTTAGTCAAAAAACAATTGAGTTACTCCATCAACAAATCGGAGTCGTTGAGTAACTAACTCTGGCGATTAACTAACTTAGTTGTCCATCAAGACTCAAATTGTGGAAGTATTAACTCAAATATTTAAAAGGATTAAATCGAAAAGTTGGTAAGGTTTATTCAATCCCCCTTCTAAACCTTACACTCACACCCTTGGACCTACACCCATATTTCCTAACAAGGGTATCAGAGCCATTAGGGCTGGTTCTCGCCTATTGATGTCTTGAGTTTGATAACAAGTGGGATTTGATTTTTATTTAAAAAAAAAAAATTCGAATCTGTGGTGTCAAATTGTAGATCTCGAAATACGATCAATTTAATACATTATACATGTGAAACTGATTTGAACGAAGAAGTTATGGCGATTAAAATTTTTGAGATAAAAACAAGAAACTGTCTCGATATGCGTGCACAATATGTTTGAACATATATAAAACCTACTTTGCCTTTGAATGGGCCATGCATGGTTTGGGGAGCTTTTATACCGTATGTTTATCGCCTCTTGCATACGCTGATGTCAGCATTGATAAAAAAAAAAGGGCGCATGCGGCGCTGTTTCCTACGAACTGTTTTCATGACTTATGTGCACGGACGCGTACTGTCTGTCGCCTTAGATGATGATGTGGCGACAGCTTGGACGCTTGGGGCGATGACACAGCGTTGATTAGCTGCTGCCAAGTGGTGCGTTGGCTGCCACATGTTCGCTGATGTGGCACTGAGCCGCCTAAGTGGTGTATCCCTTTGATATTAAAAATTTTTAAAGGGATTGTTGGTCTCACATGGCTTTGAACCCTGACTTTAAATTTATTTCATTGCATTTCCACCACCGACTATGATTATTTGTTGTTATATCCCAAATTGTTTTCTATTTATGTATAAACCTGGATAACAAATTATTTGTTGCGCGTTGGGACGTTGCAAAATTATTTTTTTGTGCATCAATATTTTTTTGTTATAATATTAATCCATGTAAAAATATTTTGCGCAATTTAGTACTTGCAAAAATTATTTTTAAGATGAGAATGCTTGCAAAATTATTATTGTGCAATATGATGTATGAATAATTATTTATTGAACATATGTGGCAATGATATTTTTTTCTTTCGCATTAGTTGCATGAAAGAAAAATTATTTTTATGCATTAAGATGTTTGCAACATATTAATATTTTTTGTCCATTGTGATGCATGGGAAAATTATTTTTTGCACATTGGTGCATGGAATTTTTTTCGCATAAGGTGCGTAAAAACAATTATATTTTTGCGTATTGGGGTGCAAGCAAAAATATTCTATGTGATTTTTAATTTATAAGTTGCATGTTTTATTAATTGCTTATGTGTATGCAATTTTTTGTGCATGCAATTACTCGTTTTATATTAATGTTTTTTTTGTGGGGGTTAATTTTTGACAATGGTGGTAATTCGATATCCTCATTTATGTTTTTTTATATTTTCTTGATTGATGTAGTAGGCCTTGAAAATATGTATTTTTATTTTTTCGAGGCATGTATTTATTGAGCCAATTTTTGGAAGCTATGTAACATCAATTTGACGAGGATTTTTTTTTTTGTTTTACCACCATAGGTCTAAATTATCTCCACATGATGCACCATATGTCAATGTCGCCCATGGGGGCTATATTGTTTTTCGAATTACTTATATCGCATGGATGCATGCATGATGTATTTATGGACTTTGATAATTTTATTCATGGATCGATAATTTTATTGTGATCTTCAATTCGGTGGGAGATGATTACTAGCCTTGGTGGCAAATTTTTGATCTCATTGAATTGAAAAAAATAATAAATATTACTTGGATCCAAAATAAAATTTGAGATCGATACCTAATTGTTTACGCAAATTATTGAAATGTATTTTTAGACCAAACTCACCAACTTTAGTTTAGCCAATTTAGCATGAAAATAGACAAAGTATCCAATATTGTTGCGACTTAGACGCGACAATATTTTTGTAGATTAAAGAAAGTATTTGCGCTTTATTTGTTTAAGCCGCAAATGTAAGAACTTAATTGCCCGAAATAATCGCAGTTGAGATGCCGATGATATACTTATGGATCAAGAATTAATTTTGCGCTTTAATTTGTTTAAGCCGCAAATTTAATAAAAGATTTTAAGCTCTATTTTGAATATGAGCTTATTCCCAAGTAAAAACTCTAGTTATCCAAATTCGCTATTTGAGTTGAATTAAAAACGTTAGTTACTTGTGTGTATTATTAATGAAAATCGCCTATCTAGAGGCCGATTATAAAAAGTTGAGAAATACACAAGTGAGTGCACTTGTCGCTTGTCCGACCGATATAAACCAACCCTCGGGTGAATATTGGAACAAACATAATGAAGCTTGACAAGAGCAAAAGCTAAAACTAGAACTATAGATTGATCCATAAAGTGACAATAAGTCGTTTCACCTATTTGAATGAGGCAATTAAGTATCAACAATTATTAAGTGCACTTATGAGATTGGTAACTTCGCTCGTAATTGTCTTGAGATGAAGTTTGACTAATTATTTGCTCTCTTATTCTTTCGCTAATATTTCCAAATCTCTCCATGGGTGGATTGTAGATATTGGTTGACTTAGCAAGTGGTTTTGAGATTGAGCAAATGTGCATGACTATTATCGGGTTGTGCAGCTAATATAGAGTGCACAAGAGGAGGCTAGAAAGAGTCACCTCAAGCTCAACAGCTTGGTGTGAGCAACTTGATGTGTCGATATAGTCTTACTTGGATAAATGCACTTGTAAGATATTTGTTGAGTGAGAAGACTTGTCTATCTTTTCTTTGCGATGCTTGGCTTTAGATAGTATTTCTTTTAGATCTTCTAATGATGATATCGTGGTACGTGAGGTTAGGAGGACGATCGTATTAGCTCTAGGAGGCTTTATTGTCTAACTCGCTAAGGTTAATCTCCTCTCGCATTATTTTTTTTTTTTAGCGGGATAAGCCTTCTTGGAAGAATGAAAGATGACTATTTTCCCCTTTAAAGCTAAGTCCACTAAATTAAGTGCGGACTTATGAGTGTGAGGCACAAAATTAACGCATTATATTTTCTTTCATTGCTATTTACGCTATAAGTTAGTACATTCTCACTCTCATCGCTTTAGAAGCGCCAAATTGGTTTGAGCGATTCTTAACAGATGAAGATGTACTAATAGGGAGCGGGAATAGTGTGTCTAGTTAGTTTGGACACACAGTTGAAGGAATAAACTTGCAAGTTGAATGATGGTTCCAAATACTTTCCAGCTATGTGAGCTTGCGAAGAAGGGACAATCACTTTGAAATGGTTAGGTTTATGATGGCACAAATTGATTTTTGTATCTTGTTGCTGCCTATATCATAAAATTTGTGTCTCCAAATGATTCTTCAACCTTGTATGAGCTTTAGTTTGGTAACAAGCCCAAATTAGTGGGTTTGTGCCTATGTAAGTTCGAGAAAATGTGTTCTCACGTGGAGAATCAAGTCGCACGATTTAGGTTTCCCTTCAATGGGATTTATTGAGCATTTGTGAAGTCTAAAGAGATCTTAAAACTATGCGAGTTGCAAGATCTTTAGGAGGCGCTCGTTTCTCTAGCGATGATATTGTATTTTATACTCATCTAGTAATCGCCGGGATAGTGGGAGGGGAGCACTTAGTCGAAATGGGAGTTAGTGTCTCACACGCAAAGGATTCTCAAATTCCATGAGTAAAAGGAGTGAATATAAAATATTCCCCATCATCTATATGAGATTAAGTGGGTATCCTTCACAATTACTTTTGTGGATGTTGATGAGTCGATAGAATATGTGACTTTACCTGATGCCCTAAGTGGGTAGTTGTTGCGAAGGAAAAGATGAGTGGAATGACTAAGAATAAAGTCTAAGAGCTTGTTAATCTTCTGTCTAGATGCAAGACCATTTGAAATATGTGGTTTCGGAAGGTCAAGTGCAATATAGATGGGTTGATTAACATGTGTGTAGCTCGACTAAGAGCGAAATGTTTACGCCTATTAGAAGAGCGTAAATTTTTTGAGATGTTCTCCCTAAGTGGTGAGATTGCCTCAATTCGCCTGATATGTTATCTATTATTGCCACTTTCGTCTGGGTTAGTCCTGGATGATTGATGTTGACATAGTTCAGTGAAAGTTGAATCAGGAGATCTATGTGGATCACCCGATGAATTCAACAAGGGGAGTAAGAGCGCATTGATTGCTGATCAAGAAGCTCGATTGTGACTTGAGTCATCATTGATTTCATCGAGCTATCATTTTGATACGCCTACGATGGTCAATTAATTCACTGAACATATGTAAGAGTTGTATCTCATTGTATATGGCAAAAATGTGATGACTGGAAAGAACATGGAGTTATCGCCACTCAGTGTTGGCTGATTTTACACTTCATGGTCAAATATCATATTCTTAGTCAAGAAACGATATCTTGAACATGAAAAGAAATGCTAGCTAATTTAAGTAAACATTGTCAAATGTTTGATGTGCGCTATGTGCGTACTTCAGTAAATCTTGTGCTTAGCGATGTGATTGGTGAGTGGATATTGAAGTGATCCATGCGCATTTGTTATGATGCCGACATGTGGATATTTAGATATCTTAAAAGATTGGTCTATGATTTGCTAGAGGCAAATTTGGCATCATGAAATGATGCGCATTGTCTTGCACATTCATGATGTATTTTGTTGTCTTGTGATAGTAAAACTGCTTTGGTGTATGGTTTGGGCGTCGGACATGGATGGTAGACCAAACATATTTACTCGAGGCTTTACTTCACTTGAGAGTTTTTGCGCATAGTTAATATTGTTCTCAGGCATACTTACGAGCGGTGTGGGCGCTCATCCCTTTTACGAGCCTTTGTTTGGAGATATGCTCCAAAGGCATGTGAGTCATTAGGGATTAAGTAAGAATTGATTATGTGGCCTTTGAGAACATATTGTGATTAATGAGATATGTTGGATTCTCATTATGTGTTTGGTACTGAATTTGTGAGTTGTCACCAGGCTTTGATTGGCCCTCTCACACGGGCAATCGCCCTGGCGCTAAGAGAGCGAGCAGGATGAGACTTAAAAGATTGTGTCGCATAAGGAGGTTTGCGAATGATCGCTTCACACTAGAAGCAGTGAGGAAGGTTATTAAGTATAATTAACAGTCACCTTAACTAGAGGTTAAGATGAGATCCGAGTTGATCGATTATGAAGTATGTCCAAACTTCATAAAAGCCTGTTTGTAGCCAAATGTGCGAGCTATCGTATGACACTTTGGGAGTGACTACGAGTAGTATGCAGGTCGGGCGCTTGAATAGCGACTGGACTAAGATTTGTATGATGTCTAGAGCGTGACATGCCTAAATTGAGTGGGAGCTCCATCATAGCATGTATTCATACTACATGTGCTTTGAGGCGACCGCCTATGGGAAAGTGACTGAATGGGTCCCTGCTTCGTCACTGTGTGAGCCCGTATTATTTTTGTACCCTTTGGGACTTTGGACCATGTCATGAGGTGTAAGCTTGATGACGCTACTTTAGCATGTATCCAATGGCCATGTGTGATTCTGCAGCCGGAGCATGTCTAGGAAAGTCACAAGACCAAACTAATTGGCATGTGGGGCCGAGGAAGAATTAAGTTGATAACGCACTTATGTTCTATGATTCATAGCCCGGGCGACTATGTTGAAATGTGTTTGACTAGTCATGAATATAGAAACATATTTGAGTGAGTCGAGCATGCTCTATTTATTTCATTGAGGGATCTAGAGATGCTTGACTGGGTGCGATCACTTGGTTTGGGGTACATAGCGAGTTATTGAGTTGTAGGGTTATGTTAGTTTGGTGATGACTTAATATAACTCTCCTCACCTTTGCTTTCTCGCTGGTCGCACGCCTTATTCCCCTATGATGAAAGAAGAGACGTGAGATGAGAACTATGAGGATGTGATTCGAATGAGTCGAGTCAAATATGTATGAGTGGGAGATATTGGGTGCAATTAGGTTGCATCCATATTTGAGATAATAAGTCCTATTTAGATTAGGTTTATCTAGAAACCTCCCCATCAAGACTCTAACGATACATGGGATTGAGATATATATTGATATCTCTCCTACAATCGACTAGGTCATTAGAACGTCTCCTATCTCTCTCCCAAAATTTCTCTCTACGGTTTTCTTCTTGGAGCATCACCAAAGTTCTCGAAGGGTTTAAGGTGTGCATATCCAAGTAAATAATTCTAGTAATTATTTACACCAACGAAAAGACGGTTCGTGATCTTATTCGTGGTTCAACCAATCTATGGGATTTGTTCGTTGCTCGCGATTCAATCAAGAGGAAGCTTGTAGATGGCTTAATAATGGATCAAACGGAGGCTTGTAGAGCGGGCTTAATCTAGCTATGTGAATCGATAATTCCGCTGCAAATAGGTATACTCGATCCACCTTATATGTGCAAATATGTGATTTAAGTTTCACCCATATTTCTTAACAATCCACAAAAAAAAAAAGAAAAACCGATGACATGAATATGAATCGTCATAGCGGCTACATTACAAACTAGCTACATGCAAGTCAATCCCCTCCTGTAGATCCGGTGTCTTAATAGTTAAAGAGTAATTGAATGCCGATTCAAATCACATGGTGTATTAAAACTAGAGCTTTCAAATAGGCAGAGTCAAATGGAAAAATTGTGATGCACCGAGCCAAACAGCTTTCGGGTTGCTACTCTTGGAGTCCAGCTGGCCCGGCCCATGATAAAACAAATAAAATAGTCGGGCTGGTGTTTGGACCAAATAGACCCGATTCATTTTGGGGTTCTAAAATTGTATTGCAGCGATCCGCCTTTTCACCTGGTTGGATGATTTTAACAGCTCTAATTAAAACACCATAGGAAACAGAAGATCCCGTGTACGTGCTAGTTGGACTCATGCCACCTTATTTTTTGGGAATGCAGCACAAGGTCTGGGGCTACCAGCCTACCATTTTTGAGCCCATATTTACAGTCAATTGGATCTGATTACAGACATGGTGCCAACTTTGCAACTTTGGCATCCACTGTTCGTTTGCCACATACTTCATTGTTTGTTACAGGGGTCAGCCCTTTTTCTCTTGCCATTCAACTCAACCAAATGAAGCAATTTAAAGTCAAAGTTGATGAACTTCATTCTTCAGGTAAGGAAATTGCCAGTAGATTGTGTCATTCACAGTTTTCTCATGATTATACGGTTCGTTTTATTTATTTAAGGGTTAATTACAAAAATACCCTTAAAATTTAGTCTAGTTACAAAAATCCCCCTATCTTTTAAAATTACAAATTGCACCCTCAATAAGGGGATATTCTTAAGAAAAATGATAATTGAATTTTTTTTTGTAATTAGGTCAAACATTAGGGGTGATTTTTGTAATTTCTCTTTTGATCACTACAGAAGTACCAGAAAGAAATTCAATAGCATAGTATACCCAAGCAAATTGATGCAGCAAAAAAATTGAAAACGAAAATTTTGAAATTCTTCACTTGTTGAGAAGTTGGTTTTTCTTTCTAATTATTATTATCTTGATTGGATTATGTTTTTCCTTGAGCAGGAAAAGCCAAACTTCCTTCACCAGACATTTTCAGAAAATCCCTCTACACATTCTATATAGGCCAAAATGACTTCACTGGAAACTTAGCATATATTGGCATAAGTGGGGTGAAGCAGTATCTGCCTGAAGTTGTTTCCCAAATTGCTAGCACCATAAAGGTAAAGATTGGATTTTTATGTACCATTTTTATTTATTAATTTTTCCTGCAAAAAAAATGCTTTAAAAATACTAATTCATGTAAGTTTCCAGGAGATTTATGCATTAGGTGGGCGAACATTTTTGGTACTTAATCTAGCACCAATAGGTTGCTACCCTGCATTCTTGGTTGAGTTGCCTCATCAAAGTTGGGATATTGACTCGTTTGGATGCATGATTTCTTACAACAATGCTGTAATAGAGTACAACTCTATGCTGAAAGAAGCTTTGAGACAGACAAGAAATGAAATTCCTGATGCAAATGTTATATATGCAGATATCCATTCTGTGATGCTTGACCTTTTCCAGCATCCCACTTCTCATGGTATGCTTTTTTTTTTTCTTTTAACTGTTTGAAGATTGAAGAAATAGATTGTTTGAATGAAAAATGAAACAAAATATAACAATCTCATTATTTGCAACAAGTTAGTAGCCAAATTGCAAGTGGAACTGTTGTTATCAAATGCATCCAAAATAATAGCATATTGACATCTTATTTCAGTTTTAACTTTTCAAATTCTTGCCCTCTTGGAATACAAGTCTACTCTATGGGAGTATTTGCAAAAGCTTCTGATTTTAGTAGAAGTGATTTATTGTAACAGAAGAAACAGTTGAGTTGACAGTATTTGCAAGCGAAAGCTAAAGTGTTTTATTAGTGTGTAAAGTTAAACCAGGAGTGCACATGCTTTTACATTCTACATAAATTATGCAAATCAGAAGCAAAAGTTGATATTTGAAAACACTAAAAACTATTTCTTTTTTTAGTCAAAAGCTGGTAATCACATTTTGTAATTAATTGCAAATACTTCCTGTATATACGTACAAGGAAATGACAAAGAATTCGTTGTTATGTTCGGACAGGGCTGAAATACGGAACAAAGCGTGCTGCGGATATGGGGCGGTGCCTACAATTTCAACCAGCAAGTTTTCTGTGGAAACACAAAGTGGATCAGTGGACAAAATTTGACAGCCACAGCTTGTAATGACCCTTACAATTATGTAAGCTGGGATGGTATTCATGCCACAGAAGCAGCAAACAAGATTGTGGCTAATGCTATTCTTAATGGCTCTTACTTTGATCCTCCTTTTTCACTTCATAAATTTTGTGATATTCAGCCAATTGCTTGACTTTTAACTTAGTTTCTTCCTCTCAAAATGTAGGAAACAATAAAACCATGATTGATCCCAACAGGATCAACTAATAAATTATCATTCCCTATTTAACTTAATTTCATCATCTCCTCATTGCATAACTCGATCTACATTATATTACAAGGGATTTGCTGGTAATCATACAACATAATGACATTTGATTGCATTTAACTGAATTTCACCTAATCTTTATGGATGCATCTAACGCATGGGCGGATCTACCTTAGACCGGGCTGAGTGTTGGAAAAATTGGATGGTGTATACCGAATGGCCAAAGAAAATCGAGTAGAGTAACAGAAAGTCGAGGCAAGAGTTGGACTCTTTGTCTTTAAGACGAAATTGCCCGCTCACGGTGTTAACAAAAAAATCGGCAATCGCCTCCCAAGATACAACAACTTACGTCTTGCGATAGCAACACTACAAATCACAAGACACTTCGAACTTTTAGTGTTTTGAACTCTCAAGACTTTTATATGTTGAATGCTATGTGAATTTGAAATTTCGATGCATGAAATGATTAAGGGCTGGTTTATATAGAGCTCATGGTGCCTCTTGATCAGACCGGGTGCAACCCCCCGTGGTTCGGATCGATCTTGACCGTCGATCGACGCCCTGTGGTTACAGATTGCGTCCGATGGTCCCGATCGCAGTATGCGAAGGAACACACCCTTTGGCATACACCATCGCACACCGGATGACGCGCGTCGATCACGGTGCCCTGTCGGGACAGACGCATCAACCAGCGCCACGTGTCGCCACTGCATTTACGCCAAGTCATCGCCACACCGAGCCGCCTTGCCACGTCACCGAGCCACCTGGATCAACCCTGGTTCGATTTTCCAAAACTTTAAGGCTCAAAGCTCCTCGCGACGATGCGTAAGTGCGGTGCGCCTCAGCGCCAATGCGACTATGTGGGGCGTGCGCGGGCCCGGCCCGGCTCCGGCTCGGCTCGGGCGGTGCTCGCACCGTCCTCGGTGCACTTTTGAGCTAGCCAAAGGCTAGTCAAAATTGACTTGGTCCACTAGGGTGTACCATAAGAGTTCCACCGATTACTCCTTGTTAGTGGTGAAGCTCTTTATTAACTAGTCAAACATTTAATATGTTTCCTATGTGGGATATGGCTTTCCATATTCCCACCCTTTTATATTCCATATATAAAAGCATTGTAAGTGGCCAACTTTATGCATTTATTTCTCATTCACCCGATATTGGTTTTGAGAAATTCAAAATGCTAAACTCATCTACCCGCGGCGTAGATGACGTTTATCTCATTTATTTCATACTTTGAATAAATGACCCCACTTAAATAATTGGTCAAAATCGGGTCAAAAACCAATTTAATAAAATCAATTCCAACAATCTCCCACATGAATGAAAATAAATGCATATGAGTATGCGACACTAAGAGAGTTCAAACGGAAAGCTATTGCATCGGGAGAGGTAGCTTGTGGCTTTGAACCTTCCTTAGTGGAATACTATCGAATTTACTAAGTCGCATGATGTGACGCGATGTCTTGAATTGTTCATTGTTTATGTAAACCAAAACAACAAAGATCCACACAATATCTTTCCTAACACCATTTGGTTCTCACGGTTGTGTCCATTTTGGCCCTGGACACCATCTTGGATTCATAAGTGTTTCGTTGAAGCGCCCATCTTCACACTTATATAGGTGATCTCCTATTAAGAGTATCCCGCCATACTCCACTTCTTTAAAGTATAGGAATCATTAAAAGTTTATAACCTCACCACATTCAGCAGGTTTCTCAACTTGGGCAGAATGAGTGTAATATGCTCCAAGTGTTTATCCGAATTTCATAACTTAGTTGTCCCATTGAACCAAGGTCTTGGGATCTCCAATTCACAAGGTTGGGTTACGTTATGAACACTCTTATTTTGTGGATTTTAAGCCCATTCCTTTCGATAAGCGGTATTGATCTCTATTCAAACCTTTAGTTAACGGATCCGCTAGGTTTTCTTTCGATTTCACGTAATCGATTGTAATAACCCCATTTGAGATCAATCACTGACGGTGTTATGTCTTCGACGTATATGTCGAGACTTACCGTTGTACATACTATTTTGAGCCCTTCCTATAGCCGATGACTATCACAATGTATCATGATTGCGACCACCGGCTTAGGCCGACAAGAATATCCTCTAAAAAAGTTGCTAAACCATTCCGCTTCTTCACCAGCTTTATCCAACGCTATAAACTATGATTCCATCGTGGATCGAGCTATACATATTTGTTTAGAAGATTTCCATGACACGCTCCACCACCAATGGTAAAAACATAACCATTTGTGGACTTAGAATCTTTTGAGTCGGATATCCAATTAGCATCATCAGATCCTTCTAATACAAATTGGATATCTCGAGTAATGTAATCCATGATTCAAGGTGAGTCTTAGATACCTAAGAACCCTTATCAATGCCTTCCAGGTGGTCATTTCCGGGATTACTCGTAAATCTACTCGGTTTATTAATCTGCGTAGGCAATATCCTGGCGTGTGCGATTTGTTACATACATTAGACTCGCCAATAATCCGAAATATTCTAGTTGAGATACGAGGCTCGCCTTGATTTTTAGCTAAGTGTAAGCTTAAATCAACAAAGGGCGTTTTAGGAGAACTCATACGCATTGAACTTTAAATCTTGTCTCAATATAATGAGACCGTGATAAAACAAGTCCATCGATGTTTTAGAGATCTTAATTCCATAATAACATCCGCTATACCCATATCTTTCATATCAAAATGTTTTGATTAACATTTTCTTAGTATTCATGATTATTTCATGATTACTACCCATAATTAACATGTCGTCAACATAAAGACAGACAATTACATAAGCATTAGGTGTGTCTTTAATGTAAACACATTTATCACACTCGTTAATTTTGAAACCATTTGACAAAGATAGTTCACATTAAATTTTTCGTGCCATTGTTTGAGCTTGCTTAAGGCCATACAATGACTTAACGAGTTTGCACACCTTCTTCTCTCTGTCCGGGAGCAACAAACCCTTCGGGTTGTTCCATGTAGATTTCCTCTTCTAATTCACCATTTAGAAAAGCCGTTTTATTCATTTGGTGTATCTCAAGGTTATGCAACGTGCAATAGCAATGAGAACTCTAATAGATGTGATTCTTGTCATAGGTGAATATGTATCAAAGAAATCAAGGCCTTCTCTTTGTTTAAATCCCTTAGCTACTAACTTTGGCTTGTACTTATCAATAGTTCCATCGACTTTATATTTCCTTTTAAGGATCCACTTGCATCCTAAAGGCATTTCTGGTGGAGATCTACCAACTCCCAAGTATGATTTTGCATAATGGAATCTATCTCACTTTGTTAATAGCTTCTTTCCGCAATGGAGCTTACGGACGACAATGCTTCACTAATTGTCTTGGTTCATTTTCTAACACATAAGTTAGAAAATCTGACCAAAAAGACTTAGTTGTTTGGCCCTTTTCGCGTCTTGTTCTTCATCACTTTGATGATCACCATCGCGATCACGTGTTCTTTTGCTAGCTTCTTTCCTTTTCTTGACAAGGAAACACGTCTTGAAAAATCCAAAGATTCCTTGACTCAATAATTGTACCTTCTTGTACATCCGAATTGCTTGATTTGTGCACTAAAAATCGATATGCACTCTCTTTATTTGCATATCCAATGAAAATGCAATCGATTGTTTTAGGCCCTATCTTTACTTGTTTTGGCTTAGGTATTTCTACTTTAGCCAAGCACCCCCACACTTTCGGTATTTGTAGGAAGGTTTTCGACCTTTCCATAACTCATGCGGAGTTTTATCTTTATTTTTGTGTGGTATTTTGTTAAGAATGTGGTTAGCCGAGAGAATGGCTTCCCCCCACAACTTCGAGGTAAACCAGGAATTTATCAACAAAGCATTCATCATCTCTTTTAGAGTTCGGTTTTTGCGTTCGGAATACCGTTTGATTGTGGTGAATAAGGAGTCCGTTTGATGAATAATACCGAGAATCCGAGCAAAATTCATCAAAATGAGCTCTATATTCTCCACCTCTATCACTTGAATTATCTTAATTCGTTTGCTTAGTTGATTTTCAACCTCATTCTTATAGCTTTTAAAAGCTTCTAAGGCCTCATCTTTACTTCTTAAAAGATATACATAACAAATTTTTGTGCGAGTCATCGATAAAAGTAATAAAATACTTTTTCCGACCTCTAGTTTGCACAAACTTTAAATCACATATATCACTTTGTGAATTAACTCTAGAGGTTTTGTTTCTCTTTCCACCGAGTGGAATGGTGTTTTTGCCATTTTTGCCTCAACACATTTCACACTTGTGATGTGAATCTATTTTAAAGTTAGGTAGTAATTCCAAGTTTACTAACCTTTTCAAAGTGTTAAAATTCACATGTCCTAATCTAACATGCCATAAATTTGAACACTCAAGCAAATAAGAAGAAGCATTAATTTTATTGCTTTCAAAGTTTGAGAGTACATTCATTACATTCATCTTGAATAGTCCGTTATCTAAGTACCCCTTCCTATGAACTGTCCATTTTTCATAAGTACAAACTTTTGAGCCTCGAATACTAATCTAAACCCCGCCTTAACTAACAACGATCCCGACACTAAGTTCTTCCGAATGTCCGGGCGTGAAGGACATCAACGAGGGTCGCTCCTTTCCCGAGGTCATCTTGACCACCTTGCCGAGACCGACAATTTCGGAGGCGTTGCATGATTCCCCATGTATAGATTTCTTCCGTTGATAGGAGTATACGTTGAGAACATGTCTTTGTCGGAGCATATGTGGCGTGTAGACTTTGTCCACCCACCATTCTCTCGGGTTCTCCACCATGTAGACTTGTTGCCTTCATACACAATGTAGAGAGATCAAGCTCGGACATATCAATTGGTGCGATTTGTCCTCGGTCACATGCACTGGTTCCGATTGGCCTTTTTAGGAAGACGACAATCTTTAGCCTTGTGATTCGGCTTTCCACGCTTGAAGCGATTCCCTTTTGAACTTTTTAGCCTTCCCCATTTCGATTGTTCCCGGGTGCTTTCTCTTCTTGCAGCATTGGGCTCCACCAAGTTTGCCTTTGCCTCCATAGGAAGCTTGCCAGACTTAATCTCGGACTTGCGATTATCTTCTTCAATTCCGCAACCGACAATTAAGTCTTCAAGCCCATCTCCTTCCGCTTATGCTTCGGGTAATTTTTAAAATCCTTCCATAGGCGGTAGCTTCTCGATAATAGCAGCTACTTGAAAGGATTCACTCACAACCATCCCTTCGCAATTATATCGCAAGTGCGAGAATGAGTTGGATTTCTTGAACCTGGTGATCACCGTCTTAGTGTCAACCATATTAAACTCAAGGAATTTGCCGACAACAAATTTCTTTGTGCCAAAGATCTTCCGTTTTGTACTTTTTTCTCTAAAGAGCTCCACGACTCTTTAGCGGTCTTCATCAAGAATACACATTATACAATGTGTTGTCGATCCGTTGAGTATGTAGTTCCTGCACAGAAGTCGCTTTGACTCAAGCATCGAATGCCATCCTCTTCTCCTTATCTGTCTCATCTTTCCCCACAAATGGGGCATCCTCCGTAAGGAAAACGAGCAAGGTTCAGAGTCGTAAGATAGAACAACATTTTCTGTTGCCATCTTTTGAAGTCTGAACCCCCAAACTTCTCGGGTTTCTCTCCCGGTGCTGGTGCTGGTGCTGGAACTGAAGACGTCGAAGCCATTTGGTATACACGAAAAATTTCGTCTTAAACTGTTGGAAAAACTGGATGGTGTATACCGAATGGCCAAAGAAAATCGAGCAGAGTAACAGAAAGTCGAGGCAAGAGTTGGACTCTTTGTCTTTAAGACGAAATTGCCCCGCTCACGGTGTTAACGGAAACTGGCAATCGCCTCCCAAGATACAACAACTTACGTCTTTGCGATATAGCAACACTACAAATCACAAGACACTTCAACTTTTAGTGTTTTGAACTCTCAAGACTTTTATATGCTGAATGCTATGTGAATTTCGAAATTTTTGATGCATGAAATGATTCTGGGGGCTGGTTTATATAGAGCTCCTGGTGCCTCTTCAGACTGGGTGCAACCCCTGGTTCGGATCGTCTTGATCGTCCGATCACGCCAGTAGTTACAAACTTGCGATCCGATGGTCCCGATCGCAATCGCCTGGAAGGAAGACACCTTTTGGCATACACCTGCGCACACCGACAGACGCGTCGATCACGGTGCCATGTCGTGAACAGACGCATCAATCGGCGCCATGTGTCGCCACTGTGCGATTCTCGCTAAGTCACCGCCACCCGAGCCGCCCGCCACGTCACCGAAGCCACCTGATGAACCCTGGTTCGATTTTCCAAAACTTTAAGGCTCCTCAAAGCTCCTCGCGACGATGCGTACGTGCGAAGTGCGCCTCGAAAGCGCCCAATGCGACTATGTGCGACGTGCGCGGGCCCGGCCTCCGGCTCCGGCTCGGACGGTGCTCCGCACCGTCCTCGGTGCCTTTTGAGCTAGCCAAAGGCTAGTCAAAATTGACTTGGTCCACTAGGGTGTACCATAAGGAGTTCCACTTGATTACTCCTTATTAGTGGTGAAGCTCTTTATTAACTAGTCAAACATTTAATATGTTTCCTATGTGGGATATGACTTTCCATATTCCCACCCTTTTATATTCCATATATAAAAGCATTTTAAGTGGCCAACTTTATGCATTTATTTCTCATTCACCCGATATTGGTTTTGAGAAATTCAAAATGCTAAACTCATCTACCCGCGTAGATGACGTTTATCTCATTTATTTCATACTTTGAATAAATGACCCCACTTAAATAATTGGTCAAAATTAGGTCAAAACCCAATTTAATAATACCAATTCCAACACGAGTCCGATATTGACCCTACTTTGAACCGTATATAAAGCGATTGTTTTAAAAAGCGCTAGGCTAGTCGGACGGTAGGTTGGGCATAGCGCCTCGGCGGATTTACGTGGGACCCGACGGGACCTAATCAAAAGGAAAATATAGGCGGACAAAAGGAGTCTGCACTTTGGCGGGGACTAATTGGAGTTAGTCGAGATTTTTAGAACAATAATATAAAGTGTAAATCTTTTTTTGTTATAATTATAGTACTTGATCCCATTTATTAATCGACCAACCTATGTCCTGTCTAGCCTATTTTGTAGTTATGTAATTTAGTACTCTTTTTGTAAATCCAGTTAAAGAATTACCTTATACCTACATTCCAAACTCGTTTGTAAATTCTATTTTTGATGAATTTTATGCCTGAAAAGCTCGTCGGACACAATTTCAATAAATATTGGGAAAAAAATTGTAGAAGCTTTTTTGTTATTAAAAATTTTCAATTTTCTTGCCCACTCTATTGTCATTTTCCGAATCCGGCCTTGATCTAACGAAATTACAACTGTTCTTTAAGGATGCCTTTTCTATTTTATTTTTTTCTTGTTATGTGGGATAACAAACAATTCTGATTTAAGTTTCATCTGTATTTCCAATTTTTTGAGCTTAATTATTTCTGAGAGTAACTATATTGGCAACGTAATTCATATAATATATTATATTCTGTTATACTCAGAGTCTAACTGGTGATGTGCTGAGCACCCCAAGATTGAATGAATGAGAGAGGCTATGTCATAATGAATGGATTTTATCAAGTCTTCACAATAAATTATTAGAGGGAATCATAACATCATTTTCACTAGGAAAAAAATAATGTATTTTAAAGAAGAAATCAGCAATTCTGTGTTATCTTACTTTTAATGATTTGATGTCTCTGGTCCTCTGGATGTCCTTCAATAACTCCACGTTGATCGTCATAGAAAAAGGGATTAATTACAAAAACACAATTTAGTCTAATCATAAAAATCCATTTATCATTTAAAATTAAAATACCCACCTAACATTTGTTTTTAGCTTACAGAATTATATCTCAAAATGAGCGTATTTGTTAGATAAATACAAACTTTAAAGGAATATTTGTAATTTTGAAAGTTAACTCATGTTTTTTTTGTAATTAGACTAAATTTAGGATACGCTTTGTAAAAAAGAATAGATTCTTTTTATTATTTTTGTATATGTGATTCCATATGTGCATAATTCTTTTAAGAGAAAGCAACATTCTAACAACCAATTATTAGCGTACTGGCCTTTCTTGAAAATCATAATTATTTGTTCTCCACACTAGACAAATCTCCAGTGGTTGATTTCTCTAATCAATCAAATTATACTTAATGAATTTGCAGCGGCTGCAAATTATGGTCCACTCAAATATACAACATACTATATATATTTATTTGAGGTGGATGCCAAAAGCAAAATAGCTGACGGCCCCGTCTTCAAATAATGCTTCCAGCACAATACACACAGAGAAAGGAAAAAGAAGTTTATTTAATAACCAGTCCAAGGTTCTCCATATGCCTTTTTTGGACCTACAGTTGTTGCATCCCACCACAATGCAAGAGATTCTAATAATGATTATTGGACTGTTTGTTGTACAAAATGGTTAATTACAAATTACTGGGTGTTTGACTAAGCTTATTTAAAAGGCGTTACAAGCTTCTACATCTTATAAATGTTTCAAGATGGTAGATGTTATTCTGAAAATAAGTCTTTAAAATGTTTGGTTAAAAAAAAATGGATGATAGAGCTTTTAAGATGTTAAGTAATGTCACTTTCGTAATTAAAATGGTCAAAATTAAAGGAGATTGTTAAAATAAGATCTTATTTTGAAAAAACAAATGTTGGGATTTTCCATCATTTTTATAAACAAACTTAGGCAAAAACTTGTATGAGAGGGCATTGTTCATGAGACGAAAGGTAATTAGAATTTAACTCAAACTCAAACCCATAAAAAGACTCATGTTTATGTGCTTTGTAGATCCTTCTCATTAATCTAAGTCCAAGATTAAACCTCACATAAGACCACATCAACAACTTATAAGTTATTGATCACATCTTGGGAGCTTATAAGATATTTTTTTATAAAGTTTACCAAACACTTTTAGAGAGTCTAATTACAAAAAAAAAAAAAAAAAAATCAGCCATTTTTCAAAATTACAAATATCCCCTTAATATATGTTTCCGCTTTACAAGTTGTACCTATATAGAGGAGGTAATTTGTTAAAAAACATAAATCTTAAGGAGCATTTGTAGTACCATAATGGGATGTTAACTTTAAAAATAATTGTATCTTTTGTAATTAGGTTAAATTTCAGGGATAGTTTTTATAATTATCCATGCAGAAAACCATTCCACGGACATATACAGCAAAATTAAGCAATATAATAACACTTCAAATGTCATTCCAATCAAATCTATGCAGATCGGAGCACAAAATGTACTTCCAATTCATCTTAAACAGAGAAAAAAAAAAAGTAACTATATTCACTTGCAAAAGAACCCCCACCAAAAAAGGAAAGAAAAAACATGAAAATATGTTTAAAAATAAAAAACTCAAAATCCAATCATGGAACATAGCTATTTTCAAGTGATGGTAGTGTTCTGATACCTGAAGCTGTAGGCATCTTGCTATTCCCAATCCATATTGTATCCAAACCCTCACTTTTCTCAGACTGTCTCTCCATTTTTCTCAACTTTTGCCATTTAAACAACTTGTACACTAAAATTCCAATCACAATAATCATTACTAATCCCAAAACACCTGCTGCAATTCCCATAATCCACCACCACTTAAACACCCTTTTTTTCCTGTAATTCCTTTTTGGTATGACAACAGAAAAATGCCCCTGACCTTTGCAACACAAGAACTCCCCAAGGTCAAGTTGGTAAATTCAATCCTGCCATCAGTGCCAAATCTGACACACTTCATTATTCCCACATCTTCACCATCCTCAAGTGCAAGATTTTGAAACCGAACAATTACGAAACTGTCCCCACTTATGTTAAGCTCAATAATCCCATGGTTTGTTGAGTTTGTGTTGGAATCATATGCTAAATAGCCTATTACAGGAGCAACAAATGTGTAATTTGGGACATTGTAATAAAACGTTGACCATTTGCCTAGATTTTGATACACTAAGTCAACTCTCCTTGTGAAAGGCCATGGCAATATTCTTGGTGGGATTTCAAATGAGCTTAAATTAAGCCCATTTTTCCAAAGACTGTGAGCTCTGAGTCGAATAATCGAAACCTCCATGCCTGAAAAATTGACAGGAAGAGAAACATTGTACAGTTGACCTGTACGAGGCCTAGGCATATTCTTGAATGCATAATCATAAACAAATGAATTTAATGAATCTTGAGTGTAGTTTTCTGATGCTACAACATTTGGCCATAACAATGCACAAAAAATAATCCAAATTTTGAGCCAACCTCTTTTAGTACCCATCAAAACTGCCAAGACAGTTAGAACTCATACCATATATGATGATCAAACGTCGAATATTGCAAGAAAGATCTTCTTCAAAATCCTCTTTTTGAAAAAAAAAAAAAAATCGACCCCTTATCGCGTTTTCCTTAAGAAGCTAACACAGAGTTTGTGAAGGAGGTATATATGTCAAGAAATTAAGGAGATAGCAGATAAGAATAATTCAAATTATTGAATTAATGATTATTCGTGTCGTGATCTTCTTGGCATTGGGCTAGATTTTTGGAGGGATGTGAGCTAATTGAAATAGGTTGCAGATGGCACAAAATGCAGAAATGGAATATGTTTTGGTGATAGGAAGAAGAGGGACTTATTCTAGTTTGCTTGTTGCATGCTTTATTTTATGTAAGGTTAATTACAAAACTGCTCTCAAGTTTAGTCTAATTACAAAAAAATCTAGTTATCTTCTAAAATTACAAATACCCCATGATATTTGTTTTTAGCTAAAAATTGCGCCATCAAGAGGTCTCAAGAGGGGGATATTTCAGGCAAATACAAATCTCAACGGGGTATATTTGTAACTTTGAAAGATAATTGAATTTTCTTTGTAATTAGGCTAAATATGAGAGAGTTTTTGTAATTATGTAGAAATTATGTATTGAGGCGCCACCTTAAACAAAAGGGAAGAGCTTTTGAGTTGTTCTTAGTTGGAGAACTTTTGTTTAATGAAATAGTGTGAGTTGGATTAGTTGGACTATGGATAATACACCACTACTTATATCTATGTTTTTATTATGTACACTTATAACCTATATATACATAAATGTTTATGTGATAACATTTTTTTTTCACGAAGGAGGAATTTTTTTGTTGATTGCTAAACAGCCATATGATCCATTTCTCCCCTTTTTGTGCCTTTTAGCACAAGCCACTTCTATTCTTCAAAGGTGCAAATGTACATTGTTGGAGGGTATTCTTGTCCTTTCACAGGTGATCGATGGACTAATTAAATTGTGTTGATGTCCTTTATGTATCATTTAATTAAAAGGTAGGCTTCTAAAAATATATATTAATTTAGGTAGTGGGTCTATATCGGGCTAGCAAGTATTCCATATGATGACGATTTATATTTCATTTGTGGAGAAAAAACTCTCTCTATCGGTCAACAGTCGATTTTACATGACAAAATGAGGAAAGCAGGGTTTGTCGGCTGGACTTGCATATCACTTATTTGGGCCTTGGACAATCCAGTAAGAGCCCAATTTTGTTTACATTATAACAGAATACAGGAAGTTGGAACGTGTCCATGATGATATTGGCAATAATTAGGGTTATTACTTATAAGGAAATTTTTCAATAAATAACGAAATGAAAATAGAAAGAATAAGAATCTCCCCAAAAAATAATCATACTTAACGGGTTCGACAAAGCGTGTAAGTAAAATAATAGTTTTAGAAAACATGCAAATCATAGTTTATATTTACGCGTGAGAACATAGATTTCTTGTTTCACTTCTCGCTTCTACTCCTTATTCAATTTCATCACCTTAATGACATGTATATAAGATGATGTCACACTTTTATACGTATCTTCGATCCAATATATAAAATAGAAATTAAAACAACAAAAAAATGGAACGTGAGATCTCTTCCGAAAACAAACTCATAATTTTAATTTTGTTCTTCAATTTGAAAATAGTATATTGTTGGGGGCAAAATTGGTATTTAATAAATTAAATATATAATTCATTTTATATATATTTATTTAATATTAATTGTCTAATGGGCTCTTAATAATAAAACCGACCCAAAGGAGTCCGGTTTGGCCCATCTGGCCGTTTTCTCCTACGCGGACGGCCAATAGACCAAATTCTCCTACACGCCCACAAGATCATCTCCCGTATAAACAAAGTTCATCCTATTATCCGTAAGTAGATTAATTCATTTTTTTCCTATGCATTATTTTACGTATTCATTTACTATTATTCTATCCCTCATCGTGCTAACTCGAGCGTTGGATGAGACTCCTTAGGACAACCCCCTGGGGCCTTCTAACGCTTTGCGCGCGTGTGTGCAAGCAAGTTTCCATCAATGATTTTCTAGCTCAAGGAGAAGAAGACGAGAAAACTTCTACATCGGGAAGAGAAGTGGCATGAAGATTTCCTCTCGGGAAAAGGATTTTGGTCAACCCAATTGACTTGAGTGATCTCGCCTTAAAAAACAACATCATTTTGGTCCCTACAGTCTCTTGGATGAAGTTGCTCGAACGCTTTAAGACATCAAGCTCAAGCAGATCTTGCGGAAGAAGACACCGTAGCTCGCCGTCAGCCAAGATCCCGACCGACGACAAGAAGGAGAGAGAGGAAGGTCGCAGTGAAAATCGGGAATTATGAAGAGCCGCCACCGCCTGAAGAATCTCAGCATCGGCAGTAGCCTATCCAACTCGCGGGCGACATTGATGAAGAGGAGCCCTTTGTCCCGGTGATTTTGTCTCGAACCATCGCCATCGTGAATCAAGACCTCCAACCTCCGAGAGTATGATGGAACCGGAGACCCGCAAGAACACTTGGAAAAATTATACGCCAAGGAGGATCTCTATGACATGACGGATGCCTCCTCTGCGCAAGGTGTTCCGCACTACGCCGACAAAGAGAGCGTTGATGTGGTTCAACGGCTCCCTAGATCTGTCTGGGATGGATAAGCTCATCGAAGCTTTTATGCAAAAGAGCTTTTCCATCTACGATGGTGTCCCAAAACTATCGCTAACCTCTTTCAGGTGAAGCGAGAAGGAAGGAGAAACATTGTCGGTATTTATGAAATGGTTCGTGGAAGCCGTCGATGAAGTTGCCAACGCCCAACATGAGACCTTAGTTGTAATAGTGCATCGAAACCTATGCCAACGGCGTCTAAAGGAATCTCTTGCGGAAGCCTCCATCCAACATGGAAGAGCTATTGAGTCGAGCGAAGAAACATATTCGAGTCGAGGAGTCCACCAGGCTTGAACCCGAAATCAAGCGCAAGTTCCGAGAAAGAAGATAAGAACCAATCGCGAAAGGTCCAATGAAGGATAATGGGCAAAGCTATACACCTCTCAATGCTCCGATAGCGGAGGTGCTAATAGTCGCCCAAAAGAAGGGGATCATCGATCCCCTACAACTATTAAGGAACAACCCTTCGCGAATGCGTTCAATTTATATAGTTGATATCACGAGACAAAATGATGGGCACACTCATCAAGACTTTCATCTTGAAGAAAGAGATAGAACGACTCATCCAAAAAGGCCACCTCAAAGATTACATGGATCGAGCAAGTTTCACGAGATCCAAGATCGCATGAAGAGGAACCTTCACAAGACCGCGTTGCTCGGATCGAAGGAGGAGAAGCGCGACAATCATGTTGCCGAGTCATCAATGTGATATCGGGAGGACCGAGGCAAAGGACACCTGGAGTGCTCTCGGGGAGGTAACAAGGAAAGAAGAGGGCGACGAGGAAAACCCATCCAAGAGAAGAATCGTGGAACATCGTCAAGCCAAGGGCATGCCTATCACCTTCGGCACTCAAGACTATATCTTGAAACCCAAGTTCACCCCGACGCCATCGTCATATTCGTTATCTTTGGCCAATTTCGTGGGTCAATAAGGTCTTGGTAGATCACCGGGGAACGTAGTGGACGCCATATTCGAAGCCTTTGACAAGATGAAGATCGACCCAGCGCAAAGTAGTTCTGGTTTTCGGTCGATGATTGGCTTCACCGGAGAGATAATCAAGTCCTCGGGTGAAATTAATTTGCCGCTCACATTGGGCATGGACGCCCCACGTCAAGTCGAAGGTGGTCCGCTTTCTTATAATAGACGCTCCCTCTCCAAATATTCTAATTTTGGGAAGGCCAAGCTTGAACCAATTCCGAGCCATCCCTCTACAGTTCACTTGAAATCAAGTTCCCACGGACTCGGAGATAGAAGAGATCATCGGAGACATCAAGACAACTGGGAGTGCTACGTGGCCACCTTGAAGATAAACAAGCTCCCAAGATCGAATGATGAAAGCACCACGCAGCCATGACAACAACTTTCCATAGACCCCCGGGGATTTCTCGTATTTGATTAATTTCAGTTTATTTTTGCCAAAGAGGCGTTAAACATTTATTTACATTTCATTGTGTTTACGCCGCACAGACGGCGTAAAACTTTTCATTATATTGAATAAAAATACTTTCACGTTTCTTCTTTAATATTGTGAATGCGATTAATGGCCACACATGGCCATGGTGCGATTAATAGCCACATATGGCCAGGGTTGATGACCGATTAGATGCTCTCCTCAACGCACAACCCCATCTTTTCCTCACGGGGTCCTTGTACATTAATCTCACTCGGCTAAGATCTCCTGGATGACCCCATCCTGGATCAAACCCCAAATGGGAGAGCCTTCTCATGAAACTCCTAGTAATTAACCTCACTCGGTTAAGACCACTGAGTGGGATGACCCCACCCTGCCAAGACCCCAGGATGGGAGGGGCCTCCTCACTAAGTCCTAGTAAAGTAACCTCACCTGGTTAAGACCCCGTGGGGATGACCCCTTCCAGCCTAAAACCCCGATGGGAGGGCCTCCTCATGGAGGTCCTAGTAATTAACCTCACCTGGCTAAAACACCGGGTGGAATGACCCCTTCTCGCTAAAACCCCGATGGGAGGGGCCTCCTCATGGAGGTCGTAGTAATTAACCTCGCCGGCTAAGACTTGCAGGTGGGATGACCCCTTTCGGCTATGACCCCAAATAGGAGGGGCCTCCTCATGAATATCCTAGTAATTAACCTCACCCGGCTAAAACCCCAAGTGGGATGACCCTATCCGGCTAAGACCCCTGGATGGAGGGCCTCCCACAAGGTGGTCCTAGTAAAAATTCCTTTTTCTCTCCTTTAAGACCCCTGAGGAAGGGTATCCTCACAAGAGTTTCGATGAATTCTTCTCCACCATGAAAATGTGCAAGAAAATAAGGCGAATAATACTAACTCATATGGAAAAAGACATAAAAATAAAGCAAAGACTTAGGGAAAATCCAGGAAAAACTCCTTTAGGGCTCCGAAATGGCGCCCCCAAGAACCCCAATGGGGCGCCCTCCTCCGAGCTCCGTAGGGGCGCCCTTGGTGTTAAAACACAAGATAAACTTTAATCTCCCACAGAAATCACATGCAGATATCACAAGTAAAGTATGATAAAGGAAAAGTAATATGTATAAGGAAAATGGAAGAATCATCCACCGCAGAGCAAACAAAACATCTCAAGACCAAATGAGGGAAAGAAATATCCAAGTCGCAAGATGAAACATCCAAATGCGTAAAGCAAGCCCTAAACATGTGGGCGGGAATCAAGGGCCATCACGCCAAGAAAAGACTTTCACTAATCAAGCAGGGGCTCCTCATCTCTAGTTGTGGAATCGGTCTCTCTAGCTCAACTCCATCGCCACCAAAGATCGTCGGGAAGATCCGCCAAGGCTTTGACCTCTCCCTCCTCCTCCTCATCGAGACGCCGCCCCGGGATGTCAATCAACTCGCTAAAGCCTTCCCACTCTCTCGTGAAATTTCCGGCAATGGCGAACGGCTCTGTCAAACAAGACGGAAGACTCCCGCAACAACTCGGAGCAATACTATGGAGAAGCTCTGAAACCTCAATTGAGCAGACCTCTCCCGAGCTAGCATGTGGGCATTAGTCAAGTATGAATGAAAGACATCGTCCATCTTCGACTCGTGCTCAAGATGGTCCTTTGCCCACTCAAGCTCCTTTGACAACTCGGACATGCCGCCACCATGCCGAGCCGCATCATCCGTCAAGCTCTTCATCTTATCTCGAAGCCGATTCGTTCACCACCTCGATCACCTCTCCTCGATGGTTCAAGTCGCAGCGAGATTCAAGGTCTACAATGAAATTTGTTCAAGTTTAGCCAAGTGAAAATATTAAGCATGAAGAATGGAAATACGAAGAAATCGTGGAAGCTTACCCGAGCAACATCCCCACAAAGGTGAGTCTCGATGTCCTTGAAGGACAAAAACCAAGGCGGGATTTGTCACCGGCCGGCAAAGCTCATCGGTACTCGCATAGCCCAAGCCTTAATCAACATAGTCCCAATGGTCTGGGATCCCCGTGACGGTTCACTCCACTAGAGAACATAGCACGGGGACTAACAATCTCGAAGCAGCGAAACCCTAGGCTCCATCCTCGGCTCTTCCCTCAGAGCGCGCTGAAAGAGGACGAGAGTCGGGACAATACCAAAGACGATCACTGGAGCGCGGACTCATATCACCCTCCCCGGCGATGAGGGCATGATCGATCACCCTCCTGCGATAAGGGCGCCTATCACTCTCTTGGTGAGAGGGGCCCGACCTATCACTCGGGGCGGGATACTCGAACTTCCGCCGGTAGACTTCTCTTTGGCCTTCTCCTTCTCCTACTTCTTAAAGGCCATCAACTTTGCGATGTTGTAACTCTCCTTACCTAAAAAGACGCAGAAGCAATATCGAAAAGGAAAGCAGCGTCGAAATATACAAGTAAAGTGGGAAGCAATGTAAACAAGTAAAGTAAGGTGGGATACCCAAGAACGCCCTGACATTTAGACAAGTTTTAAACAAGCCCCGAGACCTATAAGCTTCCGCCATCTCCTTCCTGGAAGCCGAAGTACCTTGGGCAGTCTTAACCTCCGAAACCCACTCGTTGGGATGCTCTCAACCATTATCTCTCACATAGAAGAAATCCTCCTTCCACAGCCTACTAGGAGAAGGAAGTCCATCAAGAAACTTGCACTGAGAACGTGGGAAGAAGGTGACACCCGAAGACTTATGAGCGTAAAACAAGGAATGAAATCCGTCTACAGTCGGGATTAAGCCCAACTACCGCATAACATGTTGATAACCTCGTATACATGCATAGACCTGGGGAATCAACTAACCAATACATGCTCCCACCGACCTAAAGATCGAGATGAGGAAAATATCTGGAGGAAGAACAAAGCCAACTCGGAAGTCAAAAGGTACACTTTGTGATAAAGCCCGGGTGGATGAGTGAGCCTATTACCGGAACCAGGGGCCAACATCACAAATGTCGAAGAAAGCTCAAGCTCGCTCGTGCGACTGTGAGGACATCGACCGGCCAACTCTCTTTTCCTGGACCGCCTCAAAAACTCATCACTTAAGCTCGAATCCGGCTCAAGCTCTACATCCCCATCACCATCAAACACAACTCTCGGAGTAAGGGGAGGGATATCAAACTCGTGGAGAAACGTGGACATGGAATGACCGAACCACAAACAAAAGCCCGATAACACCTCGGCCACCAAGTGGAATGGAAGAAATCGAATCCGAGCTATGGCTTGAAACATACGAAAACTTCGGGGAAGACGAAGACAAATGGGAAGGAAAAGGAACCGGGGCTCGGGACGCCCGAGACGCGCCTTGTGTCCACCTCGGGAGGCGCCAAGGGACGCTTGCCTTGCCCGGTCAGGGAGGCACCGGGGCGCCTCTACGCTTAAATTGCTCTCATCTCTCTCTCGCTCGATGCACTCCACATTTCCATGTAGTCTAACCTCATGTCTCACCACACCTCTCACTTTCAAAAAAATTCTTAAGTCTTCTACAAAGCAAAAATTTGAGTTGAGAGGTAGAGAGAATTTAGGTGGCAATTGGATATGAAATGGATTCCATTTTAGATTCCATTTGGGAATTATTTTTGACCAAACATGCGATTGTTTATGAAAATTTTCGAAAATATACTATTATCTAACTTTCACTTTTTCTTATTTTTGCTATCATCAATCACATCTACACATTTTCTCATAGAAAACTAATCATTATTACACATTCTCCCACAAATTTCACTATTCACTCACTCACACATTTCTAACCACCAATCATATCCAATCATTATTTTATTATTTTTAAATCAAATCAACTTTCATCATTACTTTTTCATCTCATATCCAATCACACTCTCAAAATTCATCTTTTTCTTCTAAATTTTTTTACCACTATTCTCTAGCAAATGAAAATTTTCAAAATGAAAGTATATCCAATCGCGCCCTTACTTTTGGAAGACAAGGTCACAAGCTTTCTCTCCAAAGTGTCCTTCAAAAAATGGTCAAAGACTCTCCAAAGACAAGACACGATATACTACATGACAAGCCGGATATATCTACACCTGGATTAGCTCCCGCACTACTTCATTCCTCCGCAACACCCGAGTTGGGGCTTATGTTGGGAGTAAAATGGTATTTAATAAATTAAATATATAATTTATTTTATATATGTTTATTTAATATTAATTGTCTAATGGACTATTAATAATTAAACCTACCCCAAAAGAGTCCTGTTTGGCCCGTTGTCGCTTTTCTCCTATGAGGACTAGCTCATGTAGACCGAATTATCCTACACTACCCACGTGGCCCATTTCACACAGTATAAAAATGTCTCTCATATTATTTGTAAGTAGATTAATTCATTATTCTCCTACACATTATCTTACAAGATTCGCTTTTCTTTGTTATTCTCTCGTTCACCGTGACGTCTTTGACTTGAGCGTGAAGGGGCCTCCCTGGGGCAGCCCTCGGGGCCCTAACATTTGCGCGCGTGTGTGCGACAAGTTCCCATCGAAAGATTTTCCAAATTCGAGGAGAAGAAGACGGAAGATTTCCTCCTAAGAGGAGTGACGTGAAGACTTCCTCTCGGAAGAGAATTTTGATCAACCCAATCGACTTGAGCGATCTACCTTAAAAACAACATCATATTTGATTATGAGTAGCCCAATCACAACATCACAAATAATAAATCGAAATAATACCTCTTATATTGTTTATTTTTCCAAGGACAATATAAAACCCTCTGTATTTAAATTGGTGAAGATCCTAATAATAGGACAATTTTAATGTTGTGTATGTAAATTGTAGAATAACATGGAAGACAAGCCAAACTAGATTTTCAAGATAGAGAACAGACCAATCAGAAAGCCCTATTAATCCACGTGTCAACCACTGAAATCATTTGAGCATTGACCCGAAAAATATTGTGGATAGCATGAAATTTGTCCAAAAGGCTTTTGCAAATATTTCATCAAATCAGAAGGGATAAAGAAAGTGAGGCTAAGCAAAATAGCATAACACGCATTTTTGCTTAGAGGCTTTGTTTGGTTTTTTTTTCAGCCAAAAATGGCAGCGGCAGCTTCCACTTCCATGGCGGCCACCGCCGTCTTGATGCACCGCCTCCCGGCGACAAGACCTGCCGCCGTCTTCAGTCCCTTACCCCAACGTCCTTCCCTTTCCTCCACTCCGTTCAAGCTACTCAAAGGTACAAACTAATTAGCTGCCTCTTATTTGGTTCTTTTTTATTTCGTTTTATGCAATTTTTTAAAATAATGTTTTTACTGGTTAACTATGCTATATAATCTGCGTTTGGGCGAATTATTGATTGTATTATTTGAAACCTGTGAACTTGAATTTTGGAGTGACGTTAGTTCTTGTTTGGGTAGAAATAGAATGTACTTGATTAATGTTTAGTAATTTTTCTTGAAAAAGGATCTTTATTGATGTTAACGTGGGCAATCATAATGAGGGATATCTTTTGGAAATTACTGGTTTTGATTTTTGAACTTTTGCAGTAATATATCAATTTGCAGTAGTGTAGGGAAAAAAGTTCCTTTTTGATTTTTGGAAGGGTTCAAATGCAAGGAGCTCATAGAATATTAAAAAGTTGTTTGAGTGTAACTGTTGAAACATGAGATATGGTTAATATTTTGAGTTATTGGGGAAGTGTAGGTGGTTGATGATATGGGGTTGAGTATTTTTTACCACCATTTATAGCTGTATATCTAGTTTGCATGCTTGTTACTGCTAAGGAGTCCAACTACTCTACACATATCAACCCTTATTATGAATGAGCTGATGACACTATTTCTATCTTGTTTTCTTTATACAAATCCACTTGTCATAGGATTTGAATTAGCTGAATTAACCAATATTGGGAAGTTATCATTTTGTGTCTATGTAACGTTGCCACATAAGGAAGCTTGAATTTCAAAGTTCTAAAATCATTATAACTTGAAATTTCTAACGTTCTTCTCTCTGGTCGGAGAGGGATATCCCTATCAGTTGGGATTGCATGCAACTTGCTCGAAATATTATGATTTGCTGTTGTCTCTCTACCAAGGTTGTGTGTGCTTGATATTTTTCGCTTAAATTCGGTGATGCCATAATGAAGCAGAGTATCGGAGGTTGTCCCAGCTCCCTGTCAAGGCTTCTTCATCCGAAGAGAGCCCTGTTGATGCCAATGAATTGTTCTCAGACCTAAAGGAAAAGGTAATTATGCTCAAATTCTTCATATCAACGTCTCACACTCTTGCCTTATTTATTTCTTATCGTCATGCTTTGTAGTGGGATGCTGTTGAAAACAAGTCTACTGTACTTATTTATGGCGGTGGTGCAGTTGTTGCCATTTGGTTAGCTTCCACTGTTGTCGGTGCAATCAACTCAGTCCCTTTGGTAGGTTCCGTTAGATATTTTCATAATTTATTTACTAAAAGTTGTGACAAAAAGGTTTGCCTACCTCAGAATATGTTTGTTGTTTCAAACGGGATCAACCTGATAAACAATTGAAAAACAACAACAATATTATTAATTTATTCATGTTCAAGCATCATCAATCTTTAAAAACAGAATGTACTTTCGGTTTGATAAAAAAAAGTCACATTTTTAATCAAACAACTCCATTGTATCCTCGAGAGAGTTTCTACGAAACCTAGTGTGATATCGTAGTTGTTCTGGAATGGGAGAAATATCTCTTAAAAGATAACGAGTTTTCGTGCCTTGGAGTCATTAATGTCTTTTTCTTCCAGTCTATTTTACAACAGGTTCTTCAAAAAGTCAAATCTTTTATCCTTGTTTCCACTTATATGTACTCAAGTGAGCTTTTGTCTATGTTTGTGTTTTTCGTAGGCGCATCTGATGATATTCATTTTCTTTAGTTATATCTCTTTAGCTCACACAAGTCACTGTTTCCATAAAAAAACTCATGTCAGCTTCCAAAGATCATGGAGTTGGTTGGCCTTGGATACACCGGATGGTTCGTATACCGTTACCTTCTTTTCAAGGTAAGATGTCAAAATCATTTTTTCTGATTATGATGATAATTCAAAATCTCTGTATATCTCGGAATTTACCTTCTTTTCAAGAGGGCTTGTTGTGCTGTAATATTGGATAATTACAAAAACTATCCCTGGGTAATATTTATGACCAAATTGAGCGGAAGCCACTTGTGTCTGTTAATGATACTGTGAACAAAAGGGCTCTAAAAGTTTTTTTCATAAATCTATCATTCAATTCTTTATGAAGTCCTATTGTGTAAATCCAAAAAGAAATGGCTTGTATATTAAATTTCAAAGTTTCAGATAGATAACTAACATTTAGCCAATAAGCACAAGAATTGTTCTAGTCGAATTATATGCTTCATGTGGACATGTGATAAAGTACCATTATCTGTAAATCTTTGTTATGTTGCTAATAAGTCATGTTTTTCTTATTGCAGTCAAGTAGAAAAGAACTGGCATCAGACATTGAAGCGATAAAGAAAAAGATTGCTGGAACAGAATAAATGCATTGTTAAAACGTTCCGGCAATTTGTCTCAACCTCGGATCAGTTTGACTTTTATTTATATAATTCTGTATAAGAGGGATTTGGTATTGTAATTTAGGGTAGGTGATGTGTATGTATTTTTTCCCTTCGTCGTATTCGAATAATGCTTCCTTAATTTATTCAAAACAGACTTCTACTTGGTTCTGTTTATGAAACTCTCAACTCCACCTTCTTTGTAAGCCATCAACCAACACCTCACATATGCAATGTAGAGAGGTATATAAAAACTTGTGTAAGATTTTTATCTGAGAAAACACCATGGTTCCTTCATCCTTGTATAACTGATATGTCCGTGTGGTATGACAACATATATCAATTTTTTTACAGAAAAGGGTTTTGACTTTTGAAACAGTCGTAAATTATATAGGATGATTAAGAAAGCTCTTTGGGCTAATTACAAGAAAATCTAGATATTTTTTGATGATACCGAGCAACTGGGCAAAAATATGTCCATATGACCATTCGTGGTGATGATAGCGTGAGCCGTCCAAAATGACGTGGGCCGACCAGGGTGACGTAAGGAGCCGACCCGATGACGTGGCCCGAGCCGAGCCCAACCCACTACAACAAAACAATTCCCAGGTAGTGCTCCACTCAACAATTATCACACTAAGTGGGTTCAACACACCAAGAGGTAAGATGCCATCTCTTCAACGAGTTAACGTGACAAGTCAACAAACTTCTCTCAACACATGGCCAACATGCGCGCTTTATGCACACTAGGGAGAAGACACGTGTCCCACAATTATCCCACTATTATCTTAGATGTAATTATGATTAGCCCACTAATTATATTAGTATAAATAGATCTCATTTATTAGTAAAAAGACGAGAAAAAACCTACTATATAGCCTGTAAAATTCAAACTAAGTGTAAGAAATGGACCGGACACGCTCCGCTTGGTATTCGTAATAAAAGCGAAATTAGCCACTTTATAATTTCCAAGTGTTCATTTTTAGTTTCCAAGTCATATAATTCGAGTATTTTCTTCGTTGGTCCAAGAAGAACATCAACAAATTGGCACTAAAAGAAGGGCCCGTTTGGTCGATCAAGCATCTCGGAGATTTCCAAAAATTCCAGCAAGGTAACCTATCCTTTCTATCGATCGAAAATGAGTGAAAACTCGAGAAACCCACATAGAAACGATGATCCACCGCAAGATACCCAAAATGGCCAAAATGTACCTCCAGTGAACGGGGCGCGGTTTACTACCCCTCACACAACTTTTCACGAACCCAAACTTCATCCAAAGAAATGAACCAACTTTTCGCCAAACCCTTGCAAATACTCCATCTCAAATACAACCTCCCCACCGATAAACCCTCCACAGGTCGATCCACCACTGAACCCCAACCCCAAGATCAAACACCCTCAAACAATGAAATCAGAAGGTCAACTCCCGAAACAAGCAGTCTAATGAAAGACGTGAAAGAAAGAGGCTGCGAGGCGACGCAGGGGAACACCGTAGAATGGCAGAATCATCGCTTTACTTCATCGCACCCGTCGGGCCGTTCAATATTTGCAGGGCGCTGGGGGCTGGACCCAATCTGGGAACGGCCTTTGCAGTCCATTAATTCCAAGCTTCAATTTCCTAATGACCGAGAGCCACTTAGGGCCAATCGAGCTCAAGGCCCTAGCCCGATTAATAAACGAGAGCGAGAGATACTCCGCCGACATAGTCTAAATGGCTGGAGCACGAGGAAACACGCTCACTTTCGCCACCGAGCCACAGCCCGTGGATCGGCCGGCGGATGTTGTGTCACCATTCGCTCCTCATATTCTGACAACTCCTCTCCCTGCAAAGTTTAAAGTCCCCCAAATTGGTTTGCACGATGGTGAAACCGACCCTACTACTCATATCCACAAATATTTGGAGTGGAGCAATTATACGCCCAAGCGACGCCATTCTTTGCGAGCATCCCATTAACGTTGGGCGGCCGAGCTTATCGTTGGTTCCGAACCTTGCCTCAAGGATCCATTCGCTCCTGGAACGATCTGATGCTTGTCTTCACCAATCATTTCCTGACATCCAAGATCCGCGCAGCACAAAAGGACTCTCTTGTAAACATCAAACAGGGCAAGGATGAGTCGCTGAAAAGTTACATCGCCAGATTCAACAAGCAGATCCGCGAAATTGAGCCGGTCTCGGATGATGCAATGCTCATAGCGGCAATGGTCGGGCTCACTCCCCGATCTCGATTCAACTATGCTATTCACGAGTCAGGGGCGAGCACTTTCCAGGAATTCCTCATTCGAGCAGAACGACATATATGCGCCGAAGAAGCAATGGTCGGCTTACAACCCGAGCAGAAAACTCAGGGCGCTAAAAAAGATTCCAAGAAATAAGCTACCTCAGGTTTCGGGTCGGGATTCAAGTCATTATCGGATAATCCAACCACATTATATAAGTCATATCAAGAAGTCCGCGCCGAGGTGGCGGCAATGAGAAGTACTTTAACCCACACTCTGTCAGCTATCTGGAATGACATTAAGAACCTTAACTTGCTACCACCGGCTCGCCTGCGAAGCTGGATCCGTCTAAACTAGACGACAACCGTTATTGTTGCTATCACAAGTCGATTGGGCATGAGACAGATGAGTGCTGAGATCTCATTCGAGAGACCATCGGGTTTGTCAGGGGGATTAAAGCGATATGTTCACGAGCTCCCACCACCACCGCCCTCACCGCGGAACAAATCCGAGCGATCGGAAAATCCACTCATTTACCACCTCTTAACGAGAACCCTGCATACAAGAAATCGACAATGATCAATACCAATAGTGCCGAAGATAACCAATCCATTTGAAAAAGAAAGGCGAAAGTCGGAGAAGCCACGAATGTTGGGCAACGTCCGAGTTGCGAAATCGAGAAGGCCGACCAACAGGATACTTCACTTTCTCCGACCAAGACGTCGATCAACTTGTACATCTATATTCTGACCCCATGGTCATGACGACGCCGATCCTGGGCATCCCCGTGCAATGGATCCTGGTCGATTCAGAAAGCTATACCTCGGTCATATACATCAGGGCTTTCAGGAGGTTGAATGTCGACGACATCTACATTCGACCTCGCAATGACAAAGATCCTGGATTTCGAGGAGGAAGGATCATCCCACTCGGTGAGGTGAATTTGTCCATACAAATGATTGGGTCGGGGGCTCATAAGAGGGCGACCATCACTACCTTCAAGATTATCAATTCGATTTTGAGTACAATGCCATTATCGATGGCCACTACTTTATCACCTGAAAGCAACCGTCTCGGTATAACATTTTTGCATCAAGTTTCCAACGCCGGATGGGGAAGGCGTCCACAAAGGGAACCAATGAGAATCACGAGAGTGCTCTCTGGAAATCGGTCGAAGAGAGATAAATGTGATTGAAAAAGAGAGTCTAGCAACTCGAAAAAGGGGAGTGCATCGGGTCGGCTAGCATGACTAGCCGACACGAAAGCAGAAAACCAAATAGAAAATCGGACGGAGCCGACCCAGTGCATTTACCCAGAAAGAGCGAATTCTGCGAGGAAGAAGAGTGCTCTTTACGAGAAAAAGGAAAGGAAAAGTAAGAAACACAAACATGTCTTGAGCCAATGTAGAAGACGTCGATATAGTAGATATCGATAAGCAAAATGGATGGCGCCAACGAGAATTGGTCACAATTTGCATGAGCCGCTCAGGTCGGAGCGATCGAATTTTTGAGCAACAACCTAAATGTATTTGCGTGGACTCATACCGACATGCCTGGAATCGACCCCAAACATGCACCTCGCCACCGAACATCGACTAGTGATCCATAAAAGAAGAAAATCTGGGCCCCATGACGGACAAGTAGCATTGGAAGCCGAGGTCGGCAAACCGCTGATAATGTCAGTTCATCGGGGAGGCACTTTACCCGCGATGGGTAGCCAACCTGTATTGGTAAAAAAAAAAAAAGTGGCGTCTCTGCGTGGACTTCACCGATTTGAACAAAGCATGCCCGAAAGACAACTATCCTCTTCCGAACATCAATTACATGGTCGATGCCACAACCGTCACGAGTTAATGAGCTTCGTGGGACGCGTGCATTGGGCTACAATCGATTTGGATGCACCGGACGATGAAGAAAACACTCTCTTCTACTCGGCTCGGGCGTTATATTACTAGATGATGTCGTTTGGCTTAAAGAATATCCGGAGCACGAATTCAACTTAAAAATAAGACCGAGGCGAACATTAAGAACGTAGGATGCTTGGTACACTATAGTGGGCTGAGTCCTATACAAACTCGGTACTCGAGTCCCCATCTGCTTTCGGTGTCTTATCGAATCGACGCCCGACCATGCTCTCCGTGAAGTACATGAAGGAATCAGGAAATCATTGAGGGGCCGGACACTAGCATACAAGATGATCCGACAAGGGTACTACTGGTTGTCTTTAAAGCGGGATGCGATCTCATTAGTCAAGAAATGCAAAAGGTGTCAACGATTCGCACCACAAGTTAGGTACCACCCGAACAACTCACTTCAATATTTAGTTCTTGGCCATTTGCCAAATGGGGAATAGACCTCATCGGACCACTCCCCACTAGTAAAGAGGCGTGAAGTATGCCATAGTCGCATGGACTATTTTACTAAGTAGTGAGGCGGAACCCCTAGCGAAGATGGACGAAGAGAAGATCATCAATTTTGTGTGGAAGTCAATTATATGTAGGTTTGGGACACCATATTCAATAGTAAGACAAAGAAAATAGTTCGATAATCGAAGATTTCAAACTTTTTGCGAAAGTTTCCATATCAAGAACTACTTCTCCACTCGTATCACCCACAATCTAACTTGGCTAGGTCGAGGCAAAGAACAAAATCTAAAATACACATTGAAGAAGAGACCGGAAGAATCGAGGAAATTGGCCCGAGGAGCCGCACTGGGTATTATGGGCTTATAGGAAAACACATCGATCGCCACGAGTAAAACACCTTTCTCCCACTGGCGTACGGAGCGAGGCCGTCATTCCGGTAGAAATCGAGGCCCCAACATTCAAATTACTAATTTTTCCGAAGAGAAGAATTTGGTCGCCCTATGAGTCGAACATGATCTCTGTTAGAAGAGAAGAGATGCGATCTTGAGATGAAAAATGCTATATATAAACAAATAAGTAAAAGGTACTACAACTCAAAAGTAAAGGAAAGAAAATTCTGGTCGGCGATCTCTTCTTGAAAAGGGTCATTGGATTTGAACCCAACTCACTAAAGCCGACCGGGGAAGACTCGTAGGGAGTTAGCAAAGTCTTGTTAAATAGGGCCTACGAGCTCGAGTACTTGAGTGGAGAAAAGTTCAATTATCCGTGAAATGTATCTTATTTGAAGAAATATTATCAATAAAGTTCAAAAGATCCAAGCAAAAATTCTATCCTAAATCCTATTCTCGGCCAAGTCCCAAGCATAAGACAACTTTACTTTACGTCTTGGCCTTAGATCCGAGCACGTCATAAATTACTATTTTCGAAACTCGACCTAGTATCGAGCTGCTAAAGAAAAACTCGGCCTAGCCCCGACACAACACTTAGAAAAATTTATGAAAAAATAATGTGAAAAGACGACTAAAAAGAGATTTTCATTAAAGACAAAAAGTATGTACATGGGGGCCCGAGGCCGATTACATCAAAGGCCCAAGGCCGATTACATCAAAAATAAAAAAGAAAAATATAAAGCGCCCTAAGGAGGCGGGAGAGTGTGAGTCCCATCGGGAGCGGGAGTCCGGGTCGGACCACTTGAGGTTACTTCCTCCCCATTGTCATTGGGTGGAGGGGCATCCTGTTGAGAAATGGAGCCGAGTGCGAGGATGGAGCACCGCCAGTCTGTATTCGAGTATCGCTCTTTTTCTAGATCGGCCATGTCTTATCCTTCTTGAGGTCCTCTAGAATCTCTTTAACACTAGTCGCACGCCCAGTGTCAAGGCATAAAGGCATACTCCCCGACCGCTTATAGGCCCTCACGACCTCCGCCCGAGCCTCCTCCACCGCTTCTAAAGGCCTCTCCCATCTCCTTCCTGGATCTTGGCCTCCTGCCTCTCCAATTCCCCGAGTGCGCAACCACCGCCCTTCGCAACTCCACGACTTCCGCACGAAGCTCCTCCTCGGCTTTGCTCCCGATCCCGAGCGACTCGACCTCCTCGTGAGACCTTCTCTTAGTATTGGCCGCCACCACGACCGCTTTGAGTCCGAGTTTCCAAAGACTCTTGAATCCCACACAGAGTAGCTTGGGCCTCTTGCAAATCGCCGTGACGCTTTTCCCGGTCGTGCACCTACCCAATCATATGCCACGGGTGCCAATGATTACGCGGATAACCCCACGGCATATTGGGCCTTCTCCTCCCACCCGATCTCCGTCTTTGAATTGCTCTATCCTGGTCGTCCGGGCTCACTACCCGACCGGCCTCGGCAATGCCGCCACCGCTATCGGTGGTGTTGAGCACTTAGCAAATTCTACGAACCACTTTGGGGCCTTAGACCGCCATACCATCACAGGCCTCCTCCGGCCAAGGTTTGGGGATGAAATGTCCCTCCTACCCCGGATCATCCAAAATGCCCGTCGTCGGGCCTCGTTTAGTGTCTACCCCAAATGGATATTAATCGAGGTTCCTCAGTGAGTCGGCCCGATCCTCGATCTGGCGGGCTCATTTATTTCAACCCCGCTTCCTCTCCTCCGCCGCGAGAGGCTGCTCATCTTCTTGTTGGTCGTCTATGGCCTTGCACTTGCCACGCTGTGAATCTCGGCCCGCCTTTCCTCCTCCGATCCGGTGGCTTGCACGATATTTGTCCGGTTCCTCGAGCAAATCCATCTTACATGGTTAAGGCGAGCAAAGACATCCACCTGCTGGACTACAACAAACACACAAAATATGAAAGAGTAAAGAAGATGTTGAAATACAAGGAAATTCAAACTTATAGAAACATGCTTACCTTAGGTTCGATCATCGCGGATGCTCGGTGCCTTAGCCATTGAAGGCACTGCCTAAGGGGATCGAGGCCTTAACGGAGGCGACCCATCCTATCCGACCCTTGTTGCTTGTGGTTACGCACAGCGTCACTTTCCGCTACGCTTGCGGTGGACTTCCCCCACCTTGCTCTTCCCAGGCCACCTCTTGTTCGACCTCCGGCTCATTAGGCGACCTCCTACATGTGGCCGACCCTAGATAGCTCTGCCTCTATAGAAGGAACTGTATCTTCTGTCCGGTGCGGCTAAAGCTCGAATATTTTCTAGCCTGTTCACGAACTCGATGAAAGACATTTGGAGAAGGGCGATTCCACTGCACAAAAAGAGTAAAAATTAACGATTAGAAAAAATTCTAGAAATTTAAAGAATGAAGTATACTTATGAAAATTATATTGGAATTTAAGCGAGAGGAAAGAACGAGTCCCCTTGCCCGTGCGCGACTACCAACCCCGAGAACCATTTGTCCTTCCACTCATTCAAGGACTGTGGAAGGTCCAAAACCAACCCATCTGGATAGCCGGTCTCAGTACATAATACCACCCCGATGGTCTCTCTCGGCCGTCACTTTCCACACGAAAAAGCTCATTCAACTCTTCAAAATGTGGACGCGATAGCCCCGACAGAGAAGAGGGGCGAGTAGTCAATTATTCGACCCCAAAAATGGATGCACTGGGACAAGGATAAGCCTCACGTCCCGAACCATTTGGTTATCGGCGGCGGGGAACCTCACCCTAACAAGATGTTATGGGCATACATAAGAATGCACCCCGTGGGCGCGGCGGCTCGGGCACTTCAACAAAGTGGTCGAAACCGAGAAATGGATAGATGAAGGGATTTGATGCCTCGATAAAGGGCCTCCAACTCATGCGACATCATCGAGGCCTATTTGGTGTTTTTGGTCGGTTTGAGTTGATTCTTCCCCGTATTCACCGGGGCTGCTCCCTGGCCTGCGGCCTCGATCTGCTGGTTTGACCCTATGCCCGGCCGCATTCGGCCGCTTTGCTCCTTCCACCGCATCGGGGGACTTCTACATCAACCGCACCCGTGCCCTCGGCATCCCGGCCTCCTCACGGCCACTACGCTCGGGCTCCATCTTTGAATTTTCCGGATGATTCTCTGCTCAAATCTGAATTTTCCTCCTATTCACCCGACTCCTCCTCCGTGGACAAATGTGTTTTATATACTTGGCCCTCGCAGATCATCGTGATGGGAATAGGGTCAAAATCACATATCGATCGCCCAAAGGAACCTCCGGTTCGGACTATGGCTAGAATCGGAGACGTCGATAATGTTAGGATTTTTCTGGATTTGCTTCTCTTCCTGTGAAGGGCTTACAAATGAAGGATCGTCGGACGGAGGATCTTCAACTTCAACTTCTACGCTAAAATCTCGGTTTTGGTCACATCGGTGAACCTGGACGTGTTTTTCAAAAAAAAAAGAAAGAAAAAGAAGAAGGAAAGAAAAATTTTGGAAAGTTACCTAGGTGTTCTTGAGCTTGTTCTTAATGCCGACTGAAATCTTACTCTCGGTCTCGCAAATGCTAATATGTATGGAGTGAACGTGAAAGTGAAAAATGAAAGAGGAAAGCCATATTTATTGGTTAACTTCTCTCGGAAGTATCGCACCGATTGGAAGGGGCACATATTTTAAAATTCAAAAAAGTTGGGTAATCAAGCTGTCATGTCCCCACGTTTCCCTTTAATGATGGTCCAACAAAAGATGCCACATATCCGCATCATGGGACTCAATTAATGCACCATTTCGATATTGATGGACGGTGACAAATCACAACAAACCGTTTGATTCTTATTTTTCTCTTTCCAATTAAAGTTCAAATCCATTTAAAAGAATCTTCTCCTTGGAATTAAACTTGGGGACGATTGATGATATCCGAGCCGAAATGGGCAAAAACATGTCCACGTGGCCATTCAGGTGATGATAGTGTGAGCCATCCAAAATGACGTGGACCGACCAAGGTGACGTAAGGATCCGACCGATGATGTGGCCCGAGCTGCCGCCCACTACAACAAAACAATTCGATAAGTGCTCCACTCAACAATTATCACGATGTAAGTGGGTTCAACACACCAAGAGTTAGAACGAGTCAACGGACAAGTCAACAAGCTTCTCTCAACACATGGCCAACATGCGACCCATGCACACCAGGGAAAGACACGTGTCCCACAATTATCCCACTATTATCTTAGATGTAATGATGATTAGTCCACTAATTGTATTAGTATAAATAGATCTCATTTATTAGTAAAAGAAAAGAGAAAAAAAAACCTTTCAAACTAAGTGTAAGAAATCGACCAGGACACGCTCCGCTTTCGGTATTCATAATAAAAAGCGAGAATTAGTCACTTCTTATAATTTCCAAGCGTTCATTTTTAGTTTCCAAGTCATATAATTCGAGTATTTTCTTTGTTGGTCCAAGAAGAACATCAACATTTTTAAAAACTACAGAAAAATATTCCTTGTGATTTGATATTGTATTAAATTTACGAGCTAGTCTCTGTCAGGACCATCTAACGGATCTAAATCATTTGACGGGTCTAAATATCCTACCCATCTCGCGTACCCGACCCGGATCCGTGAAAAATTAAAAAATAATAGAAAAAACCCCAGCGCGTCATTCCCATTTGGACATCCTCGTAAATCGTGATTGGAGCCCTAATTTCCAGCTCCTTCCTCCTTCAACTGCAACCACGGCGCGTGAGCCATAACTCCTATAAATACAACCACAACAAAGTGGTAAAAAACAACATCAAAGGAGGCGTTAGAAACACCACATCACGGTGCACCCACCGATGCGCACCTACACACTTGTGTGGTATTTCCCCATTCCGCCATCTCTGCAAATTCGTACCACCACTTCCTTCGATCATCACCTCTATCGCACAACCATCAATCTATGTGTTTGCATCGAGCCTAATATGTATTAGTGTATGTCTATATTCCAGCTACTTAGTAGTTAAATCTACATTGGACAAAAGCTTAGAAGTTGCGACAATGGAGGTGGAGACAACTTGAAGAATGACAGAGGTAACGAATGTGAATGCCGTGTATTTTTCATTTAATTCATTATTAAAAAGTATTACACGTCGCATTCAAATGTATTAGATGTATTTAAAAAATGTATTAGACTTTACAACTCCGTAGAAAGTCTCTTTTTATATTTAAAAGGCACAACTTTGAAGAAAAGTATTACACATTGCATTCTAATGTATTGGATGTATTAGAAAAATGTATTATACTTTACTGACTTAAATGTGGAAGTCTCTGTTTTATTATTAAATGGCATAAATTTGTGGAAAGGTATTACACATTGCATTCCAATGTATTAGATGTATCAAATAAATGTATAAGACTCTTAGGTGCATCATATTATGTATTTTATTTCTTAGTTGTTCCTAACTTGTATTACTTTTTTAGGTGTAATAACACTAACAGATCCAAAGTGATGAGAATGAAGAAGGCAATAATGACACAGAAGCGGGGGACAACATCATTCAAATAGAAGTTGAAGGTAAAAATCATTTTTGTTGCTCGAGAAAAGTATTACAAATACATGCAAAATGTATTGTGTTTTATTTTGAAAAGTGTCATAATTTTCATACATTCCTTCCTATTGATTATTTTCTTCTGTTAAATATAACAGAAGACTTGACTGGTTGTCTTATTGGTATGAAGAGGAATAGTGTTGAAGAAATATATACACTGTACGCAATCATGCTCGGCAGGCTTGGATTTAGTATTCGTAAAACAACTACGAGATGCAATGATGTTGGTGTTGTGATGGAAAAATATTTTGTATGTTCCCGCAAGGGATCTACAATATCCGAAACACCATTGAGAAAAAAAAAAAAAAATTATAATACACGGACGGGATGTAGGGCATCATTGAGGGAAAAACTGAACAAATGATGGTATTTATGAAATTGTTGACCATAGTATGTTGCACAACCACAAACTCACTAGAAAATAGTGGAGTCATTTGCATTGTTTTGGAAGGGTGATTACCACTGAAAAGGCTAATGCTATTGGGAGATGATTTCTTTTGGAATGAGAGCCACTGAATATTTCCGATACATGGCACAAGATGTAGGGGTGAAGAGTGCATTGGTCATACAATGAAGGACCACTTGAATTTTGTGAATCGTTTCAAAATGAATGTAACAGAGGCGGTGATGCAAAAACGTTGGTTGACATGTTGTACCAACAAGATGTGGAAGATCAAGACTTCTTTTTCGAGTTAAATTAGATGATATAGGAAGACTGTAACTGTTTTGGAGGGATTCAATGATGAAGGAGGATTACAAGATATACGAGTGATGTTGTTGTATTTGATACAACATATCAAATAAAACGGTATAATTTGATTTGTGCCCCTTTTGTTGGGATTAATAATCATTGGAAGAACATGATGTTTGGTTGTGCCTTCATAGCGGATGAAATCAATCATTCGATTGACTTTTTGAAGTTTTTAAGAAATCAATGGAGGGTAAATGCCCTATATCAATCTTCAAGATCTTGCAATTGGAAATTCAATTGAAAAGGTAAAATATTATTATACGATTTGCGCTTGATTAATGTGTAATACTTTTCTTTGTTAATGATAATACATTACAATGTCGTGTGTAATACTTTTCGTTTTAAATGTAGTGCCCTAAACTGAAATCGGCTCTGTCTTACAAACGCAATTCAGGTTATATTAAAAATATACTTTTCTTTTTATATGTAATACTTTTCTTTCTTAATACTAATACATCCAACTTTTATATATAATACTTTTATTCTGTTTTGTTTCTTTTTTTTTTTTTTTGTAGATTTTCCCGGAACAAGGCATAGGTTATGCTTGTGGCACCTCTACCAAAATGTTTGTAAGCGATTCGGGAAGTTGAAAGACGACAAATGCTTCAACGACGTATTTACCAAGTGTTTATCAGTGCACAAATCAAGCAAAATTCCAGGATCATTGGGATAAAATGATTACAAAAAATGGGTTAGAAGACCATCCATGGTTTAAAAAAGGTTATTCGTTTTAAGAGGAAGTGGTGTACAACATTTAACAAAGACTTTTTCTCTGCTGGAAATATTGTCGTTACAACGAAGTGAAAGTAAAAACTATACCATTGGATTTAATGCGAAGAAAACAACCAGTTTGACTTTCGACTTTCATGGGATTTTCAAGGAAAAAATTAAACGTTGGAGGAGAAATGAAGCAAATGATGAATTTCGGTGTTCAAGGCGGCTCCTACATCTGTATTTCCATTGATCGACTATTGAAGCATGCTTCGAGGTATACACATCGACACATTTTAAAGATTTTGAAGATAAATTTTTGAAGTCAATTTCCACTTCTTGTACAATGTTACATTTTGAGAGTGACATTATGTTTTATCTTTTTGTTTTGGATGATGATGGAGTTGGTTCACATACAGTGACATTTTGTCTTTGCAACTAAATTGAAAAGTTGCTCTTGCAAGAGATTTAAGGAATGTGGTTTACTATGTCGTCATTAAATTCACGGGTCCTTCATGTGAATTTGGTGATTGAAATACAACATTGCTATATCAAAAGAAGGTGAACAAAGTTTGCAAAAAAGGATTAATGGGATAGATTAGATAGAGGAATTGGACAGAGTAACAGGCCTAAGGATTGCATTCCTTGGCATCATGAAATGGCGCGCAAGTATTATAATCTGGTATTGAAATGCCAAGAAAATGAGGAAGCAAGAAGAATCCCTAAAGATGGTTATAATCGGGATTCTATGGCAATTGACGAATTGATGGTCTGCTACAATGAATGCTACAAATGAAACTGAGATTTCTAGTTCTTCTACTAATATCCTAGATCCTACTGTTCGAATAAAGGACGAAAACAAAGAGCGAAAGGGCATTTTGAAAAAAGCAAGAAGAAGAAGAGTCTTGACACATCAAACACAAATACATCAAAAGAGTTCGGTCGAAACTCCTAATCCTGATTGTTTTAGGATGGTTGATTATTTGCACTTAATTCTCGATTATTGTTTATAATTCACTTCTCGTGCAATACATTGTAACTTATCTGCTAATACTTGCCAATGTATATGCTTTGATACATTCTTATTTTTGTGTGGGAATTCACAACTTGTTATATTTTTACTGGTTACGATTATTTCGATGTCTTTTTATATCTCATGTTTTATTGTAGGTCCCAAGGGGGTGTGAGTAAGGTTTAGAAGGGGGTTGAATAAACCTTACCAACTTTTCGATTTTAGTCCTTTTAAAAATATAACAGAGTTAACTCAAACAATTGTGTTTTTAAGGGACAACTAAGTTGGTTATTCATTTGAGTTAGCCACTCAACGACTTTCGATAGAGCCGTTGATAGAATAACTCGGTACTTTAACCTGAACTTTAACTTGGCCGTGTTGGTTTTATCGGCGGAAGACTTAACACCCTTTGATTTTTTTTTAAGCTTGTTTTAACACTTGATTCTTTAGCACTTGGTTATTAATCGGTTGGATAACAAATATGAGTTTTATCAGGATATATAATGCAAGTATGCGAAATGTAAATTGCTTTGAAAAATAAATGACACAAGTAATTTTTATAGAGGTTCGAAGATGGGGTAATTCTTCTAATCCTCTGTTCTCCAAACTCTGGAGGAACCCACTATGTAACAGATCGATTTACAACGTGGTGAACAGTCTAGAGACAACCTTGGTCACACAAATTGCTCTCTTGCGACTCGGCCTGCACAGGGCGGTTGCCTTGCTACTTGACTCACTTCTCAAGCTCTTGGATTTGATCACGAAGCCCTCCAATAACTTGATACTAGTTCGACCTTCAATCTTCCTACAATCCTCCTTGGAAAGTAGACCCATTTTGATTCTTTAAAAGTTTTCTCTTCAACATGATTTGAAATTGTCTTTCCTTCACAACTTTGTGTTGGATCGATTTCCTTCAAGTTTCGAGGCTTGAGGATTTGCTTGAATATACTTGAGAATATTTGCAGGTTAATTGCTTAAATATTGCTTGCTTGTTCGTGGTTCGGGTAACCTTTTTCAATGAGTTTCCTCGGCCTTTTATAGTGAACTTTTGAAATTTTGCCCATTGAAGAGATAGGCTAATTTCAAAAGTCACTTGTGTTCGCTGGGCTTGTCTTGATGCGATCATTGATGTTGACATTTCCTCGTATTTAATGTCTTGCGGCATTGCAACAGATCCCGACATACTTGGTGCAAAGATGCTTCCCATTGGTTTGTTCCTTTTGCACACAACTCGAACTAACATTTTAGCTCGACAACTTTAACATGTTACCATTCGAGCAACATTCTTAACTTTCATCAACGGATCTCGTTTAGTTGTCTTGAATTGACTGCAGTCTTTTATTCCCAGGTGACTTGAGTTAGCTTCCAATCTTTGGATGACTCATTTGTAACTTCAACTTGAGACTTGGCTTCTTGAGTTGACTTGATCGACTCTTCACACAAATTGTTTCTGGTGATACACCTTCGATCGAGTTCTTGACTTTTCTGTCTTGATTGACTTCTTGTATTTCTAGGCATAGGCGACTTGACTCGGCTTTTCCAAATTTCTATCTATTACAATACAAATTACAAGGACAATGGGGTGCCAACTTTCTAGTTTAAGTTTTACATGGCATAAGTCAAAATCTATAAAATAAATTTCCTAACAATTTCCCCTTTTGATGATACCAAAACTTTTCAACAAAATATAAACAAAGAAAGATACATACGGACAATGCAATAACAAAGATTGTATGCTTGAAATAGATCATTTTATTGATCATAGCATTCTTGTCCTTTACACAATCACATTTGGTATCGAGCATTCTTTATCAAAGTAAAACATACATCTATGCTAAGATACAAGAATAAATACAAAGTGAAAAGTTACGAAAAATTCACTAAGTATTACAGGATGACTTACATGAATGTATTTACATAAGTAATATACATGAAGGGTTTGCGACAACACTTGACGCCTTCACTTTCCTCCTTCTTTCTTCTTGACTCTCTTGTCATCATCAACTCTCTTTCTTTTTCTTTCTTCTTCTTGACTTTCTTCTTCTTTTCATAGGCTCGTTTAGAAGCATCATCCCTTCGTTTCCTCTCGAGCCATTGCTTTGTTTTGCCTTTTGTTCTCCTCTTCTTGTCTTTTTATTGCCTCTGTGTTCTTTCTTGCCACTTCCAGTTGGCCAATTCATCATACCCACCCGAGAGATCATCCCTTTCTTTTCGGGGTCTACATATTCAACATTTTTGGTTTTGGTCGAGGTCGAACCTTTCCACCACCACTTCTTCCTCTTCCTCCGGGGTGTGTCTCGCACGGGAGTCTTCGCTTTACCATCCGAGGACCTGAAGTCTGCTGGAAGTCTGCCTTCTTCACACAATGCAAGACCTTTCTCCCAAAAGTACAAATCCCGGACTTGGGCTAATGATATTACTTGGAAATAGCCTTCGATTCGAGCATTTTGAATTCTTCAACTAATCTGAGCTCGGATCCATTGTCGGGTATAACATATTGATCCTTCCCTATTGGAATACCACCATACTATTTCAAAGACTTCCGAACGCGGGCATCCCGCTTTTGGAGAACTCCTCAAACCCCGCTTCAATGATTTTTCTTTTCTCCGACATTGGCACAACAGAGTGCTCAATGGGTAGGTTACTGGGAGTTTGCTCGGATGGAGGCGAAACATGGCCCTTGAGGGGTTTCACTATCATTAAAGTAAGATCTTTTGAACTTTCCCCCTCAAATGCTTTACCCTTTATTTTATTGGTAGTCTGTCTTCTCAATGCGGCTTTTTTAGTTTTTTCTTTTTAATTTCCTTAGGGACTCCTCTTTCCCCTTTTTGGTATCATCAAAGGAAATAGGGACCCGGGAACATGCTCATGAGCATGAAGTCGAGTATGCTTACAAAATTTTTTGTTTGAGTCACCGCTACATAAGCCGCTCGAAATTATGAGCGAGTTGCCTTGACTCGCTATCACCAACTTCATTTCAATGAGTAAGCCGATTTTTTCACTCATTGTGTTCTCAAGGCGCATAATTTCTTTTCTCTGGAATTCTTGTAGCGCTCCATTTCGGTCTTGTGAGACTCGTGTAGTCTTTCGATGTATGCTTGCATCCTTTGCTTGATATCGGTGTTGTCGGCACTCTAGACGAGCATTCTCGCCATATAATGCTTTGAAATAACGAACTTGTTTGAGTTGCATGGCGGTTTGCTATTGAGACCATTCCCGGATCCGCACTATTATCCCTCTTAAGTCGGCCGAGAGGGTAGCATCCCCGTTGTCGATCTTAAGTTTAGTGTGGCATGATGTCTTTCAATCTTCTCAATCTCTTCACGATTTTCTTGAAGACCTCACGAATCTCAATCGTCTCACTTGATTCACCAAGCAGCCACTCTTCATCAAAGTCAAAATCACTGAACAATGGTGTCGGTGGGGATGATTGGATCTTCTCTTACAGATGAATCTTCGTTGTTTAGCAGGCCGGTCTCTTCTTCTAACTCGGTAGGATCTTTGTGAAAGGAAACATCTCTCCGAAAGGCATCATCGCGCACGTATGGGATGGTTTGCAAGGTTTGTGTCTGCGCGATGACTCAACTCTATTTCCTTAGTTGCGGTAGCTTCATCGGCATGTGTTGCACCTTTGGGAGCTGCAACGGAGCTAGTGTAGGCCAAGTATCGCTGCTTTTGTGGGGGAGCATGTGCGCTTGACTAGGTCTCACTGGGGAAGTTCGGACATTTTGCCCACTGATTGAGCCTCACTTGTCTTAACAAACCCCCTCGGTATCGATTGATTTTTCTAAATGAAGAACCCGTTTCTCATTGCATCATCAAAGATCATCGGATGATGATGACCTGTGGGCTCGCTCATCATCGGTTAAATTTTGTACGAGACGCTTTGTCACTTAGTCGGCTCTTAGTTTTGAGAACATCCTCACCGGGTCCGTAGGATTTGCAATTGGAATGGACTCAACTTCGCCTTCGATCCCAAGAAGGATGTGTCAAGATTTTGGGAATCGTGAAGTGCGCCGATATCTTGTTCGTCAAAGATCGACCAAGGGAGGAATGTTCTCATGCGTTTCTTGACCAGACTGCAGAGAAGTCTCAACCTCCCTAGGGCCTTCAATACCCCCAATGACCCAATCGCTGCGAGGCCTTTAGTGTCCCTTCGGCGAGTCTCAACTGTCTTAGGGTCTTCTACATTCTCTTCGACGATCGATCTTTGTCTTGGGTCTTCAACCATGGCATCCATAGGAGTCTCAACTACTTGGATTGTACTTTCACTACCCGAGTGTCAACTCCCGAGGGCATCACCATCCCGAGCCTCGATCGTAATAACAGTGTCATTAGCCTTCAAAGCAAAATGACACATCACCGACAGACTCAACCGTCCGAGCCACAATGTCACTCCGCTCGCGGTTTTTTTTTTTTTTTCGTTTCCACTTCGCCTCCTTTCTCGCGGGTTTGAGTCTTCCACAGCCTTCCTCCAACCATGCTTTGTGGTGGAGAGAGCTTCCCCCTCACCGGCGCACCACCGAGTGACTAACAGATGGGGTCACTCTGCTCTTGACTCGTGACCTTTTCCGTTGAGTGCTCGGCTACTGGGGGGTAGGTGGTAAAACACCTTCTTCAGGGGTTGGCTCAACTTGGGTGCCCAAAATCCCAAAGATGTCATTGCTGCCCTTGGATCCATCCTCCGATTGTACAAGGGACGTGGGCTGCAGCCGACAACCGAGGCAATATCTTTGTCGCCACTCCCGGAGGATCGGTCCGCATGAGAATTGAGATGACTCTCCGGTCCTTCAAACAATAGATGCTCTTCCATTTTCCCGGATTCCCTCGAGCTCGCCGTGCATATCCGACTTCTCTCTGCAGAGTGGTATCCTCATCACTTTCGTGAGAACACATCGAGATGTGTATGAGTGTGGTCGTGAGAGCCGAAACTCACACATCTTAGCTTTCTCAAGTGTTCGAGCTTCCTCTTTTTCTTTTTCTTCCTCCTTGATGATTTGAAGAATATCCATGCAATTTGTTTCATCAAGGGCCATCGCACGCTCTCTACGCCAAGGAATCGCAGCAATGCTTCTTCTTCATCAATAAACTCGGGTTTTTGAATTGTACCCTTGAATAAGTTTCCATGTCCTCCACTCTAGGCATCGTTTGGATGATGTCCGGATAAAGTGGAGAATACATAATTACATCATCATCTTCTTATCCTTCTCCTCCGTTTAATTTGAGGCAAGAGATCTTGCTCTTCATCGAAGCAACAACATCGATTGCGGTGGAGAGACAATATTTTCAACGAGAAGGCTCGGTTGTCTCTGCCGCTTCACTCTCCTCACCGTCTCTCGCACAACCGGGTCTTCATCGTCTCTCGCGACGCCCTCGCCCGAGACTTTGGATTCATCAATCACTTGAGAGACTCGCTTTCTTCCTGAATATCGCCATCTCAACTTCTTTTGTTGGTCAGGTAGAAGATTCAGACTTTCTTCTTCTCAAGTTCGGGACGCTTGAACAATCTTTTCTTCCTCGAGAGCTTCGGTTCAACATCCTCTAGTTCGTCAACAAAGTGAACGTTGTTGGGTTTTTCTTAAAGCACCGCCTTTCTCGCCTGTGCCCCTCTTCTTCCTTATGGCTAGAGAAGGGAGAGAGGGTTCCTTCTTAGTCTCTCTCATTGTAGGGGGCGGGAGTCTCTGCGCAGGGGCGGGTGACTCCTACCGCAAGGACAAATGACTCGACCGCACGGGCGGGGACTCTCTGCAGGGCATGGGCATCCTTTTTCTTAGTTGCGGGGGCAACTTTCTTCTTCCGAGTTCTTTGGGCAACTTTTCTTCTTTGGAGGAGGGGTAGCAAGTATCTTCGGGTCACCGATTCCTCCTCACTTGTATCCATCCTCTTGGCATGGGCTCTCTTCCGGGGCACCCGAGAGGTTTGCCCTAAACATCTTTTTGTTGACATGGAAGGGTTTGCCATGTCGAAGGGCAATACCCTTCACTTCCAGCAGATGGCTAATCACATGGCCATATCCGAGAGAACATCCAAAGGAACCATCTTCCTTGAAGGTTTTGTTCAAAACATTCGCGCAGTCTGGCCAGATGAACGCAACCCTTGATTAACCTTCTTGCCCTCGCATGATCGCAGCCCATGACGATCACCTTAGTCTTTGACACCGGTTGAAGCCGCCAAACTTCATATCTACAAATTTGGAGACGACATCCATCAACTTATGGTAGTCGCCCTTCGATGTTTCTTGTCACCGTGTAGACTACCTTAGCAAAGACACTCGAGGTTTGGCTACTTCTTTCCATGCAGCCCAAGTCTACATCACTTCATGTATCTCCTTTAGCCCTTCGTAAGGCAATAAGCAACGGCTCAGGTCCTTAGCATTTATTTTGATGTTCTTGTTGTGGACAGAAGACTTGATTTCTTCGTCCCGCACCTCCGCGTAGACATAGAACATTACGACCTCTACTAGGTAAGTGTGAGAGTATTCCATGGTTAGAAAAGCCTTGAGACCTGACTTTTCTATCATTTCAAATGATCTTCTTGACAAGGGTTTCATCGAACCCAGCTTCACCATTCCTTCAAGTCTACGGACGATCCTAAGTGGATTTGCTTTGAGAGCTTAATGTAGTCGATCTTTGGTGCCATTTTTCAGAGAGTTTTACCGATTAAAAACTGAATAACTTTCTTGAGTATACTTAGGGTTTCCGAGAGATAATAGAACTTGCTTTGCTTTTGCTTTGAAGATGAACAGTTTGATTAAGTGAGAGAGAAGATCAAAACCGTATATAAGGGTTATGAAAGGACAGTTCTACGAAAATGACATCGGTGTGTGTACACAGGAATATAATATTTGAATAATTAAAAGCAATAAAACATATAAAAAAAGAGAGAAAGAAAGAAAAAAATTAATAAGAAAATAGGATAAAGACGAAATCATAATAAAATTGAGCAATTCAACTAAATGTATTATTCTTATATGCTCATGATTAATTTATATATATAAATTATATATATTAGTAATATATACATGTGTGTGACTTGTCTGGTATAACCTATAGATATACACATATATAAATGATTATTGGTTGTCTTACTTAATTGATAAGTACATGAGAATATTATATATGGGTATATTTATACGCTCACCGCCCTACTAAAGTGAGATAAAGAGATAAAATTCATTGACCAAAGAATACACACCCATATTTTCATATGCTAAGGTTTTCTTAAGGAGCAAATTCTCGCAAGGTAATTTTATAAAACTAATTCTTATATTTTGTTTTGTGATATAATTAGCAACTTACTTGTTTAGAATTAGGAAGGCTTGGTTAAACGAATTAAGTGAAAATAAAGTTAAAGTTGTGAGATGGAGATTTATGTCTAAGTATATGAAAGCATGCTATATTCCATTAGCCAAGCAACCAAATCAAGTAGAAATTCATCTAGAATTAGGATGATGAGAAATCTTGAGATTTAAATCTTGAAGAGAAAAATTAATTTGTAGTATTGTTTTGACTAGCTACCGGAGTCCAGTTGGGTGAAGAATTTGGGAAATTCTTATTAGCTTGGATTTAACATGGGTTACGGGGGGGATATTTGATACTATTTCTCTTAAACATTCATGTTACTTCACATTGAGATCAAAGTTAGATATAAATAAGTTAATAGATCGATTCCAAAGGAAGACTTTCCATATAATTTAATTGACTCAGAAATTAATACCTTATATTGCTCTGATTATTCACACACACGAAGTTGGAGATTAACAAACTTGTAAGTAAAGAATGAGCTATCTAAGGTAAGTGAAAATCCATCCGCAACTACAATGCATGAACATAGTATTTCCCCGTCTTATTGATACTAATGCGATCCTTGTATCTTGATGGATGTATTATGGAAACCTTGATGTCCATATGTTCTTTGGTTTATATTGGAATGTGATGATTGTCATTTCATTGAGCATGGTATTCACTAGCATTGTCACGTGCATGCATAACATATGAGCATTGTTGAGATGAGGCATGCACGACATGATTCTTTTAAAAGAAAACATTTTGGTTGGCCTCTACTAGTGCACCGAGGCCTGTGTGGCTTATGTATATAATTTTCGGTACCACAAGTGGGATGACTTTTTGGAGGATCACAAAAAGGCATGAGGCGAACGTCCGGTGGTCACGGCAGATGGTCCACTTTATAGTACCCTTACGATTGGTGCATCGAGTGGAATGACTTCTTGTGGATCACGGGTGCATGCATGTGGCGGACATCTAGTGGTCACAAGAGGATGGGCCCTCGTCTTTGTCAATCTATTATGGGCCATGTGATAATTGATATTGAGCTCTTTCCTAGTGTATAGTAGGGGGCCAAGGGCCCATTAAAAGTAAAGAAATTTGGTTTAAATATTTTATTCATGAACATGCATTCTTGAAAGGTATCTTGGGTGCATTGTCATTGTTGTTCTTCATATCATCTCATTAACATGCATGATTTTTGCTTATTGAGCTTTAGCTCATGTAGTTCATGCATTGTAGGTAAGGTCGGTGATCTTTGATTTACATGAGCTTAATGGACAGTCAGGCTGGAGCTCCTACATGTTACGAGGATTAGTGTATGGGACGAATTGTTGGGCTATGTTGATGGGTCACCTTTCCCTTTTTGGTCTTGTATTATAATTTTGTTTAGGGTTGTACCCACTTTTGAAAACTCGATGTAAATATGTACATGTAAATAACTTGGTGATGTGGGTTAGTCATCCGGTCATGTGGATGTTTGTTGTGTTTAATAACAAGGTTGGTCACCTCTTTTGTTTATGGACATGGCTTGTCCTTATCTTATAATTAAAATGATTTTACTTGTTGGTTGTTAAAATGTCACAGAAAAAAAAAAAAAAAAAAAAAAGAATTATTAGGCGTTTTAAAAGAGTTGTGGCCGAGTTTTACTATTTATATATTTTCCAACAAAGTAGTAATAGGGAGGGGCCTCGACAAAGTGGTATCGAGCTCGACTATATGTTCTCAGAGACTATCCATATACATGAACTCAAGACTTGTGGAGCACAACCACGCCAAGAAGTTTTATTTTATTGTATGATGCATTTTATGTTTCTTGAATTATATTAGCCTTGTGTTATTAGGTTTCCTCTAAGACAATATTCCGCTTTGGTGAGAACTTGGGGTGAGAGTAGTGGTGGGGATAGAAACCATGGATGGGAGACACCTACATCGACCGGTGACCGAGATGATGTCATAACTCGACTTAAAGAGCTCATCCAATGACAATCGTAACAAATTCAATAGCTCATCCATCGAGGGGATACTAATGGACAACAAAGAGCGTAAATGAATCAACCGCAACAAAGGATAGGTCAAGTCGATATTGTGTGGGAAAGATTTGAAAGTTAAACCCACCAACCTTTGAAGATGCGATTGATCCCACAAACCCGTAAGAATGGTTACGAACTTTGGAGAATATGTTCAATACAAAGAGTTCCAACAGGAGAAAAGGTCATGTGTGCATCATTCTTGCTTCGTGGAAGTGCGGGACATTGGTGGGATACGATGACGAGTATTGAGGATGTTGCCACCATAACTGGGAAAGATTCAAGAATTGTTCGTAAACAAATATTTCACACCTCTGTCGTGTGCAATGAAGATGAATGAATTTATACAACTACGACAGGGAACCATGACAAGCTTGGGGATTACATTCGCAAATTTGAGCAACTTTCTGTTTTGCTACCTATATGGTTAGCACTTGATGCTCAAAGTCGAAAGGTTTCTTGAAGGTCTAAGGTCGGAACCAGTATAGAGATGTTAGTATGGTAGGAACTCTAGGAGTTACATATTCACAAAGTTCTTTAGAGAGCATTGGTAGTAGAACAAGCTAAATCAAAATCGTTCGTGCTCGTGGAAGTTCGACGCCGCTTTAAACAAGCACAGGGCCAACGATGGATTGGAAATCAAAAGAAGAGACCATTACAAACTTCAAAGAACAACCACCTTGTTTTCAACCACGACAGGACAACAACAAGGATAAGAACAAACATCAAAGGGATGATATAGACAGAGCACCAATTGTGCAACCTATGTGCCATTGATGTCAGAGCCAACATAGTGGAGTGTGTTTTGCGAGAATATAGAACATGCCATATATGTGGAAAGGTGGGGCATATAGCCAGGATGTGTCCAAGAAATCGAAACCCTGTTAGACAAAAGATTATACCAGCTAAAGCATTTACTATCACCAGAGAAGCGACGCAAAGCAAATCCATCGGTGGTGACAAAAACTCCCTATCTCTCGTGTGTGCCAAAGATTTATATTGTTTGATTCAGAGCTACGCATTCATTTTCCTCCACCGAGTATGTGAGGAGACCGGGTAGAACACCGATATTACAAAGGTTAGTTATAACATGATGATTCCGTCTGGGGACTCAAAGCAAACCAATCAAATTTTGAAAACGTGCAATCGTTCCAATATAAAATAGAGAGCTTTATGCTAATCTTATCAGATTACCAATGTATGATTATGATATAATTTTGGGTATGGATTGGTTGTCAAAGCACGATGCTACAATTGATTGTCGAAAAAGACAAAGGTGACATTTCAACCCCTAAGGGAAGACTCATTTGCCTTTGTTGGAATCATGACCCAATTCGATTTCCAATGATATCGGCATTGAAAGCACAACGTTTGATGAATGCTTTGGTTGTGAAGGATATCTAGTAAATGTCATGAGCATCGACGAACAACATCAACCAGCCCTTGATGAAGTTCCAATAGTAAGAGAATATCCCGATGCATTTCCAAATGATCTTCCCATTACCACATGATCGTGAGATCGAGTTTGTTATTGACCTATTTTCAGAACGCCTCCAATCAGAAAGCTCCTTACCGCATGGCTCTATTGGAATTGAAAGAATTGAAGGTACAATTGCGGAGTTGCTAGATAAAGGCTTAATTAGACCTAGCTTCTCGCCATGGAGTGCTCCGATCTTGTTCGTGCGAAAGAAGGATAGTATGATGAGATTGTGTATCAACTACCAAGAATTGAGCAAAAGTTACAATCAAGAATAAATACCGCTACCTCAAATCGGTGATTTGTTCGATCAATTTCAAGGTATAGTTGTATTTTCAAAGATTGACTTACGATCCGGTACCATCGATTGAAAATAAAAAGCAGATAATATATCGAAGACAAAGATTCAAGACGAGATATGGACACTATGAATCCTTAGTGATGCCATTTGGGTTGACTAACGCTCCAAAGACTTTCATGGACTTGATGAATCGGGTGTTCAAAGATTTTCTAGATAAATTTGTTATTGTATTTATCGATGATATCTTAAGACTCTAGAACAAAAGAGAGCACGCTAATAGTGTTAGAGGTCCCGAAAGCAAAACAATTATATGCCAAATTTAAGAAATGTGATTTCGGTTGGATCGAAGTAGTATTTTTGGGCCATGTTATATCCGGAGCAAAAATCTCTGATCCGAGTAGAGTCGAAAGCTATCAATAATTGGCCATAACCTACAAATCCTTGAAGTATGCGGTTTCTAGGATTAGCTAATTACTATCGTCAATTTGTAGAAGGATTCTCCAAGATTGCTTCGCTTTAACACAATTGACTACAAAGAGTGTCTCATTCAAATGGATGGAAGCATGTGAACAAAGCTTCCAAAAACTGAAAAAAGATTGGCTTCATCACTAATTCTCTCAATTCCATCAGTCTTTGGAGGTTTTGTAGTTTATAGCGATGCTTGAAGAATGGCTTGGGATGCGTATTGATGCAAAATGGTAAGGTGATTGCATATGCGTCTAGACAATTGAAGGACTATGAAAAGAACTACCCTACACATGATCTAGAACTTGTCTGCAAATGGTTTTGCTCTTAAGATATAGAAACATTATCTATACGGGAGAACAATGTGAGATCTACACGATCATAAGAGTTTAAAATACTTCTTCACGCAGAAGAAATTAAATATGCGACAACGACGGTGGTTGGAGCTAGTGAAATACTACGAGTGTGTGATCAATTATCACCCCTTAAAGCCAATGTTGTAGCGTATACGTTGAGCCGTAAATCAACACAAAGCAATGCAATTGCAATTCACATTCCAAAACCATAGTTTATGGATCTCCATAAAATGGACGTGGAGATTGTATCATTGGGATCCATTGAAGCTAAGTTAGCGGATTAATACTCCGACCAACACTACTTAATCGGATTCAACAGAAAACAACAAGGTGATGAATACTATGTTCGGTGAGGAAAGATATTGCCTGCGAGTATCTTCCGATTTAAGATATCCGATAATGGAGTATTGCGATTTAAAGAAAGATTATACATTCCCAACAAAGAAAATCTCCAAGAGGATGTTTTAGCGAAGCGCATTCAACGCCATATTCTCAGTACATCTAGGAGATACCAAAATGTACGAGTTTTGAAGATGCATTATCTTGGCCAGGTATGAAAGGGGATATCGCGTAATACGTGGAACAATGTTTAACATGTCAACAAATAGGCGAACATAAAAGACCACAAATGAACGCGTTACAATCCTTGCCTATACCGAATGGAAATGGGAGAGAATTACCATGGATTTTGTGACAGATTTGCCCAAAACTCCAAGGGACACGATGCTATTTGGGTGATCGTGAGACGGTAACCAAATCGGCTTATTTCATTCCGATTTGTTCTACCTATTCCATGGATCGATATGCACAATTATATATATAGGAGATGGTTAGAGTTCATGGTGTGCCACTATATATCGTCTCCGACAGAGACTTGAGGTTTTTATCTACTTTTGGATGAGTCTACGAAGGCATTAGGAACACGATTGTCGTTTAGATCGCTTATCACCCTCAAACTGACGGACAATCGTAACGAACTATACAAACTTTAGAAGATATACTTAGAGCCTGTGTTCTAGATTTTCAAGGGTAGTGGAGTAAATATCTACCTTTGATAAATTCTCATATAACAATAGCTATCAAGCTACAATCGATGGCTCCCTATGAAGCAATCGTATGGTAGAAAGTGTAGATCACCGTTTCATTGGGACGAGGTTGGTGAAAGAAAGCTTTTAGGCCCAAACATGATTCGAGAAATGGCAGAGGTCATGATACAAATTCGCAAAGGATGGAAATGCAGCAGAGCGACAAAAGAGTTACTCCGATGAAAGAAGAAGAATGCTAGAATTTTCTCGTAGGAGACCAAGTGTTCCCCGGTGGTGGCACCAATGAAAGGGGTAATGCGATTTGGAAGGAAAGGAAAACTTAGTCCTAGATACATCGATCTGCTTTCACATCACGAAAGAATTGGTGATATTGCCTACGACTTGACCTACCAATCAATGTCTCAAATAATCAACGTATTTCATGTTTCTATGTTGAGAAAATACGTTTCAAACCCATCTCATATTTTGAAACATGAACCAAAAGAGAATTGAAAGTCGACTTGAGCTACGAAGAGATGCCCGAGAGATATTGTTACGAAAGTAAGGAACTCGGAATAAAGAAATCCAATTTGTTAAAGTACTTTGGAGAAACCCGTCTATCGAAGAGGCTACATGGGAAAGAGAAGACGAGATGAGAGCTAAGTATCCTTATCTATTTTCGGTAAGTAAAATTTCTAGGACGAAATTTTTATAAGGAGGAGGATGTAAAACCCGAGCCTCTCACTACTCACACCGACTAATATAGTTCATGCACTAAAGTTGTTTATGTGCGACTTGCATTGATATCGTATTTGCGTAACTTATTTTATTTTAGATAGTATGATTAATTTTATAATTTGGAACTACTCTCATATAGTACTATTGGTTAGGTTACTAACTTGAGCGATTGATCATATAATTAAATAAGGACATCTAAGTGTCAAACTTGTAACGCCCCATTTTTTAAGTGCATTTTTAGCGTTACTAAAATTTTAAGAAAAATACGTGTAAATTTTTTTAAATTAAATAGATAAATAAAAAGTTTAGCTGGCGATAGTGAGAATACTTTAAGTCTTAAGAAATAATTATAGAGTATTTTCCAAAAATAAAAATCCACTCCAAACACTTTGAAATAAATTAAAAGAAAATAGTACACCACAATTGTTTGAAATTTAAAACGAGTTCATAGTTCTTGAAATTGAAATAATTAAAAGTGAAATCATCGGCTATTCCCCACATCTCAACGCATCCATCCGTATGATCCGGAAAGATTTGAATTTAGGGGTGAGTAAACACATACTCAACAGGGATAAAGATTGTCCAAGCTAAATACGAAAAGTGCACAATTACATAAATTAACACATAACCTTTTCCGTTGGCATAAGCCGAATAGCACATAACCTTTCCGTGAGGCACGAATGCCATATTTTTCTTTCCGTGTACGAGGCCAAAAATTTTTCTTTCCGTGTACCTAATGCCATATTTTTCCTTTCCCGTTTCATAACATACATTATAATGAAAACATGTAATTCATAAAATTAATCATATCACACATAGCACATTAAAAGCATATAATTCACATAATTATGCATATCATGTGATACATCGAAAACATATAATTCACATAATTATGCATATCATTTAACAATTTAAAATGCATAATTCACATAATTGAGCAAAAGCTTTAAGCATTTAACAAGGACAATCAAATATACACATAAAATGTGATAAGAATCCCTACCTCAATTAGCGAAATAAAGTAGATGCACAAATAGCTCAAAAGTAGAAGTCCTAATTGTATGGTTCTTCGACGCCTACAATATAAATTTAACATGAATTAGGCCTAGAGATTAAGTAATAACTTCAAATTAAAATAACTATACTTATAAAATAACCCGGGCTAAATTAAAAGAAATCAAAAGTCAATTTAAGTTTTTGTACTTGAATTAAAAACTTGTACGGTCAAATTTGAAAATTACAGAAAGCTTAATTAAATTATAGGGGTTAACTTTGAAAATCTGAAAAATAAAATAAACATTTGTACTGAATTAAAAGTTCTTGGGGCTAACTAAAATAATCCATAAGTTGGTTACTCTGAAAATTTCAAAATTTACAAATAAACCCAATTCTCTTTCAAATTTTCAAAGACCAGTCCTTAATAGAAAATCCACTTTCATCTTTTCTCTCTAAAATCACACACACAAACACACCTTGAAATTCACACACACAAGCACACATACGCACACACACAATTTCACACAAACACACACATACACACACTCTGTATTACAACACTATCACACACACCATTACACACACAAATTATTTTACACACACGCACACACAACATTACACACACTCTCTCTGTATTATAGCACTCACACACACCACACTGAAATTCACACACACACACACAAGCACACAGACGCACACACACAATTTCACACAAACACACACATATACACACACTCTTGAAATTACACACTCACACACAGTAACACACACCATATTACACACATATAATACCCAAAAAAAAAAATACAACAAGAGGGAGAAAGATTGCTTACTTGTAAAAAGGTTCAGGATGATAAAACTGTTATAGCAAAATTTTAGGGAAAATGAAAGGATGTGAAATTATTGTTCTTCAAAGAGTTGTCTGCAACTGCAAGGGATTTAAGGGCAACATTTTCTTTTTCCTCCAAAATTTTTAACTTTGCTGAAAACAAATAAGAGTGGCAATAAAAGTGGAGATAAATTAAATGCACATGGGATGGTTTTCTAAGTGGGTGTTAAAGTAGTCTAAAAGTAGAGATAATGTTTAATAAAAGTTAACATAATAATTGATAATAAATATAAATATATGTATATATATTAATGATAAAAAATAAAAATATAAAAGTAGGTAAAAATACTGGTGTTACATCCTACCCCTTTTACAAAACTTCGTCCTCGAAATTTCAAGCTTACCCAGTTGATGAAATAGCTCGGGATACTTGGCTCGAATCTCACTTCATGCTCCCATGTCGCTTCCTTTTGTCCGTGTCTAGTCCATTGAATCTTGACTGCGGGGTGATGTCTCTATTTCTCAACTTGTGTATCTTCCCCGTCAAGGATAGCCACACGGTTTTTCTTCGTAAGTCATATCTCGGTTGACTTCGATTGCTTCATGATTGACTATGTGGCTTGGATCGTGGACATACTTCAACATGTACACCGTGAAATACATTATGAATCGCTAGTTCTATTACGTAACGCCTAATCAGTAAGCTATATCTCCGGCTCGCTCAATATTTCAAATGGTCCAATGAACCTAGATCTCGGTTTTCCTTCCCCCAAATCTTACTATTCCTTTAGTCGGTAACCTTTAAGAAAACTTTCTCTCCTAGTTCAAATGTAAGTCTTTCCTTCTCGATCGCATAAGATTTTTGTCGGTCTTGGGCTATTTTTATTCTATCTCTAACTTTCTCAATAACCTTGACCATATGCTCAACTAGCTCTGACCTACCACTTTCTTCTCTCACAACTTCATCCCAATAGATAGGGGATCTACACTTTTCAGTATAGGGCTTCATAAGGGGTCATTCCAATAGTCGCCGGTAGCATTGTAAGAGAATTCCACAAGATGCAAGTATTTCTCCCAATTATCATCAAAATCCAAAATGCAACCCTCGGAAATCTTCTAAGATTTGAATGGTTCTTTCGGATTGTCCATCCGTCGAGGGTGAAAAGTCAGTCTTTGAAATGAGTTTTGTCCCCATCGCTTTTGGCAAAACACCCCAAAATTTTGATGGAAATCTTGGATCCCTATCTCAAACTATAGAAACCGCCCCATGCAATCTTACAATTTCCTTGATGTAAAGATGTGCCAATTGTTCTAGATCGTGTGTCATCTTGATTGGAAGAAAATCGCGCCGACTTGGTTAAACGATCTACTACAACCCAAATAGCTTGATTTCCACCGTTTGATCTTGGTAAACATACTACAAAATCCATGTTCACGTGTTCCCATTTCCACTCCGAATCAAGTGGTCTTAATAATAATCCGTAAGGTCGTTGGTGCTCGGCTTTCACTTTTTGATACGTCAAACATTTCTCTACAAATTTCCCGATGCTTCCTTTCATATTTCTCCACCGAAAACTCCTTTGAGATCTTTATACATCTTTGTTCCACCCGGTGCACTGTGTAAGTTGTACAATGTGCCTCTACCAATATTTTTCTTCCTAATTAAATCGTCCTTAGGTACACATATTCTCCTTCATACACCAAAGTGCACCATCGTCTGCTATTTCAAAACCTTTAACTTCCCCGGCTAAAGTTTTCTTCCTCATTTTGCACAAAAATTCATCCTTCATTTGTGCTTCCTTGATTTCACACCGTAACGTTGGTTGGACCACCAATACTGCTAGTATCGCCTCAGTCCTTTCTGGTGGAGTTATAATTTCAATTTTCATTTTGGCAAATTCCTTAATAAGTTCCTCTTGTTCTGTGAACATACTTGCAATTGTTCCTCTGTTCATCCGACTAAGTGCGTCTGCTACGACGTTAGCTTTACCCGGATGGTAATGGATCATACAATCGTAATCTTTCACAAGTTCTAACCACCTCCTCTGTCTCATGTTCAACTCTTTTTGTGTGAAGAAATACTTCAAACTCTGGTGATCCGTATAAATCTCGCATTTTCCCCCGTATAAATAATGACGCCATATCTTTAAGGCGTGCACGACTGCTGCCAACTCTAAGTCATGCGTAGGGTAATTGAGCTCATGACGTTTTAATTGCCTTGAAGCATAAGCAACCACTTTACCATTTTGCATCAAAACGCACCCTAACCCTTGTTTTGAGGCATCACTATAGATTACAAAACCATCTGTAGTATTTGGAATTGTCAAAACTGGCGCTGAGATTAGACGTCGTTTGAGTTCTTGAAAGCTTTGTTCGCACTTTTCAGTCCAAACAAACTTCTCACCTTTCCTTGTGAGTCGAGTCATCGGGCCTGCTATTTTCGAAAATCCTTCGATAAACCTTCTGTAATATCCTGCAAGGCCCAAGAAACTACGTACTTCATTGGCATTTGTAGGAGCCAACCATTTTTCCACAGCTTCAACTTTTGATGGGTCGACTTCAATACCTTTCGTTGTAACTACATGTCCCAAAAAGACTACTCGATCGAGCCAAAACCCGCACTTCTTGAATTTTGCGTATAATATATCTTGACAAAGAGTCTCCAACACTATGCCAAGGTGCTTCTCATGTTGTTCTTTATCCTCGAGTACACCAATATGTCATCTATGAATACAATCACTAATTGATCCAAGTACGGATGAAAACCCGATTCATCAAATCCATAAATACTTTGGGCATTACTAAGTCCAAAGGGCATCACTTTGTGAACTCATAGTGCCCATATCGGGTCCTAAAAGCCGTCTTGTGTATATCTTCTTCCTTAACCTTTAGTTGATGATATCCATACCTCGGATCAATCTTAGAAAACACACTTGCCCCATTCAATTGATCAAAAAGATCCGCAATCCTTGGCAAAAGATATTTGTTCTTTATGGTGAGTTTATTCAACTCCCTATAATCTATACACAGTCTCATTGTCCCGTCTTTCTATTTTATAAATAAAACTGGCGCTTCCCAAGGCAACACGCTAGGTCGGATGAAGCCCATATCCAAGTTCTTGTAGCTGAACTTTTAGTTCCCAAGCTCTTGGGTGCCATTCTATATGGTGCTTTCGATACAGGGCGCTCCCTTATCAAATCAATTGTAAACTCTCTCTTGGTCGATTTGGAGGTACTCCTGGTAAATCTTCGGAAAGACGCGTCGATATTCACGCATAACCGGGACTTCCATGAGGGTTTTCTCGGCAAAACCGAATGGCCATCACATTCACCATATAACCCCGACAATTTCCTTTCTTCAACATCTTGATTGTCTTCATTGCTTGATATCATTCGGGCATACCACTTACTCTTGCTCGAAAAATGTGAATTCATCTCCATTTAAGGGTTGCAAAATTATTTCTCTCTCGTGACATTTTATGTTAGCCTTATACTTATTCAAAGTCCATCCCTAAAATGATATCAAAATCATTCATCCCAATCACATGCAAATTCGCTTCTAAACCCTTCTCTCAAAAATCCAACTCCACATTGTAAATCACTAAATTAGTGTTTATTGTTTTTTCCTGGATATGAGGCTTATTTCTAGCATGTCACTAATAGTGTAGCTCTTGAGTTGAGTTTTAGCATGGAAATCAACGAAATAAAGGAATTGTTAGCAACAGTATCAAATAGCACAAGAACAGGTGTATCGGAAACCTGTAACATACCTGTTAGAGTTCCCGGGCTCTGTTGAGCTTCCTGCTGCATCATAGCATAGACGCGTGCCAGTCCAGCGAGTGCCTTCCCCTTCTTGTCGGTGTAGGTGGTGCAAAATGTAGCATTGCGACCTGGTTGATGGCATCGAAAACACATTCCTTTCCCTAAAAGGCACTCCCCAAAATGGTTCTTTCCGCATGATGCACATGTTGGTCTCTCTTTTAGTGCCACCAGAATAGCATTTGCCCCAGTTCTGATTTGTTTACCATGATTGCCAGTCCCTGTTCCCTGAGTCGGCCCATTCCATTTTCTTTTCCCTGAAACATCGCCAGTCTTCTTAAGAGTTGACTGTCCAATTTTAGACAAGAAGCCACTTCTTGAGCTCGTGAGAGGAGTTCTTCATAAGTCGTTGTCCCCAAACAAGCCAATACACCGCCAATCTCATGTTGAAGTCCTCTGTGAAACCTTCTTGCCCTCTTTTTCGCCTCGTGTCCACCAAGTGTGTGGCGAACCTCGCTAGTTGGTTAATTTTACGTTCATATTCGATGACCGTCATGCCACCTTGTTTCAATTCCAAAATTCAGTCTCCTTTCGGTCTCTTTATTGAGGAAAATATTATTGCATGACTTCCCGTTTGAAATCGGTCCAGTCATGTCATTGAGTTGTTCCTGTGTCCGTGAACAAAAATGCCTCCCACCGTGATCAAAGATCCTCTGTGAATTGGAAAGTGGCACATGAAATTTGTTGTGCATCTGTCTTCCAGGTAGACGGCGAAAATTCCTCCATCGCACGTAACCACTCTTCGACCGCAAAAGGCCCGTCACGCGCATTGAAAGTCCGTGGACGAAACCTCCAAAATTGTTCCGAATATGGGTGTTCTCATTTCCACCAACTTGGTGGCCTGGTGTAGGTGGTGGGGTGTTCTGTTGGGGTAACTTTTATAGCGGGTTTATGAGATTAGCCAATAGGGCATTACCGGCATCCCCTGGCCGTGGTTTGAGTTAAGTCTTAGCCGAGTTCGAATTGTCTCTACATTGCGGCATTATCTACAAAGAAAAAAATAAAATATCTAAGTTTTAAACTCTTTCGCATGTGATACTACATGTGTCACTTTCTAGCAATTTTTTTTTTTTTCGGGCCATCTGAGTCATAAATTAATCTTATAAGTCGTTCAACTCTATATTATCTTATAAGAGAAATATACGTTGTGCTTCTATGGTTCATTATAAATCTTTATTTTACGATGTTCTTTACGTCTAACATGACATGCAAGAAATTTTAAATCATGTAACGATCACGAGCACGTTTAAGTTCTAACAAGTCACATAAAAGTTCATATAAACTTTCATAATTCATATAGCATATCATACTTTCCCAATTTCTAATGATATGAAAATTTAAATAAATACTTACCTGGTTGGACGGAGCGCGATGGAGAGGGATAACCATTTTTTTTGTAAAAAAAAATAAAAATAAAAATTGCAAGTCTACGGAAAGTAGACTGCTCCGATACCATCTTTATAACGCCCATTTTTTTTTTAAGTGCATTTTTAGCGTTACTAAAATTTTAAGAAAAATATGTGTATTTTTTTTTTTAAATTAAATAGATAAATGAAAAGTTTAGCGGAAGCGATAGTGAGAATACTTTAAGTCTTAAGAAATAATTATAGAGTATTTTCCAAAAATAAAAATCCACTCAAACACTTTGAAATAAATTAAAAGAAAATAGTACACCACAATTGTTTGAAATTTAAAATGAGTTTATAGTTCTTGAAATTGAAATAATTAAAAGTGAAATCATCGACTATTCCCCCACATCTCAACGCATCCATCCGTGTGATCGAAAAGATTTGAATTTAGGGTGAGTAAACATATACTCGGTGAGGGATAAAGATTGTCCAAGCTAAATACGAAAAGTGCACAATTACATAAATTAACACATAACCTTTCCCGTTGGCATAAGCCGAATAGAACATAACCTTTCCCGTAGGCACGAATGCCATATTTTTCTTTCCCCTGGCATGAGGCCAAAAATTTTCCTTTCCCGTGGCACGAGGCCAAAAATTTTCCTTTCCCGCACGCACGAATGCCATATTTTTCTTTCCCATGGCACGAGGCCAAAAATTTTCCTTTTCCGTGGCACGAGGCCAAAAATTTCCTTTCCGTAGGCACGAATGCCATATTTTCCTTTCCCGTGACACGAATGCCATATTTTTCCTTCTCCAAATGCGGCACGAATGCCATATTTTTCCTTTCCGTTTCATAACATACATTATAATGAAAACATGCAATTCATAAAATTAATCATATCACATAGCACATTAAAAGCATATAATTCACATAATTATGCATATCATGTGATACATCGAAACATTTAATTCACATAATTATGCATATCATTTAACAATTTAAAATGCGTAATTCACATAATTGAACAGTTTAAGCATTTAGTAAGGGCAATGAAATATACACATAAAATGTGATAAGAATCCCTACCTCAATCAAATGAAATAAAGTAGATGCACAAATAGCTCAAAAGTAGAAGTCCTAATTGTACGGTTCTTCGACGCCTACAATATAAATTTAACATGAATTAGGCCTAGAGATTAAGTAGTAACTTCTAATTAAAATAACTATACTTAGAAAATAACCCGGGGCTAAATTAAAAGAAATCGGAAGTTAATTTAAGTTTTTGTCTTGAATTAAAAACTTGTAGGGTCAAATTTGAAAATTACGAGAAAGCTTAATTAAATTATAGGGGTTAACTTTGAAAATCTGAAAAATTAAATAAACATTTGGACTGAATTAAAAGTGCTTGGGGCTAACTAAAATAATCCATAAACTTTGATTGGAATAGGACCTAACTGAATTTTAAGTTGGTTACTCTGAATATTTCAAAATTTACAAATAAACTCAATTCTCTATCAAATTTTCAAAGACCAGTCCTTAACAGAAAATCCACTTTCATCTTTTCTCTCTAAAATCACACACACAAACACACCTTGAAATCCACATACACAAGCACACATACGCACACACACAATTTCACACAAACACACACATACACACAATCTGTATTACAACACTCTCACACACACCATTACACACACAAATTATTTTACACACACGCACACACAACAATACACACACACACACACACACTCTCTCTCTCTCTATTACACCACTCACACACACCACACTGAAATTCACATACACACACACGCATTGAAATTCACACACATAAGCACACAGACGCACACACACAATTTCACACAAACACACACACATACACACACTCTTGAAATTACACACTCACATACAGTAACACACACCATATTACACACATATAATACCCAAAAAAACAAAATACAACAGGAGGGAGAAAAATTGCTTACTTGTAAAAAGGTTCAGGATGATAAAATTGTTATAGCAAAATTTTAAGGAAAAAGAAAGGATGTGAAATTATTGTTCTTCAAAGAGTTGTCAGCAACTGCAAGGGATTTAAGGGCAACATTTTCTTTTTCCTCCAAAAATTTAACTTTGCTGAAAACAAATAATAGTGGCAATAAAAGTGGAGATAAATTAAAGGCACATGGGATGGTTGTCTAAGTGGGTGTTAAAGTAGTCTAAAAATAGAGATAATGTTTAATAAAAGTTAATATAATAATTGATAATAAATATAAATATATGTGTATATATTAATGATAAAACAAATAAAAATATAAAAGTAGGTAAAAATACTGGTGTTACAAAACTGGTAGATGCTATTAGGTTACATGAGGTAACACTAAAACTGGTAAATCTATAAGTAGGAAATGACAACGATGTGTGTACACGGGAATATAATATGTGAATAATTGAAACAAATAAAACTCATAAAAAAGAGAAAGAAAGAAAAAATTAAATAAGAAAATAAGATAAAGACGAAATCATAATAAAATTTAGCAATTCAACTAAATGCATTATTCTTATATGCTCATGATTAATTTATATATATAAAAATTATATAAATTAGTAATATATACATGTGTGTGACTTGCTGGTATAATCTATATATATGCACATATATAAATGATTATTGGTTGTCTTACTTAATTGATAAGTACATGAGAATATTATATTTGGGTATATTTATACACTCACCGCCCTACTAAAGTGATATAAAGAGATAAAATTCTTTAACCAAAGAATACACACCCATATTTTCATATGCTGAGGTTTTCTTAGGGAGCAAATTCTCGTAAGGTAATTTTATAAAACTAATTCTCATATTTTGTTTTGTGATATAATTAGCAACTTACTTGTTTGGAATTAGAGAGGGCTTGGTTAAATGAATTAAGAGAAAATAAAGTTAAAGTTGTGAGATGCAGATTTATGTTTAAGTATATGAAAGCAATGCTATATTCCATTAGCCAAGCAACCAAATCAAGTAGGAATTCATCTAGAATTAGGATAATGAGAAATCTTGAGATTTAAATCTTGAAGAGAAAATTAATTTGTAGTATTGTTTTGTCTAGCTACCGGAGTCCAGTTGGGTGAAGAATTTGGGAAAATTCTTATTAGCTTGCATTTAACAAGGGTTCTGGGGTGGGGATATTTGATACTATTTCTATTAAACATTCATGTTGCTTCACATTGAGATCAAAGTTAGATATAAATAAGTTAATAGATCGATACCAAAGGAAGACTCTCCATATAATTTAGTTGACTCCATAAATTAATACCTTATATTGCTACAAATTATTCACACACACGAAGTTGGAGATTAACAAACTTGTAAGTAAAGAATGAGCTATCTAAGGTAAGTGAAAATGCATCTGCAACTACAATACATGAACATAGTATTTTCTATCTTATTGATACTAATGCAATTCTTGTATCTTGATGGATGTATTATGGAAACCTTGATGTCCATATGTTCTTTGGTTGATATTGGAATGTGATGATTGTGGTTGAAATATTTTATCCATGAACATGCATTATTGAAACGCATGCATGGACGACAAGATTTTTTTGAGCATGGTATTCACTAGCATTGTCACGTGCATGCATAACATATGAACATTGTTGAGACGAGGCATGCACGACATGATTTTTTTGAAAGAAAATATTTTGGTTGGCCTCTACTAGTACACCGAGCCCTGTGTGGCTTATGTATATGATGTTTTGGGTACCGCAGGTGGGATGACTTTCCCGGGAGGATCACATGGGCAGGCATGAGGTCGACGTCCGGTGGTCATGGGAGGATGGTCCACTTGATAGTACCCTTACGATTGGTGCAATGCAGTGGGATGACTTCTTGTGGATCACGGGTGCATGCATGTGGCGGACATCTAGTGGTCACAAGAGGGTGGGCCATTGTCTGTCAATCTATTATTGGCCATGTGGTAATTGATATTGAGATCTTTCCGATGCATAATAGAGGCCAAGGGCCCATTAAAAGAAAAGAAATTTGGTTGAAATTTTTTATTCATGAACATACATTCTTGAAAGGTATCATGGGTGCATTGTTGTTGTAATTCATATCATCTCATTAACGTGCATGATTTTTGCTTATTGAGCTTTAGCTCATGTAGTTCATGAACTGTAGGTAAGGTCGGTAATCTTTGATTTACATGATCTTACTTTTGGACATGTTCGAGCTCCTACAGTTACGAGGACAGTGTACATGGATGATGACATGTTGGGCTATATTGATGGGTCACATTTCCTTTTTGGTCTTGTATTATATTTTGGTTTAAGGTTGTGCCCTCTTTTGAAAATGTTAGGAAATTATTGAGTAGATTTTGATGATACCATGTAAAACTTAACTAAGAAGTTAGCACCCCATTTTTCTTGTAATTTGTGTTGTAATAGATATGGTGGAAAAGCCGAGTCATGTCACTATGCTAAGGATTACGAGAAGTCAACGAGACTCGGATTGAAGACTCTGCTGTGTGTCACCGAGTATGGCCTAGAAGGAAGTCAAGGACTCGATCAAGGAGTGTCACCGTGGAACAAATATAAGAAGTGTCAGTCAAGTCAACTCAAGAAGCCAAGTCTCAAGTTGAAGTGACAGTTGAGTTATCCAATGACCGAGGCTGACTCAAGTCACCTGAGGTAAAGACAGCAGTCTAGTCAAAACAACTGGCTTAGATCCGTTGATTAAAGTCAAGAATATTACTCAATATAGTAATATGTCAAAGATGTCAGGTCTAAAGTGTTTGTCCCAGAAATATGCAAAAGGAATAAGCCAATGAGAAACACTGCACCTTGTGTCGAGACCCGCAATCTTTGCGAAGACATTTAATACGAGGAAATAACAACATCAAGGATCGCAAACAAGACAAGCCAACGAACAAAAGTGACATTTGAAATTAGCCCTAATGAGTTGAACATAAAGTTTACCCTAACTAATTGAATGTACAATTTTCTCTTAACTAACTAATTGGATATAGGGTTTTCCCCTAATTAGTTGTATGAAGGGTTTTACTTTAACTATTTGAATGTAGCATTTTTCCTTGACTAATTGAATGCATGGTTTTCCTTAACTATCCGAATGTAGGGTTTCTTCTAACTAATTGAATATTGGTTTATCCATTAACTAGTTGAACGTAAGGTTTCTCCTCGTTTATATGGTTTATGTCATGGTTACTTTTAATATGCTAATTAATGTGATTTAATTATTATTTTATGTTATTTAAGTTTATGATCGAATTCAATTAAAGTTGTATCACTTAGGTTCATGCATCATGTTAATGTATATTCATAGCATTTTACGAGTATACAATGATTAAGTAAAGCCGAGTTTTAAGGTTTAGAATTAATAATGTTTTTTCAAAGAATGGGTGCACATTGTTTTATGATCTTTGGAGTGAGTTGGAAAGAGGCGTGGGGACCGATGTTCCGACCATGTGTCGCTTACGGCTAATGTTTGTGTTAAAGGAAATGGGCCTTTGGGCAAAATAAAATAAAATGGGCCTTCGGGAAAAATGTTAATCGGGTTCCAAATAACAAGTCCCACTGCGACCTTGATTAGAACAATGTGTCACCAAGTGAGCTCACGCCCTAAGAACGTTTCTAGCAATTTTTTTACGGGCCAATCAAGTCATAAATTAATCTTATAAGTCGTTAAACTCTATATTATCTTATAAGAGAAATATACGTTGTGCTTCTATGGTTCCTTATGAATCTCTATTTTACGCTGTTTTTACGTCTAACATGACATGCAAGAAATTTTAAATCATGTAACGATCACAGAGCACGTTTAAGTTCTAACAAGTCACATAAAAGTTCATATAAACTTTCATAATTCACATAGCATATCATACTTTCCCAATTTCTAATGATATGAAAATTTAAATAAATACTTACCTAGTTGAATGAGCGATGGAGAGGGATAGCCATTTTTTTATAAGAAAAATAAAAATAAAAATTGCAAGTCTACAGGAAAGTAGACCGCTTTCCGATACCATATTGTAACGTCCCATTTTTTTAAGTGCATTTTTAGTGTTACTAAAATTTTAAGAAAAATACGTGTAATTTTTTTTTAAATTAAATAGATAAATGAAAAGTTTAGCGGAAGCGATAGTGAGAATACTTTAAGTCTTAAGAAATAATTATAGAGTATTTTCCAAAAATAAAAATCCACTCCAAACACTTTGAAATAAATTAAAAGAAAATAGTACACCACAATTATTTGAAATTTAAAACGAGTTCATAGTTCTTGAAATTGAAATAATTAAAAGTGAAATCATCGGCTATTCCCCACATCCGCAACGCATCCATCCGTATGATCTCGAAAGATTTGAATTTAGGGGTGAGTAAACACATACTCGTAGGGATAAATATGTCCAAGCTAAATACGAAAAGTGCATAATTACATAAATTAACACATAACCTTTCCCGTTGGCATAAGTTTCTAATAGCACATAACCTTTCCCGTAGGCACGAATGCCATATTTTCCTTTCGTGTACGAGGCCAAAAATTTTCCATTCCCCGTAGTAAAGACGAATGCCATATTTTCCTTTCCGTGTACGAGGCCAAAAATTTTCCTTTCCCGTGGTAATGCCACATTTTTCCTTTCCGTGTACGAGGCCAAAAATTTTCCTTTCCCGCTGGCAATGCCATATTTTTCCTTTCCCGTTTCATAACATACATTATAATGAAAACATGTAATTCATAAAATTAATCATATCACATAGCACATTAAAAGCATATAATTCACATAATTATGCATATCATTTAACAATTTAAAATGCGTAATTCACATAATTGAACAGTTTAAGCATTTAAAAAGGACAATGAAAAATACACATAAAATGTGATAAGAATCCCTACCTCAATCAGGGAAATAAAGTAGATGCACAAATAGCTCAAAAGTAGAAGTCCTAATTGTACGGTTCTTCGACGCCTACAATATAAATTTAACATGAATTAGGCCTAGAGATTAAGTAGTAACTTCTAATTAAAATAACTATACTTATAAAATAACCCGGGGCTAAATTAAAAGAAATCGAGAAGTTAATTTAAGTTTTTGTACCGAATTAAAAACTTGTAGGGTCAAATTTGAAAATTACAGAAAGCTTAATTAAATTATAGGGGTTAACTTTGAAAATCTGAAAAATTAAATAAACATTTGGACTGAATTAAAAGTGTTTGGAGCTAACTAAAATAATCCATAAACTTTGATTGGAATAGGACCTAATTGAATTTTAAGTTGGTTACTCTGAATATTTCAAAATTTACAAATAAATCCAATTCTCTATCAAATTTTCAAAGACCAGTCCTTAACAGAAAATCCACTTTCATCTTTTTTTCTCTAAAATCACACACACAAACACACCTTGAAATTCACGCACACAAGCACACATACGCACACACACAATTTCACGCAAACACACACATACACACACTCTGTATTACAACACTCTCAGACACACCATTACACACACAAATTATTTTACACACACGCACACACAACATTACACACACACACTCTCTCTCTAGTACACCACTCACACACACCACACTGAAATTCACACACACACACACACACATTGAAATTCACACACACAAGCACACAAACGCACACACACAATTTCACACAAAAACACACACATACACACACTCTTGAAATTACACACTCACACACAGTAACACACACCATATTACGCACATATAATACCCAAAAAAAAATACAACAAGAGGGAGAAAGATTGCTTACGTGTAAAAAGGTTCGAGATGATAAAATTGTTATAGCAAAATTTTAAGAAAAAAGAAAGGATGTGAAATTATTGTTCTTCAAAGAGTTGTCTGCAACTGCAAGGGATTTAAGGGCAACATTTTCTTTTTCCTCCAAAAATTTTAACTTTGCTGAAAACAAATAATAGTGGCAATAAAAGTGGAGACAAATTAAAGGCACATGGGATGGTTGTCTAAGTGGGTGTTAAAGTAGTTTAAAAGTAGAGATAATGTTTAATAAAAGTTAACATAATAATTGATAATAAAGATAAATATATGTATGTATATTAATAATAAAAAATAAAAATATAAAAGTAGGTAAAAATACTGGTGTTACAAAACAGGTAGATGCTATTAGGTTACATGAGGTAACACTAAAACTGGTAAATCTATAAGTAGGAAATGACAACGGTGTGTGTACACGGGAATATAATATGTGAATAATTGAAACAAATAAAACATATAAAAAAATAGAAAGAAAGAAAAAAATTAAATAAGAAATAAGATAAAGACGAAATCATAATAAAATTGAGTAATTCAACTAAATGCATTATTCTTATATGCTCATGATTAATTTATATATATAAAAATTATATAAATTAGTAATATGTACATGTGTGTGACTTGCTGGTATAACCTATAGATATGCACATATATAAATGATTATTGGTTGTCTTACTTAATTGATAAGTACATGAGAATATTATATATGGGTATATTTATACACTCACCGCCCTACTAAAGTGAGATAAAGAGATAAAATTCATTAACCAAAGAATACACACCCATATTTTCATATGCTAAGGTTTTCTTAGGGAGCAAATTCTCGCAAGGTAATTTTATAAAACTAATTCTCATATTTTGTTTTGTGATATAATTAGCAACTTACTTGTTTGGAATTAGAGAGGGCTTGGTTAAATGAATTAAGAGAAAATAAAGTTAAAGTTGTGAGATGCAGATTTATGTTTAAGTATATGAAAGCAATTCTATATTCCATTTGCCAAGCAACCAAATCAAGTAGAAATTCATCTAGAATTAGGATAATGAGAAATCTTGAGATTTAAATCTTGAAGAGAAAATTAATTTGTAGTATTGTTTTGACTAGCTACCGAGTCCATTGGGTGAAGAATTTGGGAAAATTCGTATTAGCTTGCATTTAACAAGGGTTCTGGGGTGGGGGATATTTGAACTATTTCTATTAAACATTCATGTGCTTCACATTGAGATCAAAGTTAGATATAAATAAGTTAATAGATCGATTCCAAAGGAAGACTCTCCATATAATTTAGTTGACTCAGTAAATTAATACCTTATATTGCTACTGATTATTCACACACACGAAGTTGGAGATTAACAAACTTGTAAGTAAAGAATGAGCTATCTAAGGTAAGTGAAAATCCATCCGCAACTACAATGCATGAACATAGTATTTTCTATCTTATTGATACTAATGCAATTCTTGTATCTTGATGGATGTATTATGGAATCCTTGATGTCCATATGTTCTTTGGTTGATATTGGAATGTGATGATTGTGGTTGAAATATTTTATTCATGAACATGCATTCTTGAAACGTGCATGCACGACATGATTTGTTTGAGCATGGTATTCACTAACATTGTCACGTGCATGCATAACATATGAGTATTGTTGAGACGAGGCATGCACGACATGATTTTTTCGAAAGAAATTATTTTCGTTGGCCTCTACTAGTACAATGGGCATGTGTGGCTTATGTATATGATGTTTTGGGTACCGCAGTGGGATGACTTTCCTGAGGATCACATGGGCGGGCATGAGGTCCGACGCCTGGTGGTCACGGGAGGATGATCCACTTGATAGTACCCTTACGATTGGTGCGGCAAATGAGTGGGATGACGTTTTGTGGATCACGGGTGCATGCATGTGGCGACATCTAGTGGTCACAAGAGGATGGGCCATCGTCTGTGTCAATCTATTATTGGCCATGTGGTAATTGATATTGAGATCTTTCCTGCATAATAGAGGGCGAAGGGCCCATTAAAAGAAAAGAAATTTGGTTGAAATTTTTTATTCATGAACATACATTCTTGAAAGGTATCATGGGTGCATTGTTGTTGTAATTCATATCATCTCATTAACGTGCATGATTTTTTCTTATTGAGCTTTAGCTCATGTAGTTCATGAACCGTAGGTAAGGTCGGTAATCTTTGATTTACATGATCTTCTTGACATGCTTTCGAGCTCCTACAAAGTTCTTGAGGGGCAGTGTACATGGATGATGACATGTTGGGCTATATTGATGGGTCACATTTCCTTTTTGGTCTTGTATTATATTTTGGTTTAAGGTTGTGCCCTCTTTTGAAAATGTTAGGAAATTATTGAGTAGATTTTGATGATACCATGTAAAACTTAACTAAGAAGTTAGCACCCCATTTTTCTTGTAATTTGTGTTGTAATAGATATGGGCCGGAAAAGGTGAAATGTCGGCTATGCTAAGGATTACGAGAAGTCAACGAGATGGATTGAAGACTCTGTGTGTCACCGAGTATGGCCTAGAAGGAAGTCAAGGACTCGGATTCAAGTGAGTGTCACCGTGGAACAAATATAAGAAGTGTCGGTCAAGTCAACTCAAGAAGCCAAGTCTCAAGTTGAAGTGACATTGAGTTATCCAATGACCGAGTGACTCAAGTTACAGGGTAAAGACAAGTCTAGTCAAGACAAGCTCGCTTTAGATCCGTTGATTAAAGTCAAGAATATTACTCAATATAGTAATATGTCAAAGTTGTCGGTCTAAAGTGTTAGTCCTGAAATATGCAAAAGGAACGAACGAATGAGAAACACCGCACCTTGTGTCGAGACTCGCAATCTTTGCAAGACATTTAATACGAGGAAATAACAACATCAAGGATCGCAAACAAGACAAGCCAACGAACAAAAGTGACATTTGAAATTAGCCCTAATGAGTTGAACATAAAGTTTACCCTAACTAATTGAATGTACAATTTTCTCTTAACTAACTAATTGGATATAGGGTTTTCCCCTAATTAGTTGTATGAAGGGTTTTACTTTAACTATTTGAATGTAGCATTTTTCCTTGACTAATTGAATGCATGGTTTTCCCTTAACTATCTGAATGTAGGGTTTCTTCTAACTAATTGAATATTGGTTTATCCATTAACTAGTTGAACGTAAGTTTTCTCCTCGTTTATATGGTTTATGTCATGGTTACTTTTAATATGCTAATTAATGTGATTTAATTATTATTTTATGTTATTTAAGTTTATGATCGAATTCAATTAAAGTTGTATCACTTAGGTTCATGCATCATGTTAATGTATATTCATAGCATTTTACGAGTATACAATGATTAAGTAAAGCCGAGTTTTAAGGTTTAGAATTAATAATGTTTTTTCAAAGAATGGGTGCACATTGTTTTATGATCTTTGGAGTGAGTTGGAAAGAGGCGTGGGGGACCGATGTTCACCACCATGTCTTTGCTTTAAGGCTAATGTTTGTGTTAAAGGAAATGGGCCTTTGGGCAAAATAAAATAAAATGGGCCTTCGGGAAAAATGTTAATCGGGTTCCAAATAACAAGTCCCACTGCGACCTTGATTAGAACAATGTGTCACCAAGTGAGCTCACGCCCTAAGAACGTTTCTAGCAATTTTTTTACGGGCCAATCAAGTCATAAATTAATCTTATAAGTCGTTAAACTCTATATTATCTTATAAGAGAAATATGCGTTGTGCTTCTATGGTTCCTTATGAATCTCTATTTTACGCTGTTTTTTACGTCTAACATGACATGCAAGAAATTTTAAATCATGTAACGATCACAGAGCACGTTTAAGTTCTAACAAGTCACATAAAAGTTCATATAAACTTTCATAATTCACATAGCATATCATACTTTCCCAATTTCTAATGATATGAAAATTTAAATAAATACTTACCTAGTTGGACGGAGAGCGATGGAGAGGATAGCCATTTTTTTATAAGAAAAATAAAAATAAAAATTGCAAGTCTACGGGAAAGTAGACCTGCTTTCTCGATACCATATTGTAACGTCCCATTTTTTTAAGTGCATTTTTAGTGTTACTAAAATTTTAAGAAAAATACGTGTAATTTTTTTTAAATTAAATAGATAAATGAAAAGTTTAGCGGAAGCGATAGTGAGAATACTTTAAGTCTTAAGAAATAATTATAGAGTATTTTCCAAAAATAAAAATCCACTCCAAACACTTTGAAATAAATTAAAAGAAAATAGTACACCACAATTGTTTGAAATTTAAAACGAGTTCATAGTTCTTGAAATTGAAATAATTAAAAGTGAAATCATCGGCTATTCCCCACATCTGCAACGCATCCATCCGTATGATCTCGAAAAGATTTGAATTTAGGGGTGAGTAAACACATACTCGCAGGGATAAATATGTCCAAGCTAAATACGAAAAGTGCATAATTACATAAATTAACACATAACCTTTCCCGTTGGCATAAGCCTAATAGCACATAACCTTTCCGTGAGGCACGAATGCCATATTTTCCTTTCCGTGTACGAGGCCAAAAATTTTCCATTCCCGTAGTACACGAATGCCATATTTTCCTTTCCCGTGTACGAGGCCAAAAATTTTCCTTTCCCGTGGTACGAATGCCACATTTTCATTTCCGTGTACGAGGCCAAAAATTTTCCTTTCCCAGTGGCACGAATGCCATATTTTTCCTTTCCGTTTCATAACATACATTATAATGAAAACATGTAATTCATAAAATTAATCATATCACATAGCACATTAAAAGCATATAATTCACATAATTATGCATATCATTTAACAATTTAAAATGCGTAATTCACATAATTGAACAGTTTAAGCATTTAAAAGGACAATGAAAAATACACATAAAATGTGATAAGAATCCCTACCTCAATCGGAAATAAAGTAGATGCACAAATAGCTCAAAAGTAGAAGTCCTAATTGTACGGTTCTTCGACGCCTACAATATAAATTTAACTTGAATTAGGCCTAGAGATTAAGTAGTAACTTCTAATTAAAAATAACTATACTTATAAAATAACCCGGGGCTAAATTAAAAGAAATTAGAAGTTAATTTAAGTTTTTGTACCGAATTAAAAACTTGTAGGGTCAAATTTGAAAATTACAGAAAGCTTAATTAAATTATAGGGGTTAACTTTGAAAATCTGAAAAATTAAATAAACATTTGGACTGAATTAAAAGTGTTTGGAGCTAACTAAAATAATCCATAAACTTTGATTGGAATAGGACCTAATTGAATTTTAAGTTGGTTACTCTGAATATTTCAAAATTTACAAATAAATCCAATTCTCTATCAAATTTTCAAAGACCAGTCCTTAACAGAAAATCCACTTTCATCTTTTTCTCTAAAATCACACACACAAACACACCTTGAAATTCACGCACACAAGCACACATACGCACACACACAATTTCACGCAAACACACACATACACACACTCTGTATTACAACACTCTCAGACACACCATTACACACACAAATTATTTTACACACACGCACACACAACATTACACACACACACTCTCTCTCTAGTACACCACTCACACACACCACACTGAAATTCACACACACACACACACATTGAAATTCACACACACAAGCACACAAACGCACACACACAATTTCACACAAAAACACACACATACACACACTCTTGAAATTACACACTCACACACAGTAACACACACCATATTACGCACATATAATACCCAAAAAAAAAAATACAACAAGAGGGAGAAAGATTGCTTACGTGTAAAAAGGTTCGAGATGATAAAATTGTTATAGCAAAATTTTAAGAAAAAAGAAAGGATGTGAAATTATTGTTCTTCAAAGAGTTGTCTGCAACTGCAAGGGATTTAAGGGCAACATTTTCTTTTTCCTCCAAAAATTTTAACTTTGCTGAAAACAAATAATAGTGGCAATAAAAGTGGAGATAAATTAAAGGCACATGGGATGGTTGTCTAAGTGGGTGTTAAAGTAGTTTAAAAGTAGAGATAATGTTTAATAAAAGTTAACATAATAATTGATAATAAAGATAAATATATGTATGTATATTAATAGTAAAAAAATAAAAATATAAAAGTAGGTAAAAATACTGGTGTTACAAAACAGGTAGATGCTATTAGGTTACATGAGGTAACACTAAAACTGGTAAATCTATAAGTAGGAAATGACAACGGTGTGTGTACACGGAATATAATATGTGAATAATTGAAACAAATAAAACATATAAAAAATAGAAAGAAAGAAAAAAATTAAATAAGAAATAAGATAAAGACGAAATCATAATAAAATTGAGTAATTCAACTAAATGCATTATTCTTATATGCTCATGATTAATTTATATATATAAAAATTATATAAATTAGTAATATGTACATGTGTGTGACTTGCTGGTATAACCTATAGATATGCACATATATAAATGATTATTGGTTGTCTTACTTAATTGATAAGTACATGAGAATATTATATATGGGTATATTTATACACTCACCGCCCTACTAAAGTGAGATAAAGAGATAAAATTCATTAACCAAAGAATACACACCCATATTTTCATATGCTAAGGTTTTCTTAGGGAGCAAATTCTCGCAAGGTAATTTTATAAAACTAATTCTCATATTTTGTTTTGTGATATAATTAGCAACTTACTTGTTTGGAATTAGAGAGGGCTTGGTTAAATGAATTAAGAGAAAATAAAGTTAAAGTTGTGAGATGCAGATTTATGTTTAAGTATATGAAAGCAATTCTATATTCCATTTGCCAAGCAACCAAATCAAGTAGAAATTCATCTAGAATTAGGATAATGAGAAATCTTGAGATTTAAATCTTGAAGAGAAAATTAATTTGTAGTATTGTTTTGACTAGCTACCGAGTCCATTGGGTGAAGAATTTGGGAAAATTCGTATTAGCTTGCATTTAACAGGGGTTCTGGGGTGGGGGATATTTGAACTATTTCTATTAAACATTCATGTGCTTCACATTGAGATCAAAGTTAGATATAAATAAGTTAATAGATCGATTCCAAAGGAAGACTCTCCATATAATTTAGTTGACTCAGAAATTAATACCTTATATTGCTACTGATTATTCACACACACGAAGTTGGAGATTAACAAACTTGTAAGTAAAGAATGAGCTATCTAAGGTAAGTGAAAATCCATCCGCAACTACAATGCATGAACATAGTATTTTCTATCTTATTGATACTAATGCAATTCTTGTATCTTGATGGATGTATTATGGAATCCTTGATGTCCATATGTTCTTTGAGTTGATATTGGAATGTGATGATTGTGGTTGAAATATTTTATTCATGAACATGCATTCTTGAAACGTGCATGCACGACATGATTTGTTTGAGCATGGTATTCACTAACATTGTCACGTGCATGCATAACATATGAGTATTGTTGAGACGAGGCATGCACGACATGATTTTTTCGAAAGAAATTATTTTCGTTGGCCTCTACTAGTACACCGGGCATGTGTGGCTTATGTATATGATGTTTTGGGTACCGCAGGTGGGATGACTTTCCGAGGATCACATGGGCAGGCATGAGGCGACGCCTGGTGGTCACGGAGGATGATCCACTTGATAGTACCCTTACGATTGGTGCGGCGAGTGGGATGACTTTTTGTGGATCACGGGTGCATGCATGTGGCGGACATCTAGTGGTCACCGGAGGATGGGCCATCGTCCGTCAATCTATTATTGGCCATGTGGTAATTGATATTGAGATCTTTACGATGCATAATAGAGGCCAAGGGCCCATTAAAAGAAAAGAAATTTGGTTGAAATTTTTTATTCATGAACATACATTCTTGAAAGGTATCTTGGGTGCATTGTTGTTGTAATTCATATCATCTCATTAACGTGCATGATTTTTGCTTATTGAGCTTTAGCTCATGTAGTTCATGCACGTAGGTAAGGTCGGTGATCTTTGATTTACATGATCTTCTCGACAGTGCTGGAGCTCCTACAGTTGCGAGGACAAAGCAGTGTGCATGGATGATGACCTGTTGGGCTACATTGATGGGTCACATTTCCCATTTTGGTCTTATATTATATTTTGGTTTAAGGTTGTGCCCTCTTTTGAAAATATTAGGAAATTATTGAGTAGATTTTGATGATACCATGTAAAACTTAACTAAGAAGTTGGCACCTCATTTTCCTTGTAATTTGTGTTGTAATAGATATGGTGAAAAGCTTAGTCAATTCACTATGCCAAGGATTACAAGAAGTCAACGTGGGACTGGATTGAAAACTCTGTTGTGTGTTAGCCGAGTATGGCCTAGAAGGAAGTCGAGGACTCAATCGAAGGAGTGTCGGTTGTGGAGCAAGCTGTAAAGTGTCGGTCAAGTCAACTCAAGAAGCCAAGTCTCAAGTTGAAGTGACAATTGAGTTATCCAATGACTGAAGTTGACTCAAGTCACCTGGGGTAAAGACAGCAGTCTAGTCAAGACAACCGACTTAGATCCGTTGATTAAAGTCAAGAATATTACTCAATATAGTAATATGTCAAAGTCATCAGTCTAAAGTGTTAGTCCCAAATATGCAAAATGAACGAACCAATGGGAACACCGCACCTTGTGTCAGGTCGACACTGCAATCTTTGCGAAGACATTTAAAACGAGGAAATGTCAACATCAAGGATCGCAAACAAGACAAGCCAACGAACAAAAGTGATATTTGAAATTAGCCTATCTACGGGCAAAATTTCAAATGTGTACTATAAAAGGCCGAGGAAGTTATTGAGAAGAGTTTACCAACCACGAACAAGCAAGCAATATTCAAGCATTTAACCCGCAATATTCTCATAAACATTCAAGCAATTCCTCAATCCCAAACTCAAAGGAAATCGATCCAACACAAGTAGTGAAGGAAAGACAACTTCAAATCATTGAAGAGGAAACTTTTGAAGAAATCAAAGGGGTCTACTTTCCAAGCTAGGATTGTAGAAAGGTTCCAGGTCGAACAATTATCAAGTTTGTTGGAGGGCTTCGTGATCAAATCCAATAACTTGAGAAGTGAGTGAAGTAGCAAGACAACCGCCTGTGAAGAAGCCGAGTCGCAAGAGAAACCAACCGTGTTATCAAGGCTGTCTCCAGACTGTTCACCGCTTTGTAAACTGATCTATTACATAGTGGATTCCTCCAGGAGTTGGAGAAGAGAGGATTAGAATAATTACCCCATCTTCGAACCTCTATAAAATATTTGTGTCATTTAATTTCAAAGATATTTACTTTCCCTATTTACATTATATATCTTTGTTAAAATCATATTTGCTATCCAACCGATAAATAACTAAATGCTAAGAATCAAGTGTTAAAAACAAACTTAAAACAAATCTAAGGATGTTAAGTCTTCTCATTAAAAACCAATCGGCCCATGTTAAGTATTTGGCTTAAGCGATGAGTTATACTATCAATAGCTCTATCGAGTCTGTGAGTGGGTAACTTAGTCATCCATCAAGGACACAGCTTGTTTGAGTCAACTCTGTTGAATTATTTTAAAAGGACTAAATTGAAAATTTGGTAAGGTTTATTCAACCCCCTTCTAAACCTCACTTCACACCCCTTGGGACCTACAAGTGGTATTAGAGTGGTTGGTTCATTGAGCCTTCCGCACCGGTTTCTTGAACTAGATCTCTATCTTTTCAAGAAAGGTTTTAAACACTTCTCCTTCAAAGTCTTTCATTTTAAGCAAAGTTATCATCATGGAAGCAAATCGACATGCATTCCTATGTTCACTTTTGAAGAATTTGATGATTGGAAAATTCGTATGCGTGCTCATCTATCCGCATTACATGATGAAATGTGGCTTGTGATAGAGGATGGGCCACCGCAAATACTAAAAGTGAACACGGCCAGAAGAGCGACCCACAACGGTGAAGGTGCGAGGTTGCCGAAGCAAGACCAACCATGGTTGAAAACCAAGGACTCGATTGGACTAATAAATATAGGAAGAGATACAACTTGGGCAATATGGCCAAGGACATACTCTACAAGACATTGGACAAAGCAATGTTCAATAAAGTCAAATCTTGCAAATCTGCAAAAGAAATTTGGAATAAACTGACTTTAATTTGTGAAGGATCAGAACAAATTAAAGAAAACAAATTGTTTGTTGTTGTTCAAAAATTTGAAATTTCAAAATGCTTGCAGTGAAACCATGGATCACCGGATGCCAGGTTCACTGAGATCACAAATGAGCTTTCACTCTTCTTCAAGGAAGAATATACACAAAAATAAATGTGTATGAAGATCTTAAGAAGCCTCCGAGCTGAATGGGAAATCAAGATTATGGCCCCGAGACATTCAATGGACCTCTCAAGAACATCTAACCATGAACTATTCTCGGACCTCAAAGCCCATGAGTTTGAGCTAAGAAGAAAAGAGCAAGAGGAGACAGTTGTACCCAAGACACCGCACTAATGGTTAGTGATGGAAACAGAGTCGAACCAAAGGAAGCCATAGACCAGGAGGAAATTGCCACGATGGTCAAAATATTCAACAAGTTCTTCAATAAGAACTATAAAAGAAATAAGGTTGAGACCTCCGAGAAGACATTCACTCTTCCAAATCAAGGGAAGACAAGCCACCCAAGAGAGTTGAGCATCAAAGGGTTGAATATAAGAGAGCGATAATCCAAGAACAGACATCAAAAGAGTTGAAAACCCGTGTTGGAACCGCAGACAACCAGACACTTTGCGCTTGATTGCTCCTATCCACCACCAACAAATATAGGAATGAGGAAGATAGAAAAGTCTTCGGAAAAGAAGACAGAAAAGAAGAAAGCCATGTTGGGCCGAGACTCCGAGAGGCAGTTAAGTCCAAAGAAGCGAAGATTCGAGAGTAGTGAAGTCGACTACTCAAGTGATTCTTAGGAAGATGCTATGATTTGCCTTATGGCTAAAGAACAAGATCAACCGATCAATAGATGAGGTACACTCTAACTCATCTCATTCGACTCGATGATAGTGATTGTGATACACACACTTCATCTCCCACTCGATCTTTATGATTCATTAGGCAAAATGATGAAAGATTTTGACACATAAAATCCTCACACACAATTCTAAACGAGGAAAACATCCACTTTTAAAAGTCAAAACTCACAAATGACTAAAGAGCTTAGTACTCTGAGTCATATAGCCGATGAGAACACTAAGTCAAGATTGAAAATGCAAAGATCACAAAGAGTTAGTCCATATTTTCCAACAAAGAGTAATAGGGGAGGGCCTCGACAAAAAGTTTTTACTTGTTTCATATTTTTAGACATTCTTTAAATTGTTACTATTTATTTTTTATTTTTCGCATTCAAATTCGAAAGCTAGAAACGACGCTACACCGTCGTAATACTTTATAAATATTAAAGGAGTTTTTGAAATGTTGTTTGCTCATGAATGGAGAAAATGGAAGACAAAAACAAAACTTTAGGGTTTTTTGTAATCTTGAAAACTCTTTAAGTTTTTTTCTAGTAATTGGTCCAAACTTGAGTGTTAATGTTTGAATTATTCAAACATTATAAACTTTAGAATTTTTTTAGATTTCTCGGATAAATTATCACGATTAATTTTTCAGTTTTGATTAGGAGTTATTATAGAAGTTATTGTTCAGTTATTATTTTTAACTTGTGGGAAGTTATTGCGTAGTGGATAGGTGGTTTTGTGCTTAATATTTGTAGGTAGTTTTCTCTTTATCTCTTGTAGGAAGTTTTCCCAAGGAACATTGAGATGCATATTTAAGGTCAAGACTACATTAGAGATTGGTATAAATTGAGAGATTAAGAGTTTCATCTTCAAGTTTTTCCTACAAGAAAATCAGAGAAGTTCAAATGATATCAAGAGTGTTGATGACACCAATGAGAAGAGAGCAAGAGTTGATGATCTTATTGTTGACATCATTTCTTGAACTCGAGAGTTGTAAGTTTGTGTAAAATAGATCTAGTGTAGAACATGAGTTTTGAGTGCACTAATGTATTATCATACTTTGTGATGGAGTGTTGTCTCTTTTAGAGAAACAAGGGAGTTAATCTTCTAGTCTCATTGGTTGTTAAGTATTTTGTGTCTTGTAAACAACATCATCCATTGAAGAGTTTTTGTTCTAATGAACATCGTACAAGTATTTTTTATACTTGTACAAAAATTTTAACTTTTTATGGTTGATCTTATAATCTACATTTATTTCATATATTGTGAAATTGTGTTTTTGTTTAAGTCTTTTCGTTGTATTATCAAAAGTGTTGGCAACACTTTTCACTACACACATAATCGCACTTTCTTTAGAATCGGACCTTTCAATTTTTCCAATTGGCATCAAGAGCCTTCACTAGACATTACTTAGTGTGGTCTTTGTGTTTTGTAGTGTTTTTGTTTTTGTGATGGAAATTCGGAGTAGTTCCATAGTTCGACCCCAAGTGTTGGATTGAACAATTACTTCTACCGAAAGTGAAAATGAGGCTTTATATCAAGTCCATTGATGAAAGAGCATGGATATCGAGTTCTTGCAGGTTGGATACCACCAAGAATTGTTGATGCGACGGTGATACAAAAATCAAACCGAGAAATTGAATGGCTAAATGATGAAATTCAGATTGCAAGCTTTAATTCTAAAGCTTTAAATGCCATTTTCGTGTTGTAGATCTCTTTTATTCAAAATAATTTCAAATTGTGTTTTTATAAAGATGCGTGTGATGCATTGTAATTACATTGTGAGAGAACACATGGAGTTAGAAGAACAAAGTTGAGGTTACTTGCCAATAAATTTGAAAATCTTCGAATGGAAGAGGATTAAACTATTGCATCCTACAATGCAAAAATGTGATATTGCTAATGAGGCACAATCTCTTGGAGATCCTATTAGCAATGGAAGGTTGGTAAGTAAGGTTATGAGGTCTCTTCCCGAGAGATACAATGTTAAGACTTATACTATTGAAGAAACCAAAAATACTTGATACATTTAGACTTGATGAACTCATTGTATTTTACAAACATTTGAGTTGAATTTGGCACAACAAAAAGAGCATCAAGTTAAAGATAAAGGCAAAAGTATTGCTTTTAAATCAAAACCGATCTTTGGTTTTGCGATGATCTAAATGATGTTGATAATGCAATAGAAAATCTTATGAAAGATTTGCGGGATATTGATTTAAATGAAGAATCTATTGCATTATTGACAAGAATGTTTAATAATTTTCTCGAAAATCCAATAGAAAGAATGAGTTTATATCTTTTGGTAACAATAGAGATTTCAAGTCTAACAAACAGTTTTACGAATCTCTTCAAATTTTCCTAAAAAGATTGAATCTAATCGAGAGAATAATTCTTTCAAACCAAAAAATCTTGATTTGATTCAATGTCGTGCTAGCAAAGGATTTGGTCACTATGCAAATCAATGTGCAACCACTCTTAGGAAATAGGTATGAATCTAACTACATCTCTTAGTGATGAAGAATATGAAGAGAGTAAATTGGAGGAAGATGAAAGTTGCAAAGGTTTGATGACTATTCGGAGAAAGATCGTAAAATTCGAAGGAATGAAAAATGATGTCTCAAGTGTTAAAACATATGAGACATCACAAATCGTATATCGATTCGGTTTATGATTTTGTTGATAATTTCGGATATGTTCTTTATTTGTCTCCGGATCACAATCTGAAAACTTGAGGATAATTTTTAGGATTATTTAAAACTCAAGTTGAATGATCTTATCAAAGAAATGACATTTTGAGAGTCAATGGGGAGATTGGAAGTGATGTTTAACAACGAAAGATAAGGAACTTGATATGGTAAAGTCCGAACTCAATAGTCTCAAAAGGATTGTGAGTAACTTTGATTTTAGTTTTGTTGCCATTGATGACATGTTTTTTAAAGCTAGATTTGATTGAACTGGATTAGGTTTTTCTAAACATGTCAAAGCGGACTCATGCCAAAAGTCAAAGCTTTTTTGAAACATGATGGCATTGGTAAAAGCAACAAGTCTTTTCTCAAAACGCATTTCAAGAAGTCCGAGAGTGTTTTGAAACGAAAATTTGTCTGTCATTATTATTTTAACCATGGGCATATCAAACCATTTTATTATAAACTCAAGAAAGATAATGCCTAAGATAAAATGATGCCGATATGATGCATGACATTGTTGAGGACACTCTCAAAGTTGTTGAGAATTCACTAAATCTATTGTTAAACTTGTTTGTACTAATAATCGCTTTGTCATCTTTTGTATACTTCACTTAGAACTAATGTGGAAGGAAACTCACGATTTTGGAGTTAGAGAGAGAAGATCTCAACCGGGCGGAAAACCTCCCCCAAGTGCTCCTCTTCTCTTTGCTCGATTTCTTGCCATTTTTCTTCGATTCATTGTTGAATCCTTCACTCTGCGCACAAATCGTGTGTTTCTAATACCTTTGATCCAATTATTTTCTTTTTTTCACAGATCCAACCTGCAAAAAACCCGATCACTCGTAGCTTTTTCTTTGGGTTTCTCAAATTTTGCTTTGGGAACTCGAATTTTTGGTTGGGTGTTCGATATCCGCTACCCAACATCCTTAGACAATGGGTAAGTCAAGAACGAGATCCAACAAGGCAAAAAAACCATTAAATCAAACTGGTTGACGATAAGTGCTTTGCTTCTGCACAAAGAGGTAAGTCCGCGAAATTTCGATAAAATTGACAAATATGCTTTGCTATTAAGGGCAAAACGCGTTCTTTGATCCACCAAGTGGTGCATCTTCGCTTGGGGAAACGATGATTCTTCCTCATACGAGTCGGATGAGGAATCGAGGAAGAATCCCGAAAACCAAAGGTTGATGTGAGTTCGATGCACATCAAGTGTTTGTGGAAATTCCTAAACCAAAGGTTAATCGAAGCTTAGGAAATGAGCAACCAGCCTAAGTCCCCCACTCAAGCACCATGGGTTTCTTTGTTTTGTGGTAAATAAGCCATAGGTTGGTCACCAACTTAAGGTAATTCAACCTAAATCATGATTTAGATGATATTATTTTCGAAGACCAACATGCTGATAATGTTGAGGAGTCGTGGGGCTTTTGTCTCGTTGGTTGTTTTGTTAGGCGTTTCCTGGAAGGATTGCACTTCTTTGGAGATGTGTAGGAAATGGCGGTGTCATTTCAATACTTTACACACACAAGTAAATGGCTCATATTCAAGTTTGGAGATGAGGCGGCTCGTGATAAGGTCTTGCTTGGGGACCTTACTATGTGTTTGTCGCCTTTGTTGCTTAAGAAAATGCCCAAGTACTTCGAATTTAATGATATGGAAATCCAAACTATGCCTGTTTGGGTGCGGCTACACGGGTATGCTGTGGATTTCTGAATCCGATTGCTCTAAGCATGATTTCACCAAGATTGGGAAACCATTGCATACGGATTCCCTTCTTCGTTTCGAAGGAATGTATCTCATTTCCTAGGATGCTTGATTGAAGTTGATGCCTCTAAGGAGCTTAAGAGGGAACTCGTCATCCGCATCCGCTCCGTCTGGTAAGAGTAGAATGCAACAAGTGTTGTATGAGCACGTACCAAAATTTTGCACTAAGTGCGAGGAAATTGGCCACAATACTCAGGGGATGCACCAAGGAAAATAAAGCAGCAGACAGACAATCTTTTAAGCCGAGGGTAAGGAAGCATGTTGCACAAAACCAACCAACAAGGCAAACGTTGAAGGTCTGCTGAGCCTACATGTGTTGCTAATGATACGCAGAAACCCAGACCTATCAAGGATAAGCGACTGTAAAGATTTCCGAAAAGGCTCAAGTGCAACCTTCAAAGGAGAAGCAACCTATTCAAACCGACGGTGAATCCCAACCATTCACTGAGGTGAGAGGGCGCAGACCAAGGAAAAGGATTACTCCGGTCCCTATTATTGAAGATATAGAGGGTCATGCGCTCCTCTCACTCTTTGAGAAGGCACACAAGATAACCAAAGCAACCGTCAAAAGCCGAATAAGAAGGATAAGGAAGGGGTCCAACCCTTCCTAAATCAACATGAAGATTGCTAGTTGGAACATCGGGGCTTTAACAAGTCCCCTGAAACAAAAGGGTGTCATGAACTTCTTGAGACACCATAAACTAGATGTAATTGGATTGTTCAAACAAAGTTGGTTAAGGCAACTTTACGAAAAATTATGAGAACTTGGTTTGCTGGTTGGAAGCATACTTGAAACTTCCACATTCATCCTACTGGGAGGATTTTGGTGTTGTGGAATCCTACTACTTTGTCATACTTGAGGAGTCGGACATATCTCCCCAAGTTATTCACTGTGCTATTACTTGCAAGGTATCTTCTGTTTCCCTCCTTGCAAGTTTTATTTATGGATATCATACTTTTGGAAGTAGGAAACCATTGTGGGACAACCTTATATCTTTTGGAGAAAATTGTTCCTTGCCTTGGATTGCAATCGGGATTACAATAATGTTCTCAGTGCTAATGAGAAGTGTAATGGCAAAGATGTTACCAAAAAGAACTTAAAGATTTTGAAGAGTGTTGCGTTCTCACGGGGCTCACGGACTTGAGATCTAGGGGATGTCACTTTACTTGGACAAATAATGAGGTCTGGTGCAAACTTGATCGGGCGATGGTTAATAAACATTGGTTTGACCAAGGCCTTGATGGGATGGCAAATTTCTTGCCTTCGGGCTATCTCTCGACCATTCCCCATGTATAGTCTCGTTGTTGGATGTGGTGGTTAAATCCAATAGACCATTTCGATTTTTCAATATATGGGCTAGTCATATGGATTTGAATGACTTAGTTGCCACATATTGGAATTTCTATATCACAGGCACCAAACAATATATGGTTTGCAAGAAGCTTAAGAATTTGAAACGCCCTCTTAAAGAGCTTAACATCAAGCATTTCTCACATATTTCGAAATGAGCAAAAAAGGCAAAGGAGGATTTAGAACGGGGGCAACTTCAAATGCAGGATGATCCAACGAATGTGGACTTGCGAGAATTTTGTGGCTACCATGAGAAAGCAATCCATGAGTTTGAGTGAAGGCTGGACGGTGCTTTTATTACCAACAAGCTAAGTGTAAGCACTTAAACCAAAGTGATCGTGGCACCAAGTTCTTCCATGACTTGGTTAAAAGGAATAAGAAACGTGTCATTGTTGTTGTTTGCAAGGAAGATGGTCTCCCTACCACTTCTATAGATGAAGTTGCGAAGGAGTTTACTAGATTTTATGAGTGTTTGCTTGGTACAAATGGACTCATGTGAACCAATTGATCCCGATATTATCAATGTCGGCCCTTCCATCTCTTTGGAACAAGCAACCATTTTAGAGAGGACATTTCCAGGCACGACAGAAATCCGTTATGCTTTGTTCAACATTGGAGAAGACAAATCCCCGTCCGGACATGATTCAATTCATGCTTATTTAAGAAGTCATGGAAAATTATTGAGGAGGATTTTTGTTCAAGAATTGAAGAGTTCTTTGGTAATGGGTCTTTACTAAAGCAAATTAATCATACTATCATTGTTTTAGTACCAAAGGGACAAAGATGCTCGATCGGTTGGGGACTATAGACCCATTTCCTATTGCAATTTGTTTTATAAGGTGATCACGAAAATCATGGCCAAATGAATGGCACCGTTGTTGGAGAACATTGTGGATCCAGGCTCAAGAGGCTTTTGTGGGGGAAGACTTATGACCGAGAATATTCATCTCGCACAAGAACTCCTCCCAATATAATCGCAAACGAATTTCTCCCGGATGCCTTCTCAAAATTGATCCGAGGAAGGCTTATGACTCATTAGTGGGTTTTCTTACGGTGCTTGAAGGTTTGGGCTTTCTTCAAAATTCACCCATTGGATCATGGAGTGTGTGACTTCTCCATCTTATTCCATAGCACTGAATGGAAGTTTGTATGGGAAATTTGCGGGCAAGAAGGGACTAAGGCAAGGAGACCCTTTATCACCGTTTTTTTTTGTTCTTTGCCTTGAAAATTTTTCTCATTCAATTAATCTTGCGCTAATAGGGATCAGTTTTTCTTATCATCCCAAATGTGCCAAATTGAATATCACTCATTTGGCTTTTGCGGATGATTTGATGCTTTTTTCCAAAGGTGACCGCAATTCCGTCGGTGTGTTGTTGGATTGCTTGAATAAGTTTAGCGGAGTTCGGATTACGGGGCGAACTTGAATAAATCCACTTATACACACCGGGTATCAATGGGCGTAAATTAGTTGATATCCACGGGCTTGTGAACATGCCAATGGATCTATGCCGTTCAAATACCTTGGAATACCTCTTTTGCGTGAAAAAATTGAAAGCGGTTCACTATGCTTCTCTTGTTGAGAAAATTCTTTGTTATATTAATGCTTGGGCCAATTGTACTCTTACTTATGCCGGACGAATAGAGTTGATCGGTCGTTGTGCAAGATTTTGAGTGTTTTTGGTTATCAATTCTACCAAACCCGAGCTCGTGATTGATAGAATAACAAACATTTGTCGTCTTTTCCTTTGGGGCGAGCGCAAAGCATCAAGTTGCTTGGAAAGATATTTGTCTCCCAAGACGAGGAAGGACTTGGTTTCGGGGGACATCAAAACCGAACCTCCTTGCCCTCCTGCAAAGGTCCTTTGGAACATTCATGATAAAAAGGACTCTTTGTGGATCGGATGGGTGGACCAAGTGTATCTTAATGGGGCTTCCGTGTGGAATTGGACACCGGCGAAAGGAGATTCTCCTCTTCTCAAACGCATTTTTGAAATTCGGGACATCATTGTCATAAGGAAGGGACTACCCACTTGCTATTGCCAACCTTAATCGGTGGTTCAGGGGAAAATTCTCGTTGCTCGAAAGCATATGAATTTTTCGGGCCAAGGGGCACTCGAGAGTTTGGGCAATCGATGTATGGAGACATTACATTCCTCCCAAGCATTCTTTTATCCTTTGGCTTGGTATCAAGGGAAGGTTACAAACCAAGATCGCCTCTACTATATGGACATTGATCAAAATTGTGCTTTATGTGGGACTCCGCACCGGAAACATTGGATCACCTATTTTTCGATGCAACATGACCAAACAAGTTTGACTACGGATCAAGAAATGGCTTCGCATCACAAGAGCCATGAGTACAATTAAAAGTGCATCGACATACATGAAGAAGGAAGCTTGTGGAACTTTGTGGCAATCTCGTGTCAAGAAAAGTGCATTGGCATGCCTTTGTATATCATATATGGATCGCTTTCGTAATAGACGAATATTTGAAGGGATGGTAGTAACTTCCAACGGCATCATTCGGAAATCAAAACACATGTATACAAGATCATGTTTTGGTTCAATATCAACATCTTGCTTTGGGACATTAGCTCTTTTGCATTTTCGGTTTCTTTGTTGTGTGTAAATGGCATGTATTAGTCATCAAGATGTACTAGCCTTTTAGGGACATTTAGTCCCATTATGTTGTAATCATCCGGGTATGCCCATTATTTTGTACATTTGCGATGATATAATATTTTTCACATTTCATCCAAAAAAATGTGGAAGGAACATGGTATTTTGATAGTGGAAGCTCACAACACATGACAGTACTGAGAGTATTTAATTGATTATGTGTCTTTAATGGTGGTAAAGTTCAGTTTGGTGGTGTGTGAAAGGTCAAATAATTGAAAAAAGAACTCTACGTGTCCCGACTTGAAAAATGTGCTGCATGTGAAAGGATTTTTGCTATTTTAATTAGCATTATTCAACTATGTGATGATAACTTGCATGCGAATTTTGATAGCGATTCATGTTTTGTTTTTGATGTTAACAACTCTCGTGTCATGGTTGGTACAAGGTCAATGGATAATTGTTACATGTTTGAAATGAATCAAACTTGTCGTCATGTTGAAACCGATGAGTACATGTTGTGGCATCAAAAATTTGGAAATGTAAATTTGAAAACAGGTTTAAGTAAGTCTAGAAGTTTGTGAGAGGTATTCCTAAACTTCATGTTAAAGCAAAGGTAACTCAAGTATGTGGTCCATGTCAAAAGGTAAACAAACCAGTACCACATCGGCCGCAGAGAGGTAATCCTAAACTTCATGTTAAAGCAAAGGTAACTCAAGTATGTGGTCCATGTCAAAAGGTAAACAAACTGAGTACCACTTCATTTTTTACAAAATTTCAAAGACTTCTCGGTGTTTTGAATTGTTACAATTAGATTTGATGGGTCCCGTTGAAATAGAAAGCTTGGGTGGAAGGAAATACTCATTTGTTTGTGAAGATGATTTGTCAAGATATTCTTAGGTTGAGTTCTTAATAGATAAATCTGAAACTTTTGAAGTGTGTGTGTTACATTTTTGGTTGTGTGTGTTACATTTTGAATGATAGAGAATATCTTGGTAAATTTGATGCAAAGAGTGACAAAGGATGTTTTACGGATATTCTAAGAATAGTCATGCATATAGGATTTATAATCTTAGAACTAGGACTAATCAAGAAACTGTGAATATGGTATTTGATGATTATTCAGGTTTTGAAAATAAGTCGAAGAGGATGATGCAGCTCATGTACAAGAAATTGCACAGAGACAAGCGGATGAATCTTGATGTTGTACGAATGATGTCAAAAATGATGCATCGTCTCCGAACATCAACTCAAATTGCTAAAGAACTTTAAGACGTGTCGAGTCAAGTTCATAGAGTGATGAGAATCTTGATATTTCTCGAAAGGAACCATCCGAAGAGTTCAAAAGACCATCCGATTACAAAGGTAATTGGAAATGTTATAGACAAAATCGAACCGATGTAAGGGAAGCCTAATAACAGAGAAATGGTAAGACCCTCATTTTTGTCTTCTACATGTCTCATGGAAAATTCTGCATGCTTTGTATCCATGACTGAACCAAAAAATGTGCATGAAGCTTTAAAAGATGAGTTTTGGATAGAAGCTATGCATGAAGAATTGAACCATTTGTCGAAATGATGTCCGGGATCTAGTTCCTAAACCGAGAATGTTAACATCATTAGCACAAAATGGATTTTTAAAAACAAAAGTGATGAGAATGGTAAAATTATAAGGAATAAGGCTAAATTGGTAGCCCAAGGTTACACTCAAGTAGAGGAGTGGACTATGATGAGACGTTTGCTCCTATAGCTAGACTTGAATCCATTAGGATGCTTTGATATGTGTTGCTTGCTTTCTCAACGTCAAAGTTTTTCAAATGGATATAAAAAGTGCTTTTCTGAATGGTTTTCTAAATGAAGAAGTTTCGTTGAACAGCCAAAAGGTTTCCAAGACCCTCACAAACCAAATAATGTTTACAAACTCAAGAAAGTCTTGTGTGGCTTAAAACAAGCTCCTGTGAGCTTGGAATGAGAGGTTAGCCGATTGTTTGGTACAATTTGGTTTTAAAAGGGGAAGTGTTGATAAAACATTATTTATCAAAAGGAAAAACAACACATTGTCATTGCTCAAGTGTATGTAGATGACATTGTTTTTTGGTCAACAAGTTATTTTCTAAAAGATGAATTTGTGAAGTCAATGTCCTCTACTTTTGAGATGAGCCTTGTGGGTGAACTTAACTTCTTTCTAGGTTTGCAAATAAAATGTGGTTCTGATGGGATCTTTGTTTGACAATGTGAATATTCTAAAAACCTTGTGAAGAAGTTTAGTTTAGAAAGCAACAAACATATGAAAACACCTATGAATTCAAGTATGAAACTTTCAAGGACAATGATGCCAACATTGTTGACCCCATCTTGTCTGAAGCGTGATTGATCGCGCCTTCTACACCTCACCGCAAGTCGACTGACTTAATATTTAGTGTGTATGTGTGTGTGTGTCTGTGTGTGTGTCTATGTTAGATATCAAGTTGAGCCTAAAATAACTCATCTTAATGCTTAAAAAGAATTATCAAATATGTGAGTGGTTCTCACGATTTTGTAACGCCCCATTTTTTCCGACTTTAAGGAAATAGAAATATGATATTGTTTCATGAAAATTGCTTTAACAAAAGTAAATATAAAATAAAATTCTCATAATTGCAATAATAATTATCAAAAATCTAAATCTCTCGAAGTACGACCACATGAAGAATTCTAAATAAACTAGTTTGACTCCTCAAATAAAACATTTGTAGGTCCCCGAAGGTGTAAGTAAGGTTTAGAAGGGGGTTTGAATAAACCTTACCAACTTTTTGATTTTAGTCCTTTTAAACTTATTACGAGTTAATACACAACTAAGTCCTTGAGGGACAGACTAAGTTAGTTAATCAACGAGTTAGCCACTCAACAGAATCGATAGAGTCATTCTTAGAATAACTCCGCTTGTTTAGTCTAAACCTTAACTTGGTCATGATGAATTTTTCAAATGAAGACTTAATACCCTTGAATTTGATTTAACTTTGTTTTAACACTTGATTTTAGCACTTAGTTATTTTATCGGTTGGATAGCAAATTATCAAATGAGATATAAAATATGTGTGCGGGGAATGTAAATATCTTTGAAATGTAAATGACACAAGTAATTTTTATAGAGGTTCGAAGATGGGGTAATTCTTCTAATCCTCTCTTCTCCAAACTCTGGAGGAATCCACTAAGTAATGATCAATTCACAAAGTGGTTATCGGTCCAGAGACAAGTCTTGATCACGCAGCCGACTTGCTCCTTGGACTCGATCGAAATGCCTTGGTCACACAAACGGCTTCTCGTCCGACTCGGCTTCTTCACAGGCAAATCTTGCTACTTCACTCGGTTTCTCAAACTTCTTGGATTTGATCACGAAGCCCTCCAATAACTTGAGATTGGTTCGACCTTGAACCTTCCTACAATCCTCCTTGGAAAGTAGACCCTTTTGATTCTTCAAAAGTTTCCTATTCAACAGTTTGAAGTTGTCTTTTCTTCACAAACTTGGTGTTGGATCGATTTCCTTCGGGATTTAGGCTTTAGGATTTTGCTTGAATATCTTGAGAATATTTTGCGGGTTACAATTTGAATAGTGCTTGATTTCTCGGTGTGGAAGGTAACCAGGGTAACCTTTTCTCAATGAATTTACTCGGCCTTTTATAGTGAACTTTCAAAAATATGTCCGTTGAAGAGATAGCCGATTTTCAAAAGTCACTTGTGTTCGTTGGCTTGTCTTTTCTTGGTCTTAAGTCTTGAGATGTAGACCTTTCCTCGTATTAAATGAATGTCCACTTTTCGTGTTCGACACAAGGTGCGAGTGCTTCCAATTGGTTTATTCCTTTTGCACGCTTCGGGATCGAGCACTTTAAGACATGGCAGCATGGAAGTATTACTTATTTAAGTAATGTTCTTGACTTACTACAAATGATTCTTTTCGCTTAACTCCTCTTTGCAGCCTTTTTCCCGGATGACTTGAGTCCGCTCCAATGATTGAAAGACTCATCTGTCATATCAACTTGTGACTTGGCTTCTTGGTTTGACTTAATCGACTCTTCACACATGTCCCTCACTTATTCGTCTTCTCGATCGAGTCCTTGATCTTCTAACTTGGCCATACTCACTTTCTCAATGAGTCTTCACTTCACTTCTTGATTGACTTCTTGAATTCCCAAGCATAGGCCGACTTGACTCACTCATTCAAATTTTATCTATTACAATAAGAATTACAAGGAATATGGGGTGCCAACATTCTAATCTAAGTTTTACATAGCATTCATAAAAATCTACAAAATAATTTCCCAACAATTTCCCCCTTTTTATGATGCCAAAACTTAAAATCATTGAACAAAATATAAACAAAGACAGAGATACATACAAACAATGCAAGAACAAAGAATGTATGCGTAGAATCAATCATTTTATTGATCATAGCATTCTTGTCCTTTACACAAATTTGTTTACAAGGTGTATCGGAGCATAATCATATCTAAGCCAATTTCAAGCATCTATGCTAAGATACAAAAATAGAGAGAAAATACAAAAGAATACTTTATTGAATGTACGGATGACTTACACACATATGTATTTACAAAAGTAAAATACACGAAGGGGTTAGCAAAGAACACTTCATCGCCTTCGCTGCCTCCTTCTTTCCTCTTCAGCTCTGTCATCATCAGCTCTCTTTCTTTTCTTTTCATCTTCAGCTGCTTTCTTCTTTTCATAAGCTCTCTTCGCAGCTTCGTCTTTTCTTTTCCTTTCTTGCCTTTCTTGCCACAACTGATCTTGTCTTTTATTTTCCTCCTCGATTCTTTTCACGTATTCAACATTCTTCCTAGCCACTTCCCGATTTGCTACTTCATCATACCCAACCCAGTAGATCCTTCCCTTCTTGCCTGGATCTACATATTCAATGTTTTTGGGTAGAGGTCTAGGTTGAAACCCTCTTCCTCCACCACTTCTTCCTCCTCCTCTGGGTGTATATTGTACGGGAGTCTTCTTCTTACCAGCTGAATGGCTGCTGGTAGTCTGTTGCCTATCAGCTTCTTCACACAGCTTCAGACCCTTCTCCCAGTACAAATCCCAGGCTTGGGCTATAGACATGTTCTTGAAGTAACCTTCGGATTCGAGCGTTTTAAATTCTTCAACGGATCTTGGCTCGTCTCCGTCATCTGGAATGGCATCTGTGTCCTTTCCTGCCGGAATGCAACCGTAAGTTTCTAGTACTTCTAGAACACGGGCATCCATCTTTCTTTCAACCTCTTTCATCCACTGCTTCTACGCTTTTCTCTTCTCGATATAGGCACAAAGAGTGTTGGAGCAAAGCAGAGTCACTGGAAGTTTGCTGATTATCGATGCTGTGACATGACCTTGCTGAGGGGTTTCAGCAAGCATTAAGGTCACATCCTTTGACCTTTCCCCCTCAACAGCTTTTCCCTTCTCCTTCTTCTTTTCAACAGCTTGTTTGCTCCTTCTCCTTCTTCTTCTCAACAGTTGTCTCTTCCTTCAACTTCCTTAGGTATTCCTCTTCCCCTTTTTGGCATCATCAAAAGAGAGGAACCCTGAAACATCCCAAATGAGCATGAAATCCAGGTCGGCTGAGAGCGGAGTTCTGCTTGGAGTCTGCTGCGGCATGTGCTGTGCAAAATTCTGAGCGAGTGGCTTTCGATTCAGCTGCCACCAGTTTCATTTCAGCCATGAGAAGGCTGAACTTCGTATTCATGTTCTCCTCGACACGCAGAATTTCTTTTCGATGAAATTCACGCAGCAGCTCCATTTCAATTGTGTGAGAGGCATGCATTCTATCAATATTGGCCTGCATCCTCTGCTTCATATCAGCATTGTCAACACTCCAAACCAGCATCTTGTTGTACAATGCCTTGAAATATCGAACTTGTTCGTATCGCATTGTACTCTGGCTGCGACACCATTCTCTAATCCGTACCACAATTGTGAGGGTGGCATCTCTATTGTCCAGACGCATATCTAGTAAGGCCTGGTGCCGTTCGATCTTCTCAATCTCTCCACGATTTTCTTGAAGACTTCACGGATCTCACCGCCACTTTGGATTCACCGGCCATGCAACATCAAAATCAAAGTCGCTGGAATAATGGAGTCGGTGGAATTATCGATCTGCTTTGATGTTGAAGCGGCGCTGCTTGAGCTATCTCTTCTTCAAGGTCGGGCAGCTCAATTGAGAAAGGGAATGTTTCCTTAATTGCATCATCTCACACATATGGAATCGATTGTATTGTTGTTCGTGCCTTTGATGATCCAGGTTGAGTCGATCCTACTGCAGCTTTGGGAGCCTGCACACAAATGACTCGGTCTCACTGGGCCTGGTTGATTGGATTGGCCGATTGATCGAGCCTCGGTTTAACAGCCTTCTTCGGCCTCGAGATTCTCGCTAAATGAATTTCCTTGTCCTCACCGCACCATCAACTTCATCGGAGGATGATGAAGCCTGGGGCTTGGTTCATCATCAAAGTTGAACTTTTGACGAGCACTTTAAAGGTTGCCTCGACTCGTTTGTAGAAGAGCATCCTCGGTTGAGTCCTTTTGATGAGCAATAGGAGTGGACTCGGCCGTCTTGAATCCCGAGAAAGGATATATCGGGGTTGTCCTGGGAATCATGAAGAGCAGCACGATCTCCTTTTCGATTCAATGAATGATGACAGTGGGATGCTCTTATCTCCTTGAAGTTTTACCCGGGGAAGTCTCCACCTCCCTTGGGCCTTCAATACCTCCAGCGATCGCAGTGCTGAGGCCTTCTACGTTCCTTCAACAGACACAACTGTCTTAGGGTCTTGGATCGTGGCATCCGAAGGAGTCTCAACCCCTGGATTGCACTTTCAAAGGTGCCCAGTGTTAACTCCCGAGGCATTTCCAACCTATGCCTCGACCGCATCGGCCAGCGTCCTCGATCGCAAAGTAGTTGGCACTTCACTGGGATAGACTCACTCAACGTCCGAGCTTCGTCGGGCTCCGGTGGTTCTCTTTCTTTTTCCACTTCACCTCCTTTCTCGCAATGTGGAGTCATTTGCGGCATTCTCCGACCTTGCTGCGTGGAGTGAGTTTCCCCTCGGCACACCACCGAGTGGTGATGGTGGGGGTCACTCTTCTCCGGACTCCCGCTACTTCCGTTGAGTGCTCGGTCATGTAGGGGCGGTGTGGTAAACACCTTCGAGGGGTTGGCTTAACTTGGGTACCCAAATTCCCGGTTTCATCGCCAACTCCTTGGACCCTTCTTCTCTCGAGTGTCTTGGGGATGTAGTTGCGGCAATAATCGTTGCAATGTGTCTTTGCACTACTCCCGGTCAATTTCCGAGAGATATTTTGGGGACTCTCCGATCCTTCGATTATTTCTTGTTCTTGCATCATCCTGGATTCCTTTAGAGTTTGTTGCATGTCGACTTCTCTGTTGCGGTCATGGGATCCAAGTCTTCATCGTCTTACAACACATCTAAATGAGGATGCGTATGTTCTAGAGTTCTAGTGAAATGACATATATTTGCCTTCTCCAGTGCATGGGCTTGCTCTTGACTTTGTCCTTCTCATCCGCCTTTATGATACGGAGGAGATCCATGTAGTGCCCTTCACCGAGAGCCGTTCGGACATTGGTAACTCAAGGAATTGCGGTAATTTTTCTTCCTCTTTGATAAATTTAGGGCGTCAACTGCACCGAATGACTTAGCTTCCATGCCCTCCATTCATGTAGACAACGGTACCGACGCGTCTGGATACACAGGAGAAACCACAATTACATCATCATCTTCATTCTCTTCCCCGTCCTTCCGTTTCGGGATGGACGATAGCATACTCTGCTGCTCTTCGCCTTGGCAAAGATTCTGTGGCGGTGTAGAGAGACAACCTTTTCAATAGTAGATTCCGTTGTCTCATCCGCTTTTTGGTAAGCCTCTCACGATCACCTTGATGAGACTTGGCGGTTTCATCAATGATTTCAGGAGACTCGCACTTTCTCGGCGGCCTCGAAGTTTTCTCGGTGAGTGGTAGACTCAAATGTCTTTTCAAGCTCAAAGCTTGGAGATTCTTCTTCTTCTCTTGGTTCTCACTAGAGGAATTTCGATTCGGTTTCTCTTCTTCAGTTCCTTGGCGGCGGGGCCGAGCATCTTTCTTAGTTGGAGCCGCCTTTCTAGGCTTGGCGATCCTCTTCTTTCGATGGTGGAGAAGGTATTTGGGCTTTCTTCTCGCTCGCCTCATTGCGGGGGGAGGGAGACACTACTGCCGGGCGGTGACTCGATGGCAGGCGGGAGCGTCCGTTTTCTTTCTTTGCAAGGGCGCTTTCTTCTTGCACAGCAGGGGCAGCTCTTCTTCTTCGGATGGGAGGAGACGAGTTGTGTCCTCGGGTTCACCGATTCCCCTTACTAGTATCCGCCCTCTTCGCATGGGCTCTTTTCCGGCTCTGAAAGATTAGCCCGAACATCTTCTTGTTTACATGGAAGGGCTTTCCATGTTGAAGGGAATGTCCTTCATTTCCATCAAGTGGCCAATTACTAGGCCATATCCAAGTGATCCTCCAAAGGATCCATTTTCCTTGTATGATTTGTTCCCGACGACATTCAGCGAGTCTGCTGATACGAACTCGGCCCGTTGACTTTCTTTCCTTCCATGATCACAGCTATGACGATCGCTTTGTCTTTGACAGATTGATTGAAACACCAAACTTCATATCTACACATTTTGCAACGACGTCCATCAACTTGTGATAGTCGTCCTTCAGACTTCTTCTCAATCGCGGTGTAGATAACTTTCGCAACACACTCCGGTTTGGATTCTTCTTTCCATGTAGCGACCAAGTTGACATCGAAACTTCCGACTATCTCCGTCATGCCCTCCGACGGCAATAAACAAGTGCTCGCAAGATCCTTAGCAATAATCAAGATGTCCTTGCGGTGGACGGAGGACTTGATGCCTTCGTCCCGCACCTCGCATTTGCATAGAATCGCACCACCTCTTCAAATGTAGGTCGCCCAAGTATTCCATCGTTAGAAAAGGCCCGAGACTGACTTTTCCAAAGATATCGACTATCTTCTTCACTAGGGTTTCATCGAATCATGCTATCATTCCTTCGAAATCCACAATCAATCCAGTGGATTTGCTTTGATAACTTAATAAAATTGATTTTTGGTGCCATTTTTAGAGTGTGTTACCGAATAAAACTTGATAAACCTTCTTGTGAATTCGTAGGGTTTTGAGAGAAAAGAACTTGCTTGCTTCTCGCTTTGAATATGAACAGTTTTGACTGTGAGAGAGAGAAAACGAAAAATGAGTATATAAGGGTTATGAAAGGACGTGTTTTTTATTTTTGAAATTTGATTAAGATCAACGGCTCGATTTAGCACGTTGAACCGCATTTAATTCCTCGCATTTCATGCGGCAAGATTTATATCCAATCATATGCTTATTTATGCGACTTTTGATCAGTATCCGTCATTATTATCTTTGATGTCATCCTTAAAAACATTCCCGCTCATTAAAAACAATCTGCGTTTTTGTCACTTAGCTATTAAATGACTCGGCTTATGTCAAAAGTGACTTAACTCGCTTCTCTCCTTTCATTAAGCGACTCACCACAACCTAACTCAATACGATTGTCTTTCCGATATGGTTTTTCACTTGGTGATGTGAAAATCTTGTTCATTTCTCACTTTCTATCTTCCATCTCTTCGATTCAAGATTAACTCATCTCAATTAACCATAGCTCATGCTTAAGCTCATCAAATCTTGATTCACATAAGGGCTTGGTGGAAATGTCGCCTAACTTGTTTATCGATTGAGATGTATTCCGAATGATATCTTTCTTTTCAACATGATCTCTTATGAAATGATATCTCGACATCAATGTGCTTTGTTCTTGAATGCAACACAGATTCTCGAGTAATTGCAATAGCACTAGTGTTATCACACGTAATTGGAATCTCTTTTTCTTCAATTTCATAATCTCTTAGTTGTTGTCTCATCCAAAAACTTGGGCACAACAAATGCCGCCGCTATGTACTCTGCTTGATTGTGGATGTGGCTATTGAGTTTTGCTTCTTGCTAAACCAGGAAACCAATCTGTTTCCAAGCATTTGACATGTACACGAAGTACTCTTCCTGTCAACTCTATATCCAAAGATAGTCTCGAGTCGAGTAACCAATAAGCTTGAATCCACCTTCCTTTGGATACCATAAGCCGACTTCCTGGCATCCCTTCAAATATCTTAGGATTCTTTTTAGTCATAATCATGTGACTCTCCTTTGGTGTGCAGTTGAAATCGCACATACACCTCTTTGCAAAGGTGATGTACGCTGGCCGTCATTAAATACAGCTGATGAACCAATAAGTGCTTTGTATCTTGTTTGATCTACTGTTTTGCCATATGGATCCATGTCCATCTTGACTGATGTATTCATTGGTATTTTTACGAGAAGACTTTTCTTCCATACCAAATTTCTTCATTAAATCTCCAAATGTACTTTGTTTGACTTATGAAGGTTTCATCCTTCAGTTGTTTAACTTGAGTCCTAGGAAGAAAGTTAACTCTCCCATCATGCTCATTTCAAATTTGTCTTGCATGAGGTTTGAGAACTTATCACACGGCTCTTTGTTTGTGGATCCAAAAATGATATCATCCACATATATCCAACAAGCAAAGATACTCTCTCCATCTTGAATTCTCAAGAGTGTTACTCTCACCACTTTGCCTTTGGTAAATCCATTATCCTTTAGAAATTGGGACAATGTATCATACCATGCTCTTGGTGCTTGCTTGATTCATATAGAGATTTCTTGAGCTTGTACACTTTATCTCCAAGAATCTTCTGCTCAAATCCTGGAGGTTGCTCAACATAGACTTCTTTCTTCCAATGTAGTCCATTTAAAAATGCACTTTTCATATCTATTTGATATACAATGAAGTTCTTGTGTGCAGATAGGCAAGAAACATCCTTATTGCTTCTAATCTTGCAACAGAGCAAATGTTTCATCAAAATCTATTCCCTCTTCTTGGTAATCTTTTGTTAGAGAATTTTCTAACCGCAAGTCTATGGTGTCAAGTTTTAATATAGAGTAGTAAGGTTGTCGAATCCACAGGAATAATTATCGAATTATTGTTAAGTACTATAATATAGTAGTCTAACTTTATTTAGAAATTCAATATATGATGGAGTGATTATACTAAAAATACTAAAAATAAATCAAGAATATGAAAATATTAATGAGTTTATCCAAATGATTAAATGAATTCTAGAGGTATGATGAATCTAGTTATCCCTTATGTTGTCAATATGGTTTATCAATCATCAATTACCAATTTATAAATCAAGATTTCTACAATAATCATTCCCTCTCTCGAGTGCCAATGATTTTAGATTTAATTGGGAAATCAATATCTCTATAAAAATCACCAATTAAAATCTCAGTAAAAACTATGAATCTTGATAAAAGACTTCAAAGGATTCACAAATCTCTCAATTCTATGAAATCCTAGGTTATGTTATTCCAAGGTCATGTATTCAATTACCTTTCTCAAGTGTCAAATCAAATACACCAAACAATCTAAATTATTGATCAAGTAATTTAGAAGCAATAGATCCAAATAGCACAAATAAATTGATAGATCTAGATTGACAAACCACAATCTCAAAACATAAGTTCAAACATAGATTAATTCATTCCTCTAGAATTATAGAGTTTAGCTCATGATTAAAGAAAATGAATCCATGAAAATATAATAATACATCTTACAAGATATGAAGAAAGCAACAAAATAAGAACAAGAGTAGAAGGATCTTCTCTATTTCTAGATGATAGAAGCCTCCAATCTTCTTCTCCAAATTCTTCTCAAGATGCCTAAATCCTTCTTCCTTGTCTTGTAGTTGTTTTTATTCTCTTCCCAAGGGTTCCAAGATGCCTCAATTTCAAGCCCCAAGGATGGTATTTATAGTACACAAAAGTCCAAGAAGGGGTAGGTGAACATAGGATTTTCCACCCCCGGGCTGGCGCCACAAGCATGGGCACTGCGGCCCGCCAGAATTCTCTCTCATCTATCGCACGAGCTGCTGGCGCTTCCAGTGCATGCGCTCTTGGCGCCCGCCAACTTACCTCGAATTTTTTTCCGCCCGGCGCTGCAGCTCCCCACACGCTCGTCCAACTCGCATTCCTGTCACACGGCGCTGTGGCTTCAGGGCCCAGCTGTCCCGCCCGTCCTTAGCCAAAGTGTGATTTTTTCCTTCTTTATACGCGATTTCTTCTTTCTTCAAGCCGTTTTTCATCGTTTTCTTCATTTCTCGGCTACCAAATCAGATTGACTCTACATCGACTCTAATTAAAATAAATTGGACTCTAGCGACTCTAAAAACACCCAAAATAAAACCAAATTCTACTCTAAAATACTCAAATAAGTTGGTAAAATACCAACTTAACAAATACCCCCAAACTTAAGCTATTGTTTGTCCTCAAACAATTATAACTCCAAAATGAAAGACAAACAAGACAACAACACAAGCAACTACAAAACTCCATAAACCAATAAATTTGTCTAAAAACTCATTTCACTATCAATCAAGCATGCATTTTAACATTGTGATCAAAAGTGTTGAATATTCATGAAAATTCCGTTTACATTATTCAAATTGATTTACGCAATCAAACATTATCAAGATGATCCACTTCTAAGTATCAAAAGATAATGACTACCGGATTCCATAGGCTTGTTATTCACACTAATCTCCACTAATGTAGGCTAATATAACACATGGAACAATAGGGCTTCCAAAGCTTGTAATGTGGCTTAGGGTCGGGTAGGAAAATTTAGGATTAAGTGGCTCAATTCACCCACACACACAATTACCTCTTCAAATCACCAATTGCCAAACAAAATGGCTACCTTCACTTTTGTTGAATTTTCAATTATTCTCCTTTTACGAGCCTCTATTTTCAACAATTGTTTTTTTATTCGAGACCCCAAACTTGATTTTTTGCATATTTTAACACATGGGGTTTCATTATTTCTTTTTCTCGGCAACTTCATGCGAATGAACATCTACCTTACTTATCACATCCTCCTCAACCTTCAATCATTTTGTGTGTATGAGTAATGGGTAATTAGGATTTTCACATGTAAGCTCAAGGTAAAAAAAAAATTGGTTGCCAAAGAACATGTTTAATAGGCTCAAAAGGGGACACTAGTGAAATTATATCGTACAAAAGGTAGTCATTTTGGCTCTAGCTTTTATTCAAAGATGGCCTAAATCATTTCCTTATGTTATTTCATCTAGGATTTCACCTCAATTAGTGATCAAACAAGTTCTAGAATCCGGTGGGATCATACAAGCAACACTCGACTTCATTAATCATTTTCAAATAAGTTAATGTAATTATGCATGAATATGAAATCAATGAAGCAAAATATAGATCACCACTTAAAAGCATGCTTTAAATGATACTTCAACTCGTGATCAACAAATCTACTTAGTCATGTAGTTCTATAGTTCAACAAACTACCCGACTCGACTCAACTCGATTTTTTTTTACACGACTACGTACGAAAAAGACACAAATACAGATTACACCCCCAAACTTAAATTGAACATTGTCCTCAATGGAGAGTGAGAAAACCCAAGTGGTATCGAGCCGAAAAGGTTCTCGATCCAATCTTAGTTTTAAATAGATCACTCATTTGTTTGTCCTCTAGCTCTTGCTTGGAGTTCCAAAAAGCTTGTTTGGACACTGTTAAAGGACATTACGAAGGCAATGGGGCCCTCGACGTCGGCATGATGACGTCATTATGACATCATAAATAATATTTTTAAAGCTGTCGACGACAGTACTGTCTTAGAGTGATTTGAAGACTTTCCCGATAGCCGAGCTCCTAGGACTCCTCATCGAAGTCGTGTGGTGAAAAATGAGCAATAGGACCCGGTGGTGGTGGTATTGGGAACTGGAATTGCGGGTGTGTCTGGCTATATATCCGGCAAGTACTCGGTTGTGCTCATTCTCATATTCTTCTCGTGCCGCTCTGTGGCGTTGCTCGCCTAAAAAGCCCTTCTCAATTCTCGTACGTCGCGAACTAGTGCGTCAAGAGCTGTTATGTGAGCGTCTAGAATGAGAACGTCTTGCCGCCGAACCGGATGGAGCGTCAATATTCTCGTGGTTGGGCATGAGTATCGGCTTAATAGCTGGTAGAGCAAATTCGGGATGAAGAACATATCCCGCACCCTTCGGATTAGGCACACCGCCCCGCCCACTCGTCATAAGAAGCAATAGTAGCCGAATCTATGGGTCCCTTAGGATTTTCCAATGGCTCGGAGCTACCCCATGTAACACCCCCTCTTTACATAACCCACAAATTAAACTCGGTAAGATTAGTCCCCTGTTTTGGGTTGTAGCATTTTGTTATGAAGGGACGTTGCAATAATTACCGGGTCGAATTGTATGTCAGTAACTATGGCATATAGAAGATGAGCTCGTTCCTTAGTTACATCACTAACATGCTTGGTTGGTATCAAGTTGTTGCATATGAAGTGGTACCAAGCTCGCCCATATCGACTAAGACTCGTGTGTGGAAAAGCAGAGCACCTCCCACTACTTTTATATGACGTACCACACTTCCAGGCCGACATAAGGTATTACAAATCTCCTCCATACTTGGTGGTTGCGAGATAAATTCAACGTACGGTGAGTGATCCACCTCCGGGAGTCCATAATATTCTCTTATCGCTATTGAATGAGTGTATACCTTGTTTACTCCACGTACGAAAACCTCTGAGTTATAGCCATTTTTGGTCTTTGCATTTGCATAAAACTCTCTGGACTATATTCGGTGCGAATGGTCTAGGTTGTGCACAAAGTTTTTTCATTTGTTTCGATGTATCATTTGTGCAAGTTCACCATCATTCGGCCTGGTTGTAACCCCTGTTCCCGGTTATGCTCTTTGTGCTTAATTTCTCATAAAAAGATTTTGGTGCCTCTAAGCTTACGAAACGACTAGTATCATATTCCTCGGAAGTACTTCGCCACCTTTTTGCCCTTGCTTGCATTCTTTGTTCTTGGCATTTTAATTGATCCGAAATCACCGAAAAATAACACAAGCAAAATACACATAGAACGCACAATAGGAGTTAGGGGTTAGGAATTTGGCAACAACTCAACAATTATGCATCCTTGTCATCAATTCATGATCAAATAACCTTTAGTACACAATGATGACAAGAATCAAATGCCTAGGTGTAATATTTTTCATTGAGGCATTTTAACAAACACCTTGTAGGCATATATGCAAAGAAGAGATGAACACCAAATTTGAAATTCAATTCATGCCCATTTTTCAACACCAACCAATTCAAGCACAATATAATCATATATCATCACAATTTATCAAGAATTTATCAATAAATTCGAAATTATAATGATATTGAAAATTCTCACATTTTTAACCTAAGCTTGAAAATTTGAAGAAAATTGGTGTACAATTGAAGCTCACTTACCCAATTGATGAAGAAGATGAATTTGTTGATTAAGTTGCTCAATTGCCCACTTGAATGGTGTATAAGTGAATGCTAGGTGGGATTTTTGTAGAAGAAAGTAAGATAGGCGTGTGTGTGTGTTTTGTTTGTAAAGAAAAAATGAGGCCGATTCACCCTTTAATCCGCCAAAGAATCGATCGGGCGATGTAGCGCTAGGGATCGGCACTGCAGCGCCCACAAGCCAATTTTTCTTTTCGCTTCCTGTCACTGGCTATATTTCAGGCTAGGGCTTAAAAATGACAAATGCCGCCGTATTTTCAATTATTTTATTTTATTTTATTTTATTTTTTTATTTAAAAAATTCAATTTAATCAAAAATTTAAAAATCACACACAAATTAATTCACAAAAAAATCACACCAAAATTCAAATAAATACACACCAAACTAAAAGAAAATAAAATCACAAAAAAATTTGATCACACGAAAATCACTTGGGTTGCCTCCCAAGAAGCGCTAAATTTATAGTCGTTAGCCGGACTCAACTATTCGGACTCAAGAAATTTCATCACCAAGTGGAAGATTTAAAACCTTCCTCGCTTCGTTCCCAAAATAATGTTTCAATCGTTGTCCGCTTACTTGGGCGAATTACCATCGTTTCTCTCAACTCAACGGCACCATAAGGAAATACGCGTTCAACCACAAATGGTCCGGACCATCGCGACTTGAGTTTACGGAAAGAGTTTCAATCGAGAATTGAACAATAACACTGTTGGCGGGTAAGAATTCACGCCGCAAATCATTTCATCATGCCATTTTTTCGTTTTTCTTTATACATTTTGGCATTTTCATATGATTCTTGACGAAATTCTTCCATTTCGTTTAATTGAAGTAATCGTTTTTCACCTACCTCTTTCAAGTTAAAATTTAATTTCTTAATTGCCCAATAAGCTCGATGCTCAAGTTCAACCGCAAATGGCACGCTTTACCAAACACCAATCGATATGGTGACATACCAATGGGTGTTTTATAAGCCGTGCGATAAGCCCACAAAGCATCATCGAGCTTTTATGCCTAATCCTTTCGATTAAAACTCACCGTTTTTCAAGAATTTGTTTCACTTCACGATTGGAAATTTCGCTTGACCATTAGATTGAGGATGGTAACCAAGCGCAATTTTATGGCGCACACCAAATTTAGCAAGAAGGTTATTAAATAATTTATTACAAAAATGCGTACCTTCATCACTTACAATAGCTCGAGGTGTACCGAACCGAGTGAAAATATGCTTGTGCAAGAATTTGATTACTACCTTAGCATCATTCGTTGGTGTAGCAATCGCCTCAACCCACTTGGAGACGTAATCAACCGCAAGCAAAATGTACAAATTTCCATAAGACGCGGAAATGGTCCCATAAAGTCAATACCCCATACATCAAACAACTCTACCTCCATTATGTTTGTCAACGGAAGCTCATGACGCCGTGAAATATTGCCAACCCTTTGGCATCAATCACAAGTCTTTACAAAAGCATAACAATCTTTGAATAATGTTGGCCAATAAAAACCAGTTGTAGTACCTTTTGCGGCTGTTCGGGTTGGCCGAAATGTCCACCGTAAGATGAGGAATGACAATGTTGAAGAATCTCTCCAATTTCTTCCTTTGGAACACAACGACGAATGATAGAATCGGCGCATCTCTTGAACGAACGATCATCCCACAAATAAGACTTAACATCATGTAAGAATTTTTTCTTTTGGTGTGAAGTCAAGTCCGGAGGCAAAACTCCTCCCGCTGAGGTAATTAACAAAATCTGCGTACCAAGGTAATGATGTCTCGCACGCATAATTTGTTCATCGAGAAATGATTCTTTATTGGACTCTCAATCACCTCGTGAGGTTGCTCAATGCGGGATAGATGATCGGCAACCACATTCTCGCTTCCTTTTTTATCCTGAATCTCAATATCAAATTCTTGCAAGAGCAAAATCCATCGAATTAACCGAGGTTTTGCATCCTTTTTGGAGAAAAGATATCGGATTGCCGCATGATCCGTATAAACAATCACCTTTGTACCCACCAAGTAAGCTCGGAATTTATCAAATGCAAAAACTACCGCCAACATCTCTTTTTCTGTGGTGGTGTAGTTTTGTTGGGCGTTGTCCATGGTCCTACTTGCGTAGTAAATAGCTTTAAAAATTCTATCTCGCTTTGACCAAGAACGGCACCCACCTGCATAATCACTTGCATCGCACATAAGCTCAAATGGTTGAGTCCAATCCGGACTATCATAATTGAGTCAAACGAGTGCCTTTTTTATCTGTTCAAATGCCATAAACACGACTCATCAAAGCAAAAGATAGCATCTTTTTCAAGGAGATTACAAAGTGGTTTAACAATTTTTGAAAAATCTTTTATGAATCTCCTATAAAATCCTCGCATGCCCTAAAAAGCTTCTTATGCCTTTCACATTTGAAGGTGGGGGTAGCTTTTCAATAGCCACAACCTTAGCCCTCATCAACTTCCAAACATGTACAAGAAATACGATGTCCAAGTACAATCCTTCTTTGACCATAAAGTGACATTTTTCCCAATTAAGTACAAGATTAGTTTCCTCACAACGTTGCAAAACCATCGATAAGTTATGCAAACAATGGTCAAAAGAAGTACCAAAAACAGAAAAGTCGTCCATAAAAATCTCCATGATTTCCTCAACCATACCATGAAAAATCGCCATCATACACCTCTAAAAAAGTAGCGGTACATTACATAATCCAAATGGCATCCTCGCGAAATGCAAAAGTACCATATGGACATGTAAAAGTAGTCTTTTCTTGATCTTCGGGGGCAATGGCGATTTGATTGTACCCTGAATAGCCATCAAGAAAACAATAATATTCGTAACCCGCCAACCTGTCCAACATTTGATCAATAAAGGGGAGGGGAAAATGATCCTTACGAGTAGCTTTATTCAATTTTCTATAGTCAATACATACTCGCCATCCTCGTGACGGTTCGTGTAGAAATTAATTCATTGTTATCATTTTTCACAATCACATACCTCCCTTTTTTAGGGACAACCTGTCACGACTCACCCATGAACTATCGAAAATGGCATAAATAATACCGCCTTTAGCCACTTTAAAACCTCATTTCTCACGACTTCTTTCATTGCGGGATTAAGTCGTCTTTGGTGTTCAATAGATGGTTTATAAGATTCTTCCATTAAAATTTTGTGCATTACAATGGAAGGACTTATACCTTTCAAATCGAAATATACCAACCCAAGGCCGACTTATGTTCACGAAGCACACGCAACAACTTATCCAATTCGGATGAAGATAATGAAGCGAAAACAATTACCGGGTAAGTTTTATCTTTTCCCAAAAATGCATATTGAAGATGTTCCTAAGTTCCTTTAGTTCTAAAGTACCTTTCGGAATATTTTCAATATTGGCATTTTCTAATGCTTCCTTTTGTTTTTCTTTTACAATTTCTTTAGCCTCAAGGAAAGAATAAACTCAAGCAAATCAATATCATCACTATCTTCCTCATCACATTTCATTATTGAATTAATCAAACAATGTTCTAACGGATCTTTTAAATCTTGTTTTATAACTTCCGTTTGATCACATTGTTCGATTTTATCAATAAAATGGCATGTGTGAGGTTCCTCTTGAAATTTCATTGCTTTATAAATGTTAAATAGTACCTCATCATCATTTACCCGTAATGTTAACTCTCCTCGTTGCACGTCAATTAAAGCTCGTCCCGTTGCTAAAAAGGTCTCCCAAGAATCAATGGCATTTCATGATCTTCCTCCATATCCAACACCACAAAGTCCGCCGGAAATATGAATTTATCCACTTTGATCAACACATCTTCAATCACTCCTCTTGGGTAGGTGAGTGATCTATCGGCTAATTGCAATGTGATGGTGGATGGCGTTATTTCTCCAAGGCCAAGTTTCAAAATGATAACGGCATAAGATTAATGCTAGCACCTAAATCACAAAGAGCTTTATTAAAATAAGAATCACCAATAGTGCAAGGGATAGTGAAACTCCCCGGATCTCTTAATTTTTGTGGTAGCTTTCTTTGCAAAATGGCGCTACACTCTTCTGTGAGATTGACCGTCTCGTATGCCTCCAACCTTCTCTTTCTCGACATCACATCCTTCATGAATTTTGCATAGTTTGGCATTTGCTCAAGTGCATCGGCAAAAGGGATGTTGATGTGAATTTTCTTGAATATTTCCAAAAACTTGGAAAATTGAGCGTCCAACTTTTTCTTCTGAAATCTCTGTGGAAAAGGAAGAGCATTTGGTAACACATTATCAAGAATTGAAATTGGGTTTACCTCAATTTTTGCCTTTTCTGATTGCTTATCAATGCCCTCTTCATTTTGGAGTGTTTCAGAGCTTGCTTCTGGTTCTTTGGTGGCATGAGCAGGCATCTTTGGTTCATCATATTCCATCCCACTTCTCAACTTAATGGCCTTGCAATGTTCCCGTGGGTTTCACCTCGGTGTTACTTGGAAACGTATCAATTTTCTGTTGTGAATTAATAGCCGTGGCCAATTGACCCACATGTGTCCCCAAAGATTTGAGATGACTTTCAATTGTTGTAACCCTTGAACCCAAATTTTCTATGTTAGAATCGGCCTTGTTCATCCTTGCTCTTGATTCTACAAGGAATGAACTAAGTAATTCCTCCAAAGATGGCTTTTGTTCTCCCACATGTGTGCTCGTACTTGCTTGATTCTGATATCCCGGAGGTGGTTGCAACACATTTCTCGTATTGCTATACGAGAAGTTTTCATGATTACTGAAGTCCCTGGATGATAATGTGTCGGCAATTGATTCCCTCTATTGTTGAAACCCCGATTATTCACAATTTCTTGACTTATCTCCATGACTGCCTCCGATTGTTGTTTTCCACCTGGACTTAGTGTAGCAATTTGCTTTGACAAGGCGGAAATTTGAGAAGCCAATGCGGACATAGTATCAAGTTCAAGAACACCGGCAACTTTTCTTGGTGTAGATCTTTCAGACGGCCATTGATAACTATTGGCAGCCATTTCTTCGAGTAAAAGCATGGCTTCACTTGGAGTTTTAGCCATCAATGTACCTCCCGCCGCAACATCTATAATAGTTCTTGAATGCCCATTCATACCATTGTAAAAATACTGAACTTTTTGCCAATCTGCGTACCCATGTTGTGGACACCTCCTCAATAATTCTTTAAATCGCTCCCAAGCTTCGTAGAGTGGCTCAAAGTCGAGTTGATGAAATTGAGCAATCTCACTTTTAAGTTGAAGTGTCTTGCTGGGTGGAAAGAATTTTGCCATGAATTTTTCAGTGAGATCATTCCAACTAGTGATACTTCCAGGTGGGAAGGTTTGAAGCCATTGTCTAGCTTTATCTCGAAGTGAAAATGGAAATAATCTCAACCGAATAGCTTCATCGGGAACCCCATTCATTTTGATAGTGTCACATATCTCGAGAAAAATAGCCAAATGAGCGTTCGGGTCGTCTACGGCACTTCCCCCGAATTGATTCTGTTGCACCATATTTATCAGGGCCGGCTTCAATTCAAAATTATTCGCATTGATAGGTTGGCGAACAATGCCCGAATAATTTTGATTCGTGGTTGGTCGAAAATAATCCCGAATGGCCCTTTCCGGTGGTGCAATAATAGGTATGCGATTTTCTTCTTCCTCATTTCCTGCCATTTTTGTGAATTCGATTCTTCGTGCGGCTCTAATCTTTCGGAGTGTTCGTTCAATTTCTGGATCAAATAAGATTAAATTAGCACTTTTATTTTTTCGCATCAACAAGAAAACACAAAAATGACAATGACCCTATTGTAACAAGAACCAATCTAAATTAAAGTAAAACTACTAAGTAATAATATTAGCGCAAATAAGATGAATTATTCCCAAGAACGCGGCGCCAAAAACTTGTTAGAGAATTTTCTAACCGCAAGTCTACGGTGTCAAGTTTTAATATAGAGTAGTAAGGTTGTCAAATCCATAGGGAATAATTATCGAATTATTGCTAAGTACTATAATATAGTAGTCTAACTTTATTTAGAAATTCAATATATGATGGAGTGATTATACTAAAAATACTAAAAATAAATCAAGAATATGAAAATATTAATGAGTTTATCCAAATGAATAAATGAATTCTAGAGGTATGATGAATCTAGTTATCCCTTATGTTGTCAATATGGTTTATCAATCATCAATTACCAATTTATAAGTCAAGATTTCTACAATAATCATTCCCTCTCTCGAGTGCCAAATGATTTTAGATTTAATTGGGAAATCAATATCTCTATAAAAATCACCAATTAAAATCTCAGTAAAAACTATGAATCTTGATAAAAGACTTCAAAGGATTCACAAATCTCTCAATTCTATGAAATCCTAGGTTATGTTATTCCAAGGTCATGTATTCAATTACCTTTCTCAAGTGTCAAATCAAATACACCAAACAATCTAAATTATTGATCAAGTAATTTAGAAGCAATAGATCCAAATAGCACAAATAAATTGATAGATCTAGATTGACAAACCACAATCTCAAAACATAAGTTCAAACATAGATTAATTCATTCCTCTAGAATTATAGAGTTTAGCTCATGATTAAAGAAAATGAATCCATGAAAATACAATAATACATCTTACAAGATATGAAGAAAGCAACAAAATAAGAACAAGAGTAGAAGGATCTTCTCTATTTCTAGATGATAGAAGCCTCCAATCTTCTTCTCCAAATTCTTCTCAAGATGCCTAAATCCTTCTTCCTTGTCTTGTAGTTGTTTTTATTGTCTTCCCAAGGGTTCCAAGATGCCCCAATTTCAAGCCCCAATGATGGTATTTATAGTACACAAAAGTCCAAGAAGGGGGTAGGTGAACATAGGATTTTCCGCCCCCGGGCGCTGCGGCGCCCAGCAATTCTCCTGCATCTATCGCCGAGCTGCCATGCTGCGCCTGTGCATGGGAGCAGCGCCCGCCAACTTACCTGAATTTTTCCGCCCGGCGCCTGTAGCGCCGGCGTTAAGCCAGCGCAGCGCCCACACGCCTTCGTCCAACCTGCATTCCCTGTCACGGGCATCACGGCGGCGCCCGGGCCGGGCGTTGCCGTCCTTGGCCAAAGTGCGATTTTTTTCCTTCTTTATACGCGATTTCTTCTTTCTTCAAGCCGTTTTTCATCGTTTTCTTCATTTCTCGGCTACCAAATCTGTATTGACTCTACATCGACTCTAATTGAAATAAATTGGACTCTAGCGACTCTAAAAACACCCAAAATAAAACCAAATTCTACTCTAAAATACTCAAATAAATTGGTAAAATACCAACTTAACAAATACCCTTTGGCTACCAATCTTACTTTGTTTCTTACCACGATCCTTCCTCATTCATCTTGTTTCGAAAACCATTTTGTGCCAATAACATTCGATGGGTTGGTCTTTGCACCAATTCCCATACTTTGTTCCTTTCAAACTGATTTAACTCTTCTTGCATGGCTTGAATCCAATGTGTGCCATCCAATGCTTGGGACACATCCTTTGGCTCTATTTGAGAAATAAAACAAGTGAACATTGCTTCTTGCTGAGCTCTGATCTGGTTCTTACACCATCTCTCACATCTCCAATGACTAGCTCTGGTGGATGGTCTCTCAGCCATCTCACATCAAGTTGAAGTAAATCAGCTGGGTTCAGCTGTCTTGCAGCTGTGTTGTCTTGAGCAGCTCTTTCATCATCATTTAGCCGCATACTTTCCAAATTGTCTTTGAGATTCAGCTATCTCATCTTCATCCGGGTTTATTTTTCTTGCTTGACTTCAACATAAGGACTCTTACGCATGGTTGATTCAGCTTATCAGCTAACTCTTCAATTTCTTCTCCATTCACATTGGGCTCATCAAAACCACATGATTAGACTCTTCTGTGACCATAGTCCTCTTGTTTAATATTCTATAGGCTTTGCTTTCACCGAGTATCCCAAAAAGATACATTCATCACTTTAGCATCAAAAGCCTTTAGATTATCCTTGCCATTGTTGTGGATGAAGCATTTACATCCAAATATTCTCAAGTGCCCAACATTTGGCTTTCTCCATGTCCAAATTTCATAGGAGTCTTTGTCACTGCCTATTAATCATGCATATATTTTGAGTATAGCATGCGGTGTTGATGGCTTCACCAAAATCTTTTAGGCGATCCCACTTCAAACTAACATGGTCCTTGCGGCCGTTGAGAGTTATGTTCCTTCTTTCAAATACTCCATTCTCACTGTGGAGTTCTTGTTGCGCTTAACTCATGAGCAATGCCAATTTCAACACAAGATCGAGTTATTATCCCATTTACAAACTCGGTCCCTCTATCGACCTTGTCTTTATAATGGTTTGGCTCTTTTCATTTTGAACTCTTTTCATCATCCGAGGTAGTTTCTGCGGGGTTTCTTTCTTTTTGCACATAAAGATTGTCCATGTGTATCTTGAATAATCATCCACCACCACTAAAGTGTATTGCTTTCCACTTATGTTGGGTGGTTCAACAGACCAAATAAATCCATATGCAACATGATGTAATATCCTTGTTGAAGATGGACTAGACTTCTCTTTGAATGATGATTTGATCTGTTTTCCCATCCGGCATGCATCACAAACACTTTCCTTCTTGTACATCGAGTCCGCGGTCCTTCCACAAGATGACTCCTTGCAAGCTTGTTGATTGTCTTGAAATTCGATGACTCGATTCTTGTGCCACACCCAACTTGATTCAACTGTACTCTTTGCTAATGAGACAAGTGCTTGGTGTGGCAAGAGACGATCTACCACATACATGTTCTTCTCGCGGATCCTTGCGGACTATTTCATTTGATTCAAGATCTTTAATTTGGCATACTCCCATATTGAATCCAACGTTGTAGCTCTTATCACGAGTTGGTCGATGCTTAACGAGGTTGAAGTTGAGGCCTTCAACATATGCAACATCCGTGATTTCTAATCCATTTTCTTGATGGATCCAAAGCCTCTTATTTCCTGAGCTTCATTTCCTCCAAATATAACTTTTGTGCCTCTAATCTCCTTGAATTTTGACAGATATTTCTTGTTTCTGTCATATGTCCGGAATAACCACTATCCATGTGCCAGGTTCCCGACACTCATCTGTTCCTTGACCTCGCAATCAAGGAAATTAGTTTGTAGGTTCCCATGCTTGTCCGGGCCCGAGGGGTTAGTGCTATAAGATGATCCAACCAACCTATAGCCAAATGACTTGACTCTAAGAGGTTGCCATCTATCCGTGCCATAATCATAACTCACTTTGGCAAATTTCTTGGGAGCTTTAGGTTCATACAAATTGTCTCTTTTGTCTCGTATACATGTGTGTGTGTTTTTAGCAATTGCCTTCTTTGGGTAGTTGTGATTAGACATGTCAAATAGGTCGGGGGTGGCCCGCCCAGCCCACCTAGGCCCACTTCCCGAGGTGGGCCAGTTTAGCTTGACTCACCACTCGGATCGACCCACTAGCCCGCCTCTAGTGGGCCGGTCCGAACCTGGGTCGGGCCACGAGCCGGGCCAACGGGCTTTGACTGTTTTTTTTTCATTTTTGTGTGTGTTCTTATGTTAAGTATAAGAGAATCTAAGGTTTGTATCAAAAATCAAGTTGCCAAGGTGGTAGGCTTTTACATCTCCTACCAAGAAGTCAAGAGTTCCAATCCCTTACAACACATTTATTAAATATTTTATACTTAATATGGTAGGCATTTTGCGAGAGATTATTAAGTTGGAATGATGGTTTGCAACATGATTGTGTACCGGAGGTTTGGTGTTCAAACCTCTACCTCAACATAATTTTCAATGTTTTGAATCTATTTAAAAAATAAAAAAAAATAGCCCACCCATCCGGCCGGGTCTAAACCTGATCCGGGCAGCCGGTTTCATATATTTGGGCCCAATTGGGGCCCACTCATACTACTAGGATCGGCCGGGACACTATTACTATTCATGGGCGGTCTGGGCACTTGACTTGACCAAAGCGGGCCGGGCTCGAGCCGAGCCAGGCCGGCCCACCCACTTGACACCTCTAGTTGTAATGTTTTTAGTATAGTGCCTGGGTGCAAATGTGTGTTGATAATAGCTCTTTTGCCTTTGGAATGACCTTTCTTTGAGTTCTAGGTCTTTGCCATTTAGGCTTGTATTCCATAGGTCTTTCTTTGATATTTCACATTGTTCCAATCGGCTTAGCTCGGGTAATTTCTACCATTCCCATCATATGTGTTTCTTTGATAAAACTTCTAGGGGTTTTGGTAGCTATGTTTATTCTTCACAGAGCACTACCGATTTGGAGTTTGAGGAACTCTGTTGGATTTCTTCTCGGATGTCCTCTCAAAGATACTCAATCAAGTTGTTTTCCTTTTCCTTTATATCCAACGCCGCTTTGTTTGTGATTGTGCTTTGGAGTGAATGTGGGTGCAACATTTGGTGTTTTGGATTTTTGAGATGCTTCATTACTTGAAGATCCTTTTTCCAAAATCACTGGGAGTTTGACTGCACAAAGGAATTGAATCATATGCGTGTCTTATCTCCACACTCTTTTTGGCTCATAATAAGGTCATCCAATGATTTAGATGCCTTTGTAAATGATGCAATCACATTTTTGAGATCATTTTCCCTTTTTTCTATAGCGGCTATCCTGCTATTAGTTTAGCATTCTCACGGCTTGACTCTTTGTTCTCATCACTTTATGTGACTCGTAGTACTCGGCTCCTTAGTCACCGTGAGTTTTGCTTTTGAAATGGGCCTGTTTTCCTCATTTAATAGTGTGTGTGAGGATTTAATGTGCTCAAAGTCTTTCGTCATTTTGCCTAATGAATCATAAAGATCAATGGGTGATGGAGTGTGTGTGTCGAATCACTATCACTAGAATCGAGTGGGATGAGCTAGAGTGTACCTCATCTTCTTGGTCCGTTGATCGTGTTCTTTAGCCATTAGGCATCATTGCTTCTTCTTCGAATCACTTGAGTAGTCACTTCACTACTCTCTCGAGTCTGCTTTTTCTTCGACTTAGTTGTCTCGGCTGACCAACATAGCCTTTTTCTTTTCCTATCTTCTTTCTCTAAAGACTCTTCTTTCTTCTTCATTCATGTATTTATTGACTCACCGGATATGGACAAATCAATAGCGAAGTGTCCTGGTTGTTTGCGCCCAATACGGGTTCTCGGCTCTTTGGTCATTTCTTTCAGTCCTTGAATTATCGGCTCTCGATATTCAACATTTTGATGCTTAGCTCTCTTGGGGGCCTATCTTCCCTTGACTTGGAGGGATCTCGAATGTCTCCTGGAAGTTTCACCCTTGTTTTTCTTGTAGTTTTTATTAAAGAACTTGTTGAATCTCTTAACCATAAGGGCAATCTCGCCCTGGTCAATGGCTTCCTTGACCTCGGCTCTCTTCCCATCATTGACTATAAATGCAGCTGTTTTGGGTACGCTTGTCTCCTCTGATCTTTTCTTCTCGGTTCAAATTCATAGGCTTTGAGGTCCGAGAAGAGCTCATGATTGGATGTTGTTGTGAGGTTCATTGAATGTCTCGGGGCCATGACCTTCATTTCCCATTCAATTTGGTAGGCTTCTCGGAATCTTCATTCACATTTCCTTCTCGTGTATATTCTTTCCCAAGTCTGATAGCTCATTTGTGATTTCAAAGAATCTAACATCCAACCGATCCAAAGAGTCACCAATCATTTTAAAATGTTCAAATTTATGTACAAAGAAACAGATAATTTATTTTCTTTAATTTGTTCGATCCTTCACAAATTAAAGTTAATTTATCCCAAATTTGTTTTGCAATTTGGCAAGATTTGACTTTGTTGAACATTGCTTTGTCCAAGGTTTTGTAAAGTATGTCCTTGGCATTGTCCAAGTTATATCTTCTTATGTCCTCGTTTGTCCACTCGAGTCCTTGGTTTCTCAACCATGGTCGGTCTTGCCTCGGCTACGCTTTCTTCTCCTTCACCGCAATTGCTCTCCGTCGGTTGTGTTCACTTTCGATTTTGCTTCCATGATAATAACTTTGCTTTGAATAAAAAAATAACTTTTGAAAGAGCAAGTGTTAAAAGTTTCTTTGAAAGATTGGAGATCTAGTTCAAGAACTTGGTGCGGAAGGCTCAATGAACCAACCGCTCCGATACCACTTGTAGGTCCCAAGGGGTGTAAGTAAGGTTTAGAAGGGGGTTGAATAAACCTTACCAACTTTTCGATTTTAGTCCTTTTAAAATTATTACGAGTTAATACACGCTAAGTCCTTGAGGGACGGCTAAGTTAGTTAATCAAAGAGTTAGCCACTCAACGGACTCGATAGAGCGGTTGATAGAATAACTCACTTTGTTTAGTCTAAACCTTAACTTGGATGTGATGAGTTTTTCAAATGGAAGACTTAACACCCTTGAATTTGATTTAACTTTGTTTTAACACTTGATTTTAGCACTTAGTTATTTTATCGGTTGGATAGCAAATTATCACAGAGATATAAAATATGTGTGCAGGAATGTAAATATGCTAAAATGTAAATGACACAAGTAATTTTTATAGAGGTTCGAAGATGGGGTAATTCTTCTAATCCTCTCTTATCCAACTCCTGGAGGAATATACTAAGTAATGATCAATTCACAAAGTGGTTATCGGTCAGAGACAAGTCTTGATCACGCAATCGACTTACTCCTTGGACTTAGTCCGAGATGCCTGGGTCACACAAACCGGATTCACGTTCGACTCGAAACTTCTTCACAGGCAGTTGCCTTGCTACTTGACTCACTTTCTCAAACTTCTTGGATTTGATCACGAAGCCCTCCAATAACTTGAGATTGGTTCGACCTTAAACCTTCCTACAATCTTCCTTGGAAAGTAGACCCCTTTTGATTCTTCAAAGTTTCCTCTTCAACATTTGAAGTTTTCTTTCCTTCACGACTTGGTGTTGGATCGATTTCTTCGAGATTTAGGCTTGAGGATTTTGCTTGAATACCTTGAGAATATTTTGCGGGTTATAATTTGAATAGTGTTTGATTTCCTCGGTGTGCAAGGTAACCTTTTCTCAATGAAATTCCTCGGCCATTTATAGTGAACTTTCAAAAATCCGCCCGTTGAAGAGATAGGCTGATTTTCAAAAGTCACTTGTGTTCCTTGGCTTGTCTTTTCTTGGTCTTGATCTTGAGATGTAGACCTTTCCTCGTATTAAATGAATGTCCAACTTTTCGGTTCGACACGAGGTGCGCTGCTTCCCATTGGTTTATTCCTTTTGCACGCTTCTCGGGATCGAGCACTTTAAGACATGGCAAAGCATGGAAGTATTACTTATTTATGTAATGTTCTTGACTTACGTAACGGATTCTTTTTCGATTAACTCCTCTTTGCGCTTGCCTTTTCCCCTGGTGACTTGAGTCGCTCCAATGATTGAAAGACTCATCTGTCACTTCAACTTGTGACTTGGCTTCTTGGGTTGACTTAACTAACTCTTCACACAACTCCCTCAATTTATTCGTCTTCATCGAGTCCTTGATATTCTATCTTGGCCATACTTAGATGTTCCTCAATGAGTCTTCACTTCACTTCTTGATTGACTTCTTGTATTCCCGGGCATAGGCCGACTTGATTGATTCATTCACCATATCTATTACAATAAGAATTACAAGGAAAATGGGGTGCCAACATTCTAATCTAAGTTTTACATAGCATTCATCAAAATCTACAAAATAATTTCCCAACAACATTTGACTCTAAAAATATGAAAGAAATAATAAAATAACTTTTGGCATCCACATCCACCGCCTCATGCCTTTCCCGAACCCCTTAACCTTTGAAAAATGTTAATAAACATGGGATGAGCTTTCAACTTGCTCGATGGGAATAAAATTTTGTCTAAAATAAATACGCATATAAATTATCAATGCATCAATCACACACATGATATTCTGCTAGTACCATAAGCGTGCGTGAGTCAAGGCTATTCTGCATTTCTATTTTTGGAAGCCCCAAGGGCCATTCTCTGTTTAAGGACTTGCATCATGCTTCACTAATAATTTAACATACAATTTATAAAAGACAAATAGAAATTCCCACCTTAATATGCAATATGTGAAAAACGTAAAAAATAATTGTCGATTCCTAGGCCTCGTGTTCTTTGTGTCCTTAATTCTTAAATAACAAATCAAACCCAATTCTCTAAATCGAGTCTCACAATCCCCTTCTTATTTCCATGATTTGCAAATCAGAAATCCTTCAATTGGAATCACAATTTCCAATTCATTGCGATCCTCTTTTACAATTGAATGAAAACTAATTGCAACCCTCCAAACTACCATCTCTCTGGAATTCTCCATCTCTCTTGTCTCACCGCTGCTCTCTCTTTCTCTCTTTTTTTTTTTTTTTCGGTGGTGCTCTTTGATGGTGGTTGATTTGATGGAAAAAGGAAGGAGAAAAAGATAAGAAACATAAACACCGACCTTTACCCGAGAAATTAAAGGCGATAAATTTTGAAGTGGAAATTAGTAATAGTAAGGTTTATTTATAGTGTATATTAAGACTCTAAAGTACTCCAAATTCTAATTTATCTTAATCAAAATCTAAATATGAATTTTCTTGGTGTAAGGAGACTCGTGAGGCATATAATTCTAATGCACATAGAATTTGTGAATGATAAATAATTCGAAAAAAATAATACTCTTAATAAAAATACTAATAATAAAAATATTACTATTGATACTAATATCTCATAAAAAATGGGGATATTCTGATTTAGTTATTTGGTATACAAAAGACACAAACATGAATCGGTAGGGTATAGTGACTTTGATTGAGTGTGATTTAGATGACGAAAAAAGTACTTGAGGAAGATATTTTTCATTCGAATAATCGTGTTTCATGGTTCAAGAGGAAATAAAATTGTGTGTCTTTATCTACTTCAATTAGAATATGTTCCTCTTGGTGCTTATTGTTGTTCTCGGTAATTGTGGATGAGGCAAATGTTGAATGACTATGGTTTTACAAGTGAGATCTTAACCATGTGTTGTGACAATCTAAGTGCCATTGATATTTCGAAAAATCCAGCTTCAACATTCACGAATTAAACACATTGATATCCGTCATCATTTCATAAGAGACTTGGTTGAGAAAAGATTGGTTTGTATTGAATACGTTGCCACCGAACATCAATTAGCGAGATATGTTTACTAAATCTTTGGATTTTAAGAGGTTTTCTTGCCTAAGGAAATCTCTTGGTTTATGTGTGCTTTGATGTATGTGTTGCATCGTGTGTTACATCATATTGTAACACATTACATATGTATACATCTATTTTTCTTTTTAGGATTTATAGACATCTTGCATTGATGTAGTATGTCTCAGATATCTATGATTTTTCATGTCTTGATGTATCATCGTTTACGAAAAATTTGGTCGAATTCAAACTCAAGAAAGTCGGCAAAGCGATAGTTTATCTCACTTGTTAACTTGCATTTTCTTGGGCATATTTGTACATTTTAGCTCTTGGATGTGTAAACATTGAGCTTTATTACTATGACTTTCTAAAAGTCTTTTTGTCTTTTTTTTATGCTTGTAATTCACATGTGCAAGCGAGTGAATAATAAATTTGTTTCGACATATATAAACCGAGTTTGAATAAAAATAGAATATGTTTGGAAATGATGGCAACATTGTTCGTGACATTTCATGATAAAGTATTCTTATATGTGATATATATATATATATATATATATTTCGATAGTAATTTTTTTCTAGGTTATATATTTTCTTTATTTTTCAAAAAAAACGAAAATATCTCGCAAAAAACGATGTTGCGTAGTAGTGGGTGGTTACATCATTTTTCTCTCCATGTTCATTAATTGTTCTTAATCTGTCGGTTTAGTGGTGTTTGTGGGGTAATTAATCGGACTTAGTGGACTTTATATGGCTATTTTCTTCACTTTAAATACCATATGTTCAATCGAATTGATTTCACTGAATGTATATCCCTCATTTATTTTTCTTCCATATTATTTTATATCATTTATTATTATGGAAGATGAACAAATTGCTGAACTTCTTTCAAAACTAAAAGAGGGTGCACCTCTTGATGTTTCTAATCCACCTCACAACACTCACAAGGAAACCCATCCGGCTCAAACTCTCCTCCCTATACTTCTTCATCTATGATTCCCATTTATTCTAACGTGTCCCCTGGTAGATTCTAATACTCAAGACATTGCGTTCGAGTGGGCTCAGGCTACAGGAAAGAGTCTTCATCAAGTGGACATGCAAAGAACATTTTACCAACGACAGACCCAGGTCCACTTTCATCTAGCATTGTCCACTTTCCTGAAGCTCCACAAACCCTAGGGTTCGAAATTCTGGGAAAGAAGAAGATCTTGTGGATGTTGAAAATCTCTCCGGTTTTAAGCGATCTCGGGGAGGTTTTATGTCCTCTAATCAAACCTCTTACTCGATATTCAAGAAGAAGAAAAGGATTGGGACCTGTTCGCCCAGGAGATGCTAGACCCAAAAAGAAATCAAGTTCTACTGGTGTTGCTGATGCTAGTATTGGAGTTTCCACGAGAATCTCATGTGAATGTTCAAGAACCAATGATTCAGAAGATAATATTGAGAAAGATGATGCCAACATCGTGGCATCACTTGACCTTCCAGCTATGGTTGGTTACAGAGGCGCTTCCTCCTTCAAATCGAGGAAAATGATGCCAACATTATGACATCACCTGACCTTGAAGCTATGGATACAAAGGTTGTTCTTCTTTCAAGTCCTGTTAGAGAGCCAACTCCAATTCCATCACATTATGTTGGTGAAGAAGATAATGAGACAAATGAAGAAACACTCATTGTTTGGGCTGAGCATAGGATAAAATCAAGGCAAGACCAGTCTCAGATGAATGAGGGTGCTACATAACAAATACCTTCTTCTCCTATTGATTAAGAAATGGAAGTTGAATTTGCTGAAGGACGTGCTGAGCCAACTGATTCAGGTATTAATGCTTCTAAGTCATATTCTAGGGATTTTATATCTAAACAGGCTTCTAAAAATTGGGATACTACGGCCTAGCAAGATCGAGTAGAAAGACAAGTCTCAAATAAATATAGGTTATAGTTCAGGTTTAGTTGTTTTCTCTTATCCCCATGGACATAGAAAGGGAATTATTTTTATCTTTCTATTCCGCTTAGAGGCCTCCCATTGATTCCTATGAAAATAGGAAACTTGTATTTCTCATTCACAAATCCATCTTTGTTTATGCTACTCACTCTCGCTTTGGTCCTATTTTTTGTTCATTTTGTTACTAAAAAGGCCCTTCTCGGCCTCAAACTCTTCACACAATCCAATACCTTTTTCCTCAGCCATGGATGGATAAAGAGAAGTTCTTAGTTTGTCATCTCATAAGAAATAGGAGGCTGGTGTTGTTGCTGATCCGAAAAGACAGATACGGGAGAAGGGAACCACTAAAACAAAGGGTATTTCAAGATAAGATAATCCATATGGAGGAATTTGAGGCTAATAACATGTTTGCATATCTTAAATAGAGGAATATCTTTTATGTAATCTTTTGATAGACTCTTTCATGAGCCTATATTAATAAAGTTATTAAAGAGTTTTACTTGTAATTTTTGATAGACTCTTTCAATCCGAATTCAAATAAGTATGGACAAATTTTCCTTAGGAAGAAGGTTTATCAGTTTACTCCTCATATTGTCAATGAGTTTTAGAAATTGAAAATATAGATGAGGAAAGATTTGATGTTACTTGATAGTGTTGTCGGTTGTGAGTACGAGAATTAATTGGAAATCATGTAACTAGGTGGCTTTGCTCCCGACTGACAAATTGTATTCACCCAAATTACCTCAAACTATGTTGTGCTTCACAAAATTGCCATTGCAAATTGGTTGCCTACAACAAATTATGATGATGTCACTAAGAAACATGCAATCTTTTTGTATAAGGTTGGTTTGAAACACATAATTAATTTTGGAGCTCATATTTGTGGTATAATTTCATCATATCTTTGAAAGGGTTTTGGATATTGGTATTCTTTTTCCTCTCTCATCTACTCCGTCTTGGAAAACAAGGATTTGTCAAGAAAAACAGGGAAAATCTTACACCAATAGCCACTACAATCGAATCGACCACCTTTACTCAAGGGTTGTAGGCTTATTGATCTTCCTCTCGAATGGTGACACCGCGTTGATGAACCAAGTTCTTCTTATCTAATGAATAATCCAATCTTGGATTATCTAATCGAACAAGAGAAGTATGTTGTTTCTCGTTGAGTATTGGATTCATCGATGGGATGAAACTAGGAGGCTAATTTCTCATACAAAAAGGGAGAGTAGGTAGTAGCACAACAACAAATGGGTGGAGATTAAGCTCGAACAGAAGTGGTGATGCGGACGTGATTCGCATAAATGCTTATGACATTTGAAGCATCATTCCTACCGATTGACCATGCGTTTTTGTTGATACTATGGTTGTTTTGGTTTTTGGTGTTTGTTTTGTAATTCGGACATGTATTTTTTGTATGAACTTCTTATGGTTAGTTTGCAATAGTAGTATGCTTAATGTATTTGAGTAGTTTTTACTCAGGTTAGTATGCTCTCGTTAGTTGTTCGTTTGTAAGATGTTTCCTACAAATATATGTTTCTATTTGTTATCCTCTTAATTATGGCTTGAATTCAGGGGGAAAGATTAATTGTGTTTTTTGTGCGGGTTTTGTCTAGAAATCAGAAAAAAAAAATGGGGAGATTTTTAATGTTTCAATTTTTCAAATATTATAAACTTCCGAATTTTTCCAGTTTTCGTATAAATTATCACGTTAATTTTTCAGTTTGGATTAGGAGTTATTATAGAAGTTAATGTTCATTATTATTTTTTAACTTGTGGGAAGTTATTGTGTAGTGGATATGTGGTTTCTTCCTTAATCTTTACAGTAGTTTTTCTCTTATCTCTTGCAGAAGTTTTTTCCAAGGAACTTGGAGATACCTATTTAAGGACAAGACTACATCGAGATCGGATGATTGAGAGATTAAGAGTTCCGTCATCCAGTTTTTCCTACAAGTAAATTTGCGAGAAGTTGACATCATTTCTTGAACTCGAGAGTTGTGAGTTTTTGTGAGATAGATCTAGTGTAGAACGTGAGTTTTGAGTGCACTAATATATTCTCATACTTTGTGATGGAGCGTTGGGTTTTTGTAGACACAAGGGGAGTTGTTCTTCTCGGTCTCATCATTTGTTAAGTATTTTGTATCTTGTAAACAACATCATCCATTGAAGAGTTTTTGTTCTAATGAACATCGTACAAGTATTTTTTATACTTGTACAAAAATTTAACTTCATGTCATTGATCTTATAATCTATCTTTATTTCATATATTGTGAAATTGTATTTTTGTTTAAGTCTTTCCTCGTGTTTTCAAAAATCTTGCAATACTTTTCACCGTTGTACATCGCATTGTCTTTAGAGTTGGACCCTTGAATTCTTTCACAGAGGATTTTGTAATTATCCTAAACTATTTAGATAAAATTGTGTTGAAAGTTTAGCATTATGTATAGTTCAATTTAAGATTTTACGGAATTGAGGAGGATGGTTCTAAGAGCACCCACAATGGTGTAATTCATGTTCAACATAATTTGTATTCTTGACTTGCTCAAGATGTTGAGCATGTTCAATAAATCACCTAAATGATCTATGGATAGGAGATAATTTGTGGGACTCATTTTAAATCATGAACTTGAGCAAACCATTATGGCAAGTAGGAGATGATTGACTGCTTCATAATTAATGAGGCAATCGTTGAGGCCAAAAACATGAACTTCAACATACCATTGTGGGTGCTCTAAGAGCTCCTAGTTGTGTCCAACATTGGAGGCAATGAACTCCTAATAAGAGTAATATTAGAGAGCCTCCAAAGAAACCTTGACTAGTAAAATCTTATCATGGTTAAACGCTTATGTGTGATGAATTTTAATATTTTACGTAATCCATAGATCGAATATTAAAAACTTAATGTTCATTAATCATGGTAATTGGGAAATAGGATCGATTTTGGACTCTCAACTATGATAATCATGTAACTCCATAGTTCAACTGTTTTTTGGACAAATTTGACTTTTCTCAATTATCTTTACTATTTTACGCATTATTTAATTCTATACTACTTAATTAATTATTAAATATTATTAATTATTAATGGATTGCGATATAATTTATCCGTCCCAGTGCCCGCGCGCCCACTTTATCCTACGAGCCCCATGCGCCCGCCATCGGCCCTGGTATAAAAAGGTCCTTCCTTGTTATCTCGTAAGTATTCTCAATTCATTACTCTCAAGTTTTGTTCTTGGCTTTGGATTTCTCTCTAACCTGTATTAGCTTGAGCGTCGGAGGGTCCTCTGGGACAACCCCACCTCGGGGCCCATCTAATATTTGTTGATTCTTTTGCATGTTTTTTAGTGTGTTTTATGTGATAATATGTGCATAGTTTTGGTGTGTTTTATTTGCATATTGCATGTTTTAGTATAATATTGTGTATATTGTTGTTTTTCTAGGTATTGGTGGATTAAATAAGTGTTAGGGCAAAAACGTCAAAAAGCAATTTCGCACGCCATTGCGGCAGTTTGAGTATAGCTTTTTCATCTCAAGTCTAATTGACATGGTTCTTATGCCACAAGAAACATAAGAGAAAGTTATACAATGTTGATTTACGCTAATTGCAAATCAAGACATTTGGATGGGTTAAAATCATCTGCAAGTGGAAACAATGTCATGAACTTCTGAAATGATACATCTTAGTATTTTGGCGATAAGTCTCTCTAGAAAATTGATATTGAGGTCATTCATGCGATTGTGATCGCGATTAGTTTTTTTGCGATCGCGCGTGCGAATGTGCTTGTCAACCGTGGCGTGTTTGTGTGCGGTCACGCTAAGGCGCACGAGTTTCAACCTATTTCAAGCTTGTGGTCGCGCGAGATGTTGTTTTGTCTAATTTTCGTGATTTTTCTTTCCTTTTTGGATTCTCTCAACTTGTATTGGATTCTAGGCATGTAACTAAGACTTGAGGGTCCATATTTTCATACACTTTTATTATTTAGCACTTGTAAACCTTTTTTTCATTGTTTTTCTCAATATCCAACATTGGGGATTGTTTGTTCTTCCACCGGAGATATTTTGCCGCTATATTAAATCATATTATTTCTTCGTCTTTCGTATCCGATTTGAATTGCTTGGTGATTACTATTTTTGCATGATGATGTTTATGAATGTCTTCTTCCTTTCAATTAAATTGATGATTCCATCTACAAACATTAACTAATTTTCTTGTTCTAGGATTAGGATGAATTAATTCGGATGAACAAATATTAATATTGATTCATTGATTATGCCTTACCCGATTGAACTGATTTGATTTATAATTGATTATTTGGTCACCTATTAATTATCATTAGGTAATAATTAAGTCCGAGAGATGATATTATCACCGGATTGAATTTAATTAAAGGGTTAAATATGAATCAAAAATGTATTATCTAACTTGATTAATTAATTGGGCAAATCGGATCTATCTAGACTTAGTCCGTGAATACGAGTTATTAGATTTAGGCTTAGTTTATATCTGGTTTCTTGATTGTTTAATTTCATGAAATTGATATTCTCGCTTGGGAATTTGATGAGACGATTAAGAAATCCTAGATATTTTTCTCCATATACATCTACTTGGTCTTAATTGCGCTAAGTTTTAATTGGTCTTTTAATTGTTTTCTTTAGATAATTAAAATCCCAAAATTTGATTAGAGTGTTTAGGATTTATTTCATTTATTGTGAACACACTAATTACTCGCCGACTAAGTCTTCTTTGAGAGACGACTTTGGTCAACTTGCTACCCTACAATTGATCTCGTACTCTTGCGAGCTTTGCTAGATTAATTTGGTTGTTTAGTGGTTGAACAATAGTATCGCAGAAAACTTGTATGAAGATTTTACCACTTCGGAGAAGAAAAGTTAGACCAATTAATTAAAAACCTTAACTTGGAGTGATCTCGATTTAAACATCGGTATGAACTGCAAGACATGAAGATGCAAACAAGATCCACGAGCTCGTGAAACCGATCAAAATCGCTAATCCCAAAGCAGGAACCGAGGAAGAGAGATCGCATGAAAAAAACGGGAGGACTACCCTCCTTCTCCAGGAGGGGCATGCCCTCTCCATCTGAGGGCTCCTCCCCCAAAGTAATTCGCTTGACGCGAGAAGCCATCCAAGCCATACTTGAAAAGCCGCCAGAATGCTCTAAGGCATCAAGCCATGACGGAGGCTCTTTGGGAGACCTCCGCAAGCTCCACCCCTTGAAGACTCCAACTTGGGAGGGAATGGAAAGATAGAAGAAATGAAGGATGGGGAGAGAATCAAGAAGACCAGCCCATTTGAAGAGAAATCGAGAATGACCTCAACGCTTGCAAGGTCACACTTATGCATTGACGTTTATAAGAGTCACAAGTAGTGCATGCCAACTAAGACAACTCGCGAGCCACCGTATCAATGAGGAAAAGTCCACGTGTTCGACCATCTTGGTCGAGCCCCTCCCATCAAACATCAAGACCTCAAACCTCCTCGAGTATGAAAGTATCGAAGATCTAGATGAACACTTGGACAAGTTCTACCCAAAATCCAACCTCTACGACATGACGAGATGCTTCCTCTTTGCAAAGTATTCTCAACTACAATTACCAAGCACACTTTGACTTGGTTCAATAAACTCCCGACCGGATCCATCACTAGGATGTACAAGCTCACAAAGAGTTTTATGCGGCAATTCTCCATCAACATGAAGTACCCCAAGACCATTGTGTATTTTTTCCACTCAAACAAAAGTAATGAGAACTCAAGTGATTACATGAGGCGATTTGTGGAAGTTGTCAATGAAGTTGTCAACTTCTAGCATGAGACATTGGTCGAATCCTATGGAAGAACCTTTGCCATGGGCACTTGAAAGAGACATTGGCGCGTAAAAGTCTACCCCTCCCTGGATGAATTGCCGAGTCCCGACGAAAAGCATATCCGAGTAGAAAAGGCCACTAAGCCTAAACCCGTGTGGCAAGCAAAATCTAGGAAAGATGACAAGAATCCGCCCATAAAAAGTGACTAAAGAGAAAGCATGAGGAGTATCTACGAGCAACACTTAACTCCCCTAACCCTCCCATGGTCGAAGTGTTGATTGCTACTCGAAATGAGAATCATATAACATCCCAAGAAAAGTAGAGACAGCCCATACGACTTAATTATGATCAATATTATCATTTCCATTTGTGACAAAGGTCATACTACAAAATCATTTCCATATAAAGAAATAAATTGAAAGGATGATTTCGGGAGGGTACTTGAAATATTATGTGGATCAAAGCATGTTGCGCAATGACCTTGGGCGGAAGGAAAGACGAACTCCACTAGGCTCCACGGCCCCCGGCCACTCACTCATCAAGAAAAAGACAGACATCGATGTGGTCGGAGTCATCAACATAATTTCGGAGACATTGAATAGAGGTGAGTTCCTCCGAGAATATCACTATAAATCCCATCAACAATAGGAGTTGTGGAACTCGCCAATCTCCCTCGACACTAGTGGAGAATTTTGGTCTTTCCCCTCCGAGGGATCTATTGTTTTGTTTTATTGCTTAGTTCATTTCATTGCTTGTAGTTTCCAATGAAAAAATGGCTCTAGGAAAGATGACAAGAATCGCCCATTTTTTGACCCACGAGTAATAATTATGTTGCCTTTTCATTGAATACTCGAATTTGTTATAATGAAAGTTTGCTCTCACCATTTTTTCTTAACTACAAGTGTGTTGATACTTGTTAATGAAAATAGTGCATTCTCCACCTTGCACCTTAGACTCGCCCACCGCAAGAACTAGCGCCCCACTCAGTATCAAGGTCACGATCAATATCGTCACCTCCTCTCCTTTGAAGCTTTGGGACATCGAACTAGAGCTTTGTGACTTCCTCCATATCAAGGGGTGATGCTTGGTCTTGAACTATGTGAAGGCTTTACAGAGAACTAGGTTGAGAAGGGCCCCTTTCTTTTATTTTATTTTTTTGACTAAGAGAGAGCTTGAAAGGGGACTGGCCTGGCTCGAGAGAGGAATAGGTGGTTTCCAAAGGATAGAGTCATTGTATATGACGCCTATCTTTATTGTATGGATATCTTAGTTGTTGATAATTTCTTTCAAGTCTAGTCTTAGACGACCTCGAAACCATCGAGCAAGGGTAAGACTACAACGAGTGAACTCACTAGAATACTCTAATCCTCCATAGGGTAAGTTGCTAGCTCACCAGGCCGGGCCATCGAGAATAGGATAGGCTTTTCGAAAAAAATCAACACAAAGAGGTCTTTCTTATTTTTCTTTAGTTCGATTGTTGGCGAATAATTGTCGGGGATAACTTTGAAGTATGGTCGGGGCCCGGAGTCACCCTAGCCCATTGATCTCGTCCGGAGCTAATAGTAGAGTAGTTGTCGAATGTTACCCCTACTTTCTTCTCCCTGCTCTTTGCCTTTTCTAAGAGGGGTGAGGTATGAGATACTCTGTCACACGGTTTTGGCTTAATTTACTTTCTAGCTTACCCGAGAACCTTTGACGTCGGATGGTGAAGAATTAGAATAAAACCCTCCCTACAAGCATAGGGAGAAGTGGACACTTTGTTAAGGCTCGACAAGACGTGTTTGTTTTTCTTCAAACAACTTTTTATCCTTGAAGTTCAACAAAATTCCCGTCGTGAGATAGAGTTTGAACTATTCCCCTCTTGATTTGCCTTCCGATTCTCCATTGCACGTGTCGGTTTGGGATACGGTTAGTTCACCGGAGGAGCCCTTACTTAACTTCGCCCTTATCCCCTATCGTATCATGGTGTCCCACTGTGCCACCACTCGACACTCACCTTAGTATGGACTTAATTAAGTGAAAGCACTTTCACCGCAAGAACTAAATATATTCCCCTCTAGAAAAGCAATGCGCTCTGAGGTAGAAAAAGTCATCGAGAGTAGCTCGCATTCTCGCGAGAAACCACACCCCTATAGAGAATCTTCGCGCTCCATGCGGTGGACAAAGTCCTCGAGAATAGCTCTGTGCTCTATGAGGCAACACACCTCTCTAGAGTAGATTCACGCTCAATGAGGCGAGACAAAGTCCTCAAGAGTAGCTTCATGCTCGTGAGGCAACACGCCCTTTAGAGAAGCTTCGCTCCGGAAGGCAAAGTCACCCTTCCCGCTCTTTGGTCCGTGAGGTAGCTATATACCTCGAAATGAGGCATTCTCTAATTAAATACTCACATATAGTGAAGCTACGCACCCTAGAGGTAAGTCACCCTTCCCCGTTCGGGAGGTGATCACAACTCTCAAAACAAAGTGCTTGTTCTCCACTAGAGAAACTACAAAGAAGCACATTTTCTTCTCGCAAGACGAACCACGCCTTTCCAAAAATTTGCATTCGAAAGGCTAAGTCGATCCCTACAAATCAAAATACCTTCCCGGAAAAGTTAATCTCACCCGGGACGATGCGAAGTGTAACTCAAAAAAATACAAAAAGAAAATGGTAGAACGAACCGAGAGAACAAGTCTCATCCAAAGATCGAGCACCCTTCAACCGGGAAGGGCCCTAATCGGCGCCCTCGAAAGCTAGGTGCCCTTACCCCAATACTTAGAGGGCGCCCTTGCCCACTCACCGAGGAGCAGCGGGTTTCCTTGCCCACTCTAGGGGAGCAGATTGGGCGCCTTGTCCAATTCCCCATATAGAGAGGCACATTCATCCACTTCCATCCGCCCACTCTCTTCTTGGCTATGCTCACACTCCCGCCTTTTTCAATAAAGGCCCCACTCTCCGTGGGACGAACACGCTTCTATCAATGAATTCCTACGGATGAACAACAAAAACACAAAAATGCTAACGCATATGTTAGGCGTGAAAACACTCACCTAATCTACGACAAATGTATGGTTGTCAAGTTTTAATATAATGTAATGAGTATGGTTTTTGTATCCATAAAGAATGCGTGTGTAAGTACCAAATATAAACAACATATGTTATATTTGACTGATTAAGAGTATATGGATTTCTTTATTTATCTATATCCAACAATAACTAAATGTAATTAATTAAAATGTAAACATCTAAATCTATGAGAGAATGAATTCTAGAGGTTTGATTCACCTAGTGTTCTCCTATGTTATCAATCTAGTTTATCATTAACAAATTACCAATTTATAAGTCAAAGATTCCTACGGTAATCACTCCCTCTCTCGAGTATCGAATGATTCTAGATTTCAATCTTGATTCCAACACCCCTATAGAGATCACAAATTAAAATCTTAACATGGTCAATGAGTCTCATGGAATGGCTTCAAATGGTTCATAAACTTCTCGATTCTTTGAGATCCTAAGTTATGCAATTCTATGGCCATGTATTCAATTACCTCTCCCAAGTGTAAAATCAAATATACCAAAAAATCTATATTATTGATCAGGTGAATTAGATGCAATCAATAAAATAGCATAAATAAATCAAATATTTTGCTAATCGATAAACTACAATCTCAAAATATAGGCTCAAGCTTTGGTTACATCAACCTCTAGAATTGTAGAATCCATTTCATGATGAAAATACAAAGATCAATAACAAAATAATAGTACATCTCAAATGATAGACAAGAACCAACAAAGAAATTAAAGAAGAACCTTATCTATTTCTAGATGATAGATGTTTTCCATCTACTTCCCCAACTCTTTCCTTGTGTCTTGTTGGAGTTTGTTTTCTTCTCCCAGTGTTCTAGACCCCTAATTTCACGCCCCAGGATGTCTATTTATACTCCCCCTCGTCTACGATCTAAAAATAAGTTTTTCCTAGTTTTGCTCGCTCAAATGGCATCATGCGCACTAAGAAACGGGCACCGCAACGCCGTTTCAAAACCAACCTACCCGATTTCAAGTGTATCGCTGCAGATTGCTCGATATGGTGCTGCAATGCCATCCAAACTTCCTCAATTTACTTATAGAGTCTTCATAAGAGTTGTAGTCCTATAACTTAACTTTTTATATCAACTTGAATCTGCTCAATCAATTTTGTTGAGAAAGTTCTGATCTAAATACTAAACTCTGCGAGTGCTAGAAATTCCTAACGCATTTGGACATTTCTTGAAATCATTCCGCAATTGTTTGGTTGTCCATACTTTTTCGACACATGACTCATTACTATGACTTTAGACCCAATATAATTAGCCCTCAAAATGAATTTGTTCACTCAAATGACCGAAACAAGGAAATAATAATCTAAAACCTATCAAATATAATAACAACTACTCAGTACTCCAAGACAATACGAAACTTTAGTCTAGGATGCCCAATTTAATGGTATAAAATCAACTTAACAAATACCCCAAGTTCAAAATATTGCTTGTCCTCAAGCAAACCAACTGATTCCAACAAAATAACAAACATTGCTTTGAGTTTACATATACCACCAACCTCCTAATTCCTCATGTAGATTGAAAAAAATCATAACCTAGTGAATTCACATAAATGCAACGTTATTTCGCTGTCAATCAAGCACGTAAATTTCACCTCAATCATGTGATCTTGTGTGTGTGTGTGTGTACAATCAATTTTTCAACTCTATTTTCACTGTCCAAATAAGTTCACACAATCAAATACCTTCCAAATGATCCTTTTTATACTTGAATTAAAATTTTTCGCGGACTCCATAGGCGTTGTCATTCACACTAATCTTCACTAATGTTGGTTATTAAAACACATGGATCAATAGGACTTTCAAAGCTTGTAATCCGAGCCCGGGTTAAGGTATGAAAATATGAAATTAAGTAGCTCAAGTTGCCCAAACCATACATTTATCTAGTATTATCAACCAAAACGCAACACCTAATGATCAATCTCAATGTAAGCTTTAGTCATTCCATTATTCATAAGCTTTATGAGCTTTTTTCATCTCTTTTTTAACACAAACCCCCAAACTTGATCATTTGCATAAATATCTTTGGGTATTCACATCTTCGTTACTTAGACAATTTCACAAACTCCATCAATATTTACCCATTCATAGCATATTAATCTTCAACTCTCAAAATATCATCCTAGAAAATTGTGTGTATGAATGAGGGGTATCTTTCGATAATATTCATGTAAAGCTCGGATAATGTATAAGTTGTCCAAGAAAAGGATTTCAATGAGCTCAAAAGGGGACCCTAGGGATAAAATCAATGCATAGGCAGGCAATATAGGCTCTAACTATTCAAAAATGGCCTAAATCATTTCCGCAATGTCACATCACCTAGAATGTTACCTCGACTAGTGTTCGTGTTGAACAGACATTATAGAGTCCCGTGGGATCATTCAGCTTAGCAATTAATTACACAAATTGTCTCCGGTCGGATAAACAGGGTCAATTAATGACCGTGTGCAAATAAATAGTCACAGATCAAAGCTCAATCACATGCTCTTTCGATAGATAAACTTCATATTAAGTGAATTCACGCAGTTCTCAAAGCAACAACATATGTCCTGTTTTTTTTTTAACTCAACAACCCAAGAATGAAGAAAGTAGGATTGTAAATGCACAAAGATATTACCATTCCCCCAAACTTAATATAACCATTGTCCTCAATGGAAATTTGCAACTTCTCGTTAGAATCGTGTGATGGAAGAGGAGCAACATGTCCAACCAATAGTGCACGATGCGTCGATAGCCTTTTTTCTTGACTTTCCGTGAATTAGAGACATGATATCAACCTCACAAAATAAAACCAAACACGTGGAAACGAGTAATAGGGTAAAGTGCCATAATATCATGTGAAGACCACCAAAGAGACATCAATGTTGTATAATGGTGATCAACATGTCAACTTCGACCAATTAAACCAAGAAGGGCATGCAAAAGTGTTAAATTTCTCATTAAGGCATTTTATCAAACATATGGTGGGCATAGATCAAAGAAAAGGATGTATATGCAATTTATATGTCAATTCCTACCCAAAATTCAATACCAATCCTAGTTCTAACATATATAATTCACACATTTAAGCATTATTCATCAATCAATGTACACCAAATCAAAACTTTAAAGGGGCATAATGCATCCATGGGTTGAAGCTATGAGGAGAGAATGAGTTGAGCCACACTTATCAATTATAGTGTAGAAGAGGGAATGGGGTGTGGAATGCTTGGGAGCCCCCTTAAAATGGAAGAAACAAAAATGATATGGTGGTGTGATGATGATGATGATGATGATGATGTGTGTGTGTGTGTGTGTGTTTGGCGCAATAGAGGACAAGTTGGGGAAGGGAGTTTGTTTTCTAAAACGAGGGGGGATCCAACTTATTATGCCCAACTCGGGTGTAGTCTTTGCAGCGCGCTCCAAGTTGGGCGTTGAAGCGCCACCATCAAGTTTGGCAATTTTTTTAGCCGAGGTCTATTTTGGGACGCGGACATGTAACTTTCGCAAGGATATTCATCAAGATTACATAATGAGCATGAAATGAAGGTTAGGGTGAGATATAATACGAATAATCCTAATAAAACACAATCATGAAAACTAATCAAACTACGAAAACAAGTAAAAAGGTTTGGGTTGCCTCCCATGAAGTGCTAAGTTTAAAGTCTTTAGCCGGACTTTTGTTTTACTCATCTTGGATCTGAAAATAAGTATTGATCATGCCACACCTTTGTATTTTCCAATAGTATATCCAATCATTGAGTGTTTATAAAACGTGGATGATTTAGGATCACTTTGAAGAACCTTTGGAAATCAAAAATGTTTTCTTAATGATGAAAAATGGTTTTTCAATCATAGTAAAGATATTTCTATCTTTACTCACATTAAGTGTCAAGAAATCAGAGAACATGTGAATTGATCACCATTATCAAGCATTGTTCTATCTAATGTATGTTTTGTTCAAATTTGATAAAATTGGATTAAAGCTTACATCTAGATTGCACACTTTTTTAATCAAAAAGAGGATTTTCAATTGAGTGAGAGATAGAAATACTCTATGAGTAAGTTTGACGTGTCTCCTCTTGTAAGATCGATTGCACTCTTCAAAAGTCTCCTCCAAATTTTTAAGAATGTCCACCTTTTTTATAATGGGTAATTCATGTTCATGATTTTCTACTTCTCCGGTCCCATTAATTATGCCAACACTTCATCATTAATTGTTTGCCAATCATTTATTGAAGTGATGTTGATATATGTTGACATTTAATCTCGATTTGTTGAGATCTTATCTTGGTTCATAGTGTTCTATCCTCAATTTCTTGTTGTCTCGGTCCAAATACTAAACTCTACCAAGATTGGAAATTCCTAACGCTTTTGGATGTTTCTTGAAATTATTCCCTTATTGTTTGATCGCCCATGCTTTTTCTCTCGACACGCGACTCATTACTATGACTCTGACTCAATATAATTAGCCCACAACATGAATTTGTTCACTCAAACGACCGAAAAAAAAATAAATAAACACCTAAAAGTAATAAAATACAATAAAAATGACTTAAAGTATTCAAAAACAATAAAATCCTCTAGTCTAGGATGCTCAATTCAATGGTATAAAATCAACTTAACAAATACCCCCAAACTTAGAATATTGCTTGTCCTCAAGTAAACTAATCGACTCAACAAAACAACAAACATTGCTTTGAGTTTACATATAACACCAACAACCTAATTCCTCATGTAGATTGCAAAGATTCATAACTTAGTGAATTCACATAAATGCAACATTGTTTCATTGTCAATCAAGCACTTAAATTTCACCTCAATCATATGAATAAAAAGGAATTTCTAGAGGGCGAAGACAACTTCAAAATTATCCGAGAAAGGCATGGCAACTAGTGCGCTCTTTGAAGGAAGAATGCGCAGATTAGGACAAAGGCTCTTTTTTTGGCAAAGGACAGTTTAATCCATTAGTTATGTGAAAAAAGGGCTTGTTTGCGATTCTCAACTATATTTTCACTTTGTCCGGATAAGTTCACACAATCAAGTACTTTCCAAATGATCCTCTTTATTTTTATACATAATTTAAATACTTCCTGGATTCCACATGCGTGTCTTTCACACTAAACTCCACTAATGTATATGATTATAACACAAGGATCAATAGAACTTTCAAAGCTTGTAAGTGAGCTCGGGGTAAGATAGGAAATATGAAATTAAGTAGCTCAACCCAAAACACACATTTATGTAGTATTATCAACCAAAAAGCAACACTGGTTATTGTGCATTAAAACTATATATGAGTAAAGCATATGATTGGGTTGAATGGAGTTTTTTAATCAAATTTTGGGCATATTTGGCTTTCATCAACACCGGGTTGATCTTATTATGCGATGTGTAGTTATGTATCTTATTCTATCTTTGTATATGGTTCCCTTTCGAATATTTTTTCCCGAGCTAGGTGTACGGTAGGGGGACCCGCTTTCACCATATTTATTTCTTCCAGTGCGCATACGGTTTTTCTCAACTTAATCGGAGGCCGAGAGATGTGGAGAATCCATGGCTTTAAAGTACCAAGGAATGCCCATCTGTTTCACACCTCTTTTTGCATGACAATATTCTTTTTTTTTACAGAGCTACACCACATGAGACACATATCATAAAACATGGTCTCGCATCATATTAGGTTTGCATGCGCAGTTCTAGAATCGCCGATTCACGGTTCCTCATTTTGGAGGAATCGGAACCAGAATCATTGTCTCCGGTTTCATTTCTAATTTAGAACTTGGTTTCTCCGAGGTTCCAAGTTTACCACGGTTCCAATTTTAATGGGAACCGTTTGTTTATCTTTTGATAATTTTTTATTTTTTTAAAATGGTTTATCAATTTCGTTAAAAAAGAGAGAGAAAATAAAGAAAAGACTTGAAGTTAGTATTTAATTAAGTTTTGTAATTAATATTATAAAAATATTAAATTGTCTATATATAATATTAGATTATAGAGGAATCAAATTTCAAGTTTGCTTACAACATTTGGTTTAAAAGTTGTCTTATGTAGTTACGAATATAAAACATCCTAATAAATATTTAATATTTTTTCTAGCATATTTTTACCAAAAAACAAAATATTGGTTTTATCCTTGAAACCGGCGGTTTAATCACCGGTTCCACCGTTATAATCATCGATTCTACGGTTTTTGAGATCAAGGAACCGGAATCGAATCACCACACGATTTTGGTTCGACTTTGGAACCGTTGATCGATCAACGCTTTCGATTTGGAACCCGATTTTGGTTCTATTTAGCCACCCCTACATCATATGCTAAGAGTCAAGTCAACATTAACTTGGAAAAATCTTAGCTAATGACGAGTTCGAACGTTGAAAATGAGCAGAAGACTCGACCGAGTGACATTTTGGAGGTTAGGCAGATGGATCATCATGATAAATATTTGGCCCACCACTATGATTGGTAAATCGGATAATATGGTGTTCCAAACCATTCAAGACAGAATAATACAAAAGCTAAGGAGATGGAAGGAGAAGACACTATCACAAGGAGGTAAGGAGATACTCATTAAAACGGTTATACAAGTAATGCCAACTTATGTGATGAGTTGCTTCCTTTTGCCGAAAGTGATATGGGAAAATATTGAACAAAGAATTGCGTAATTTTGGTGGGAGGCTGGTGATGGGCCGAGAAAGATTCGTTGGGCTAGTTGGAACCCATTAATGAGACGCAAGGCGATGGGGAGGGGGTTTAGTATTCCTGGTCACTACACCATTTTAACCTCGTTATGCTTGCCAAACAGATATGGGGAATCCTTGAGCAACCTGAATCAATGGCAACAAGAATACTAAAAGAAAATACTTTCCACGAACATCAATTTTACAATCGGGATTAGGATACAAACCGAGTTATCTATGGAGAAGCAATATTCTCGAAAACCGATCATCGAGAAATGAATGGGGTTGAGTTGTAACGGATAGAACATCGTGTGATAGGAGATAAATGGATTGGAGTACATAACCGAGCAAAGCGGATTGGAATGAAAAATAATATTCCAACAGATCTCAAGGTAGATGCTCTCATTGACACGGACCAAGGAGTGTGGAGGAAGGAGTTAATAGTCTAAATTTTAGAAAAAGTGGATGCAAACAAAATTTTACATATGAACATTAGCCCACAGCTACCACCGGATAAGAGGTGTGACTCTTTTCCAAGCCAGGAGATTGTACGGTTAGCTCCGCATATCACTTTATTTCCACGAAAAGGAACGGATGGTACATAATTCTCAAGTAGCTCTCTAAATTTAGGAGATGTGGAGATTGAGAATACCCCCAAAATCAAGCAATTCCTTTCGCACGCTTGCACGTACACCTTTACCCGCAAAGGTAAATCTCATTAAAAGATATATACATGTGGACCTCGATTTACACTTTGTGTTGGGAAGAATCGAGAGATGAAGTTTGGCTCTTACAAAAATTATATGGACTAGAATGTTTAGTCATCCATTGGAGGTAAGAAAATTATCGGCCATCATAGCTTGGAAAATATGGTGTTCGAGAAATCGTGCATGTCTAGAGGGGGAGTTGTTGAATCAACTATCCAAGCCGCACAAACTCGTTCATGGAGTTCCTCTCTTGTAAGCAACTTGACCGCATAAAGGAAAAGACAAAACAAAGAAAAATGGCAAACTCCAAGGCCTGGAAATCAAGCTTAATGAAGATTATGCAAAATTTAAAGATGGATCACTGGATATGGATTTATGGTCAAAGTGTAAAATGTAAAGTCCAATTTTATGGGCTTGATAGGTGAGTCAAAGGTTGGCACCAAATAGCGCAAATGTTGAACATTCAACAAACATATCATCTAGAGGATTTTATCAAATGTTGATAAAGACTTTTTGCATGAAATCACACCATTATTCTTCTTTGGCAAAGACTAATTGAAGATGATGGTTGAATGCTTGTCTATAAATAGCATCCAAATATCATGAAAATGTATCGAAGCAAATCTATCATATCTCAAGAAAGAGTGATAGAATTTGGGTATTCTTGTTCTGAGTGTTTCCTCATTTAGAGAGTATTAGTTTCTCCTATTTCAAGAGAGAAAGAGTGATATAGTTTCTCCTTGTATTTAGAGAGAAAGTGTAGTAATCCCTATTTTTATAGTGAATTGCTCATACACTTGCCCGTGGTTTTTACCTCAAATTTATTTGGGGGTTTTCCACGTAAAAATATTCGTGTTCATTTTACCTTTATTTTTCTCACATCACTATTGTCATGGCTTTGTTCCGGTCCGTAATTTCCTAACAAAGGGTATCGAGCCATTGGTTTAGGGGTTACTTGTTCACGGGTTACTATTCACGTGAATAGTGAAATTCGATTCAAGTGAAATTTAATCGGTGTGAACAAAATGACGACAAAGTTCGATGTAGAGAAGTTCAATGGAAATAATTTCTCATTGTGGAAAATGAAGATTAAGGCTATTTTGAGGAAAGACAATTGCTTGGCAAAAGAATTGGAGAGCAAAGCGCAAAATAAGGAGGACAGACAAGCAAGTTCGCAGCAAGTGGAAGCTTTGGCAAGTGGTGAGAGGAAGATCCATGGAACGTGGCTCTAGTGGGAGTCAAAATCATGGTAGATCAAAATCCAGGAGTAAAAAGAACATCAAATGCTACAACTGTGGCGAAAGATGGCACTTCAAGAAGGATTGTTGGAATAAGAATAGTGGGGACCCCCGAGTCATCAAATGCTCAAGGAATGTTGCAAGTACCTCTAAAAATGGAGAAGTTTTATACGGCAAAGCAACAACCAACGCCAAGGCGTAAAACTATTTTTTGATGTCCGGCTTTTAGACTCAGAGCAACTCCGCACATGACCTCCCAAATGAGAATGGTTTCACACATACGAACCAATCTCTGGAGGATCCGTATTTATGGGGGATGATCATGCCTTGATATTGCTGGTATTGGTACTATCAAAATAAAAATGTTTGATGGAACAGTTCGCACCATTCAGAGGTACGACATGTGAAGGGCCTACGTAAGAATCTTTTGTCGTTGGGACAATTAGATGATGTTGGATGTAAAACTCGTATTGAGGATGGGATCATGAAGATCGTGAAAGGAGCTATTGTAGTAATGAAGGGAGAAACTCACAAATTTGTATATGCTTAAAGGTGAGAATGCAAGAGGAGAAGCTTATGTTGCGGTTGCGGGTTCAAATAGAAGAATCAACGATAATGTGGCACCACAAACTTGGCCACATGTCGAACAAGGGTTAAATATTCTCTCCGAATGGCTACTACCTGGTCTTGCAAAGGTATCTTTACCATTTTGTGAGCATTGTGTTACAAGTAAGCAACACAAATTAAAGTTCGCAGATCAACATCTAAGAGTAAGGGCATCTTAGAGTTGATTCACTCTGATGTTTGGCAAGCACCACTATCATCCTTAGGAGGGGCGAGATACTTTGTATCTTTCATTGATGATTACTCCAGGAGATGTTGGGTGTATCCTATCAAAAGGAAGGCCGATGTATTTTCAGTCTTCAAAGTTTACAAAGCTCAGATAGAACTTGAATCTGGGAAGAAGATCAAGTGTTTAAGGACTGATAACGGAGGAGAATATACAAGTGATGAATTTGAGTCTTTCTGTCAACAAGAAGGCATCAAAAGACAGCTTCACGGTGGCGTACACACCTCAAGAAAATGGAGTGGCGGAGCGAATGAACAAACCTTGTTAGAAAGGACAAGAGCAATGTTGAGAACTGCAAGTCTACCCAAGACATTCTGGGCAGAGGCAGTCAAAACCGCTTGTTATGTGATCAATCGGTCACCATCAACCGCAATTGATCTGAAAACGCCCATGGAGATATGGACTGGTAAGTCTGCTGATTATTCTCGCTTACATACATTTGGAAGTCCTGTGTACGTGATGTACAATGACCAAGAAAGAACGAAGTTGGACCCAAAGTCCAGAAAATGTATCTTCTTGGGGTATGTTGATGGAGTCAAGGGGTATCGCCTGTGGGATCCCACTACCCACAAGGTCGTCATCAGCAGAGATGTGATATTTGCAGAAGATAAACTGCAAGAGAAGGGAGATAGTAACACTGTAAAAGAGAACCAGGAGACTACTACAGTAATAGTGGAAAATAATCTACAAAATGAAGATTTGAAATCTTCCAAGCAATACCAGAGCACGAGAACAAGTTGAGTCCGATGTTCAAGAAGCCGGTCAACTCGTGAGAGAAAGCCGCCACTTGGCAATCGGAGTATGTTATGGAGAGCAATGTTGCATACTTGTCTTTTTAACGGAGGATGGAGAGCCATCAACTTTCCATGAAGCTACTGGCTTCGATGATGCATCTCGGTGGATGACAAAGAATGCATGAAGAAATTGAAGCTCTCCACAAGAATCAAACTTGGAAACTTGTACCGTTACTACATGGCGTAAAAGCTATTGGTAATAAATGGGTCTACAAGATCAAGCGGGATAGCAATGATCAAGTAGAGCGGTATCGTGCAAGATTGGTGGTGAAAGGATATGCTCGAGAAAGAAGGCATTGATTTCAATGAGATATTTTCGCGGTGGTTCGACTCACGACGGTGAGGGTAGTTCGGCTATGTGTGCTACTTTTGACTTACATCCGGAGCGATTAGATGTAAAACGCATTTCTTCATGGAGAACTTGAAGAAGAAATTTATATGCTTCACCTGTAAGGTTTTGTTGAAACAAGAAAAGAGAACTTGGTTTGCGGGTTGAACAAATCTCTGCACGATCAAAAAAGGCGCCGAGGTGTTGGTACAAGAGATTTGATTCCTTCATAATGAGCCTTGAATACAACAGACTTAGTTCAGACCATTGTGCGTACTACAAAAGGTTTGATGATAATGATTTTATTATTTTGCTGTTGTATGTGGATGATATGTTGGTGGCAGGCCCCAATAAAGATCGGATCCAAGAAATGAAGGCACAGTTGGCTAGGGAGTTTGATATGAAGGACTTGGACCAAAGAAACAAGATTCTAGGGATGCAGATTCACCGAGACAGAAATAATAGGAAGATCTGGCTTTCTCAGAAGAACTACTTCAAGAAAATTTTGCAACGCTTCAACATGCAAGATTGTAAGCCAGTTTCTACCCCTCTTTCTATTAATTTCAAGTTATCCTCAAGTATGTGTCCTAGCAATGAAGCAGAGAGGAGGGAGATGTCTCGAGTACCGTATGCATCAGCAGTGGGGAGTTTAATGTTCGCTATGATATGTACAAGACCAGACATTGCGCAAGCAGTGGGAGCAGTTAGTCGATACATGGCGAATCCTGGTAGAGAGCATTGGGATACAATGAAGAGGATTCTGAGATACATCAGAGGAACCTCTGATGCTGCATTATGTTATGGAGGATCGGAATTTACTGTCAGGGGTTATGTTGATTCGGATTTTGCAGGTGATCTTGATAAAAGAAAATCCACTACGGGTTATGTGTTTACACTTGCAGGAGGAGCTGTAAGTTGGGTTTCGAAACTGCAGACTGTTGTAGCTCTATCTACAACTGAAGCAGAATACATGGCAGCTACACAAGCTTGCAAAGAAGCAGTTTGGATTCAAAGGTTATTGGAGGAGCTCGGGTACAAACAAGAAAATATTGTTCTGTTTTGTGACAGTCAGAGTGCTTTGCATATTGCAAAGAATCCAGCCTTACATTCAAGGACAAAGCACATAGGAGTGCAATATCACTTTGTTCGAGAAGTAGTGGAAAATGGAAGTGTGGATATGCAAAAGATCCATACCGATAAGAACCTAGCAGATTGTATGACTAAACCAATCAACACTGGCAAGTTTGAATGGTGTAGATCCTCGTGTGGCCTAGCAAAACGTAAGCAGCATGAGTGGCAAGTGTAGAGAATGATGAAAGGATTACATAATTGACTTTAAGTGGGAGAATGATGATCAAGATGATGTGTTGTTGGCTGGAACTAAGCGATTACATATGGGGGCAAGAGTACATTCATGAAGGATTGACATTATTATATGCAATCCAAACATCTTTGGAAGCCGGAATATCTGAATTCTCTGTTGAATGTGGCTCAAAGGAGTTAAATAATGTTTTGCAGAAATGCACAATGCCGAAAAAGGGAACAGATATATTGGCAGACGACATTCGAAATTTTGCCCAGGCTGCAAAAGTAGTAGATTTTTCTTTTGTTCATAGAAGTGCAAATTGCTTGGCACAGGAATTAGCCCATTTTGGGGAGCACCCACAGAATGATTTCGTTTGGATTGAGGAATTGCCTACTAGTTTAGAGTTTTTCCGTCTACGTGATGTAAAACATGACTCTGTTATTAATAAATATTCCTCGTTTAGATCTCAAAAAAATCTTATTGGAGAGTTCATATAAATACCGATTTTTTTTACTTGGGTAAATTTCACATTGCTCCCTTATACTTTTGTTAATTCTCACTTTACTCCTTTGTATTCTCAATTGTCTCACTTTAGCACCTTTTACTTTCATTTTTTCATATTACCCCATTGTACTCTTATTTTTCCACTCTACCCCCTCATACTCATTTTGTCTCATTATACACCCTTAGTCTCATTCTTAAAAAAAAAATAAAAGTATACTTATATTTTCTATAATTTTAACTATTACTAGTAAGAAACACGTGCGTCGCACGTGATCCGCATGACTTTACTAAAATAATTTTATTATTTAATAATTTTATTGATTAATATTAAAATATTAAAAAGTGAAATAAATATTAATTAAATTTAAATATTACACAAGATTTAATATATATTTTGTTTTACTTTAATTATAGATCGATATGAATTGTTAAATAATCATTTTAAAGAACTCAATCTCACAAAACTTTTACAATTAGTATAACAACAAAATAATTTTTATATTAGCTTACAATCACATTCATCGGTCTTTTATCTCATTGTTATGGCTAGAAAAGTCTTCTTTCGTACATGATTTTTGAATTCTTTTATCATTTAGCTTATAAATCATAAGCTAATGATTAGTAAACCACATGCAAGTTATTGCATTAATAAAAAATGAATTAATTAAATATTATACCAATATCCATCATAGTATCATCATTTTATTTGTTATTGTTATTCAATTAAAATAAAATAAAATAAAGGTTCACAAATTCTTATATTTCATGTGCTTACTTTTTTATTCTATCTCGCTTCTTCTTGATTGAAGAAATGTAAAAAAGTTACAATATAATATATATGTAAAAAGAATTCATATATTATTTTAATTCTAGTAACAAAGTCAATATTTTATCATTAACACTTAAATTTAAAGTTTGTAGTCCTCCTATTTCTAGTGTCTTAAAAATAATAAAAATTAACCTAATATAAAAAAACTTAATCCATTATTTTCATCGAGAGTCAAGTATTAAATAAAACAATGAAAAAGTGATAAGTCGAAATCGAGTTTTGAAACTCTATTCAATTGCACACAAAATATCTTTATTTAATAAATAATAAAGCCAAAGATGATCTTATGAAATAAAAAATAAGTTAATAATTTTCATGTGTCAATCTTCAATAATTAAATATAATACTAATTAATTTTTATGTTTGAATTTCTTTTTGCATTCACTAATGTTTTTAAAAGTTATACATAATAAACTAAAACTAATATAATTTTTTTAAAATTTCATAAAATTTTAGAAAGATACGTTATACTATTAGAGTTTGTACTTGCAATTGAATTTGGCTATTTTGGTTATATTAATATTTACATAGTTATAAATTTTGTGAGCAAGATATAGTTATGAAAATTGCAATTATTCTTAATATACTCGAAACTAATCTATATTTGTTTGAAGAGACTCGTAAATTTAAAATTGATCTCATTTAATCTCGTTTACAAAATCATATTATTTGTTATAAAATATAATTAGCAATCCATTTTAGTGCCTTTATTGAGAAAATGGTATGTAGTACTTTAATATTTATTTAAAATATTGATTGGATTTTTGATCAAATAAGAAAATATAGTTGCCAAAAATTTAAGTATCAAGTGTTAAATCCCCTCCCCCAACTATTCTCTTCCGCCTCCTTATGCCCGAAATAATTCATATTACTTGGCACTAAACATGGTCATTTCACTCCAATTTATTATTATATATAGTTTAACACAATAAATTTGATACATAAATATTATTTTGAATATTTTGATTATTATATTGGTACCTAAATTAACATGTAATTTAAGAAATATTAATCTTTGACATAAATATCAAATTATTTCATATTAAATAAGTTTAGTTTATTTATTTAGTTTTTTACAAAATTTCATATACATACAAAGTGACTTTCCATTTCGATTCTTGTTTTCAAGTTTTTCATAATAGTTGATTTTGTAAAAATTAGAATAATTTGTACCCAGTTTATAATAATTGTATTTGTGCTTGAATATTTATAAGTCATAAAGGTGTGCTTTTAAAATGAATCGAGATTTTATCGAAAATATCAAATTATACATATTATATGAAAGCCATTTAATTTTTCTTTAGAATTCCCACTATGATCCACATATTTTATTTTAACTATTTACTTTTATTCTTTCAAATCTTTATAATATGTTTCATTTGGTTTAATCCTAAACTATCTATATATGTGAGATTAACCCCCAAAGTTATTTAGATCAATCTCAACTCATTAATGTCAAGTATAACCATTTTGTTTTGAATATTTTTTGTTCTTAGTTTTCACTCTTATTTATTGTAAGTATTTAATTTACTTAGTTTTTATGAATGTTATGTTAGTATTTGAACTAATATATAATTTGTAAGATGTAATTATTTTCTCAGTAGTCAAATTGTACATATTAAATTAGTTTATTTATTTTTTCTTTTACATAGCATATGATCTTTTAGACTAATCCAATTTTAGCTCATGTTTCACTCTTTCACACCGTTTCCATAAAATTTAATCATTTTGGTATATATTTTTATTGTAAGTATGTATCATATTGATATTTTAAATTTATAATTTTTAACGATGTATTTTTCAAACGAAATTCAATTAGTTTTATCACAAATTTTAATTCAATACATATGGATTTGTTTTTATTAAGTTTGTCTTCTTTGTCTTTTATTTATAAATTTATATATACAACTTTTAACACTTTTTTGCACTTGTTCTTAAAAATTATAGGATATTAAATAATCGAAAGATTGAAATCATAATATGTTAAAAAATAATAAATTAGAAACTAAAACTTATAATGTTATATATAGAAAATTAAGTAAAAGTCATATTAACACATATAGTTAAAATTTAAAAGGTAACGTTTTTTATCACGACAAACTTATTTTGGTTCTTGTTCACTTTTTTTCATGTTAATCTTATTCATTTTATTTTATACTTTTTATTTTACTTATATGACTAATTAAAATAAAATAAACATGAAATTGCAATAAAAATAAAATATGAAACTTTTTTGTTTTCAATATTATTTCTTTAACAACCATCAATAAATTAATTTTTAAATTGCATATTACTAATTGAGGGAGAACTTTTCGACCATAAAGGAATTATCTATTTTCTCTACTTTTTTATTTAGCATCAAAACCAACTAAAATATTTTCTATTTTATTTTTCTTATCGTGTATATTAATTTGATCTTTTTCTTATAAATTATGATAGACATATTTAACTATTGAGAAAATTTAAAAGATTATAAGAAATATACAATTTTGCATCATAATAAAAGTTAAATAGTTAAAATTTTCTTCTATAACGACTTGTGTATATGTTTAGAACATATAGTTGAAGATTTTGAAACCTAGCTAGTTTAAATTTGAAATTGATTTTATAAGAAATTTAAAGTATTCTTAGTGTTATGATTAGAAAAATATATTTTCAAATTCTGAAATCTTTTTTGGCTATAATGACCATCTCTCATATAATTAAATAAAAAAGATTAAATAAATAACAAAATTATAGAAAAACATAAATTCTTAATTTTTAAATAGTGTTGAACTTTATAATGTTAAATTTCCTCATGTGAGCTCCTTATATATGCTTATGACATATGGTTAGAAAGCTCTCGAAATATAGTTTCCAGATTCTGAAATCTTTTTTGGCTATAATGAACCTCTCTCATATAATTAAACAAAAAAGATTAAATAAATAACAAAATTATAAAAAACATAAATTCTTAAGTTTTACAAAGTGTTGAACTTTATAATGTTAGAATTTTTTCATGTGAACTCCTTATATATGCTTATGACATATGGTTAGAAAGCTCTCGAAATCTAGTTTAATATGAAGCTAATATTATTTGAAAATTCAAAATATTTTAAGAGTTATAGTGAAAGGATAAATACTTTTAAAATGTAGAATATAAAAGGCCAAATTGTATTATAATTGAACAAATACAAGCTAAATATAAATATCAAATTACTTAGTTGTCCTAAAATTTTACTATGTGTAAAGGATATTTTTGTCCAATTAAAAATTGCAAGAAACATTCATACTTTTAAGATAGTATAATATAATATAATAATATAATATAATATAATATAATAGATAATAGATAGATAGATTTATTGCCCAATACTAAAATTATTTTAGAATATATTTTAATTCAAATTGAATGAATATTATTTATTAACATTGATCTTATTAAAAAAATTATGAGTTTAGTATATAAAAATATATTATTTCAAAAAATCCTACTTATTGAAGAAATTATCAAAGTATCGCTAAGTTTTTTTAATTTAACATTGTTTCTTTGAATTCATAATAGTTCTATCAATGATAAATAATATTATTACTAGCATTTCACATAATACTTGCTAAAAATCAATTTGTATTGTACTCATAATAATTATTTTTATCAATTATTACAATATTACAACCACAAGTATTAGATTGTTTTTATTATATAATTTCACAACACTTGATTCTCAGTAAATATTCATTTCTTAAACAAAAAAGCATTTATACTTTAGTAAGCATTATGCATATTTTATTGTATTTAAAATTCATTAAAAGATTGTATTAAAAAATTAGTATAATTTATAATCGATAGTTCCTATTAAATTAATTATATCAAAGTTTTTGTTAATAGATGTAACATTAACGTAAGAATTCCATACTCATTATAAACGAGACATTATTTTTGTAATAATTTATTAACTATGTATAATAAATTTTATTGTTAATAGAAATATCACGAGTTCGTAATAACTATGCTACATTAAAAAAAAAATTCCATAATACATTGATAATTTCTTCATTCATAAAATAAATTATTATTATTTTATCAATTTGACAAAATATTAATTAGAAAATATGTTTTTAATAATTGATATTTAGGTTGAGTTAATCCTTTTAAGTAAAATGTATTATCTAATAATAATTATCATAAGATATAATTGAATAAATTTAGTGTAGATATTTGAATTAAAAGAGATTTTAAACATTTTAATATTAATTATTAATTAATAGTTGAAATTATACAAAACAAAAGTATACTTATTTTAGAATGAGAGTAAGGGGATAAAATAAGAAAAATGAGAGTATAAAAAGGTAAATTTAGAAAATAAGAGTACAAAGGGTAAAATGACACAAAATGAGCATAAAGAGGGTAAGGTGAGAATTATAAGGGTATGTTTGGTTGGGGTTTATAGGTGTGATATCACACCCGTTTATAATATTTCATTCATATTAATGTGTTTGTTTCAACCTTAAAAGGCCCTGAAAAATAGGATGGCCCGGTTTCTTATCACATCCCCATGTGATACCATATCCCACCTTGGGGGTGGGATCCAATTTCCAGCTTATTTTCATACTTCTGATTTTACCTAAATACCCCAAATGATTCCATCAGACATTGTCGTGTGGTAACCTCTATTTTTTCCAGGAAGCTCTTGCAGAAAAGCAGACAAATGTCCACCAAAACCAATATCAAAATCCATTGTATGAATTTCTTCGCCCAAGGCTTCAAGAACACTTGGTTGGCAGTAAATTCAGAGAAAACCTAATAAGCACTCAGTTGCTCAGTACAACCACAAGTTGTCTCATCCTTGGGCATCTCCTGAAATTGATGCAGAAAAAGATCGGTTGGAGGCTGCATCATTTGGGGCGATTTCTGTTGCTTAATTGCGAAAATGATGACCCGAATCAACAAATGGAACTTAATGATCATAGAGCATAAATTTGGAGCTGACAGTGCCCACATTCTAGCAGTGGCTTTGGGCTTTTTCTTTTTTTTTTTTTTTAACATGTTGATTGTTGATATGGGGGTTAAAATTGGAAAAATGATTCTGAATGGAGGCCCAAAATATATCATCATTTAGCTATTATTATTCAACTTCAACCAAACTCATTAGTCATTATTAATTAACCCATACATATCAACAATTCAATCCTTCAAACAAACAAGTTATTGAGCCTTATTGTATCCATTGGATAAGGTCAAATAATAACTTGGGAATTAATCAAGCCCCCGTTTCAATTTTCAACCAAACTCATTAGTCATTATTAATTAACCCATACATATCAACAATTCAATCCTTCAAACAAACAAGTTATTGAGCCTTATTGTATCCATTTGATAAGGTCAAATAATAACTTGGGAATTAATCAAGCCCGGTTTCAATTTTCAACCAAACTCATTAGTCATTATTAATTAACCCATACATATCAACAATTCAATCCTTCAAACAAACAAGTTATTGAGCCTTATTGTATCCATTGGATAAGGTCAAATAATAACTTGGGAATTAGTCAAGCCCGTTTCAATTTTGAACCAAACGCAGCCTAAGAGTACAAGGGGTAAAGTCTAGAACATGTAAGCTCAAACTCAAAATTTTGTTGCAAGAGCTCTCGGAAACTCATAACCCCTTTGTCCGCGAGTTCTGCCCTTATTCCTTCAATGCCAATATTATTAACATGAAACGACTAAATCAGTCTAGAAATACAATGAATTTTATTTTTTCATTTATAATGAAGAATTAGAATAACCAGAAACAAGAATAACATAAAAGCAGCTAACTATTATTGCATCAAGTAAAATGGCCATACATTAAAACCCACGCATTAAAGTATCATCAAATCACCTAAACATTAAAACATAGTTACATAACCTACCCACTCTATTTTGTATTTTATAATCCAAGAGGCAGTATACTTCAAAGACAAAGGAAGATGTTCAATTCAAAGTCCCAAATCTCACAAAATCTTCATAGTTTGTCAATATCCTCGTCCTCAAATTCAATATAATCGTCACCAGCACCATCTTCTTCCTCATCAAGCCCACCAGCAATACCCTCATTAAGCCTCGTGTTCTCAGGCAACTCACCATAAGCCTTTAGTAATCTTGCTTCGTCTGGCATGTATTTCAGGATTACATCCGCCTTATCGTCCTAATACCATCCACAAAATGCAAGAAAATTAGACGAACAAATCACAAATCAACTTTCCCAAAATTAATCAATTAAAGGCAAGATGAAGCATACAAGCACTTTGAATACTGTTGTCAAATAGCCTCTCTCTCTCACACACATTACAGCCCACAAATTTCACATATCTATTCAAGTATGAACTCACTCATTAAAACCAATTCAACAGAACTCTTTAACTAAAAACACCAAAACCACAATTCCACAGTACAAAACATTGGGGAAAAAAACTGTTTAACATTGAACGAAGAACACCAAAAATCAAGATAACAAACGTAACAACGAACAAAGTCATCCAATTTGTATAGAAGCGAGCTATCTCCTGATAAAAACATAAAATAGGCACAAAACACCAGCACATACTCAAAACACGAGTAACCATTCAACAGCACAGAGAATCAGACTACAAGTGACCAAAATTGAAAGGAAAAAATTAACCAAGAATCTGAAAGATCACTAACAAAAAAAAAAAGTGAACAGAATCATAGGAAAACAAAAAGTTCACCCAAACTACATGAAAATGAACTCATCAAATAACACAACACATAGGCACACAGAGAATCAGACTGCTTAAGATCCCAAATAAGTAAACTCAACCTGATAATCACGGAGACCGACGAGGATAATATCACCGGCGGCGATCCAAACCTTCTTGTGCATCTTACCACGGATATGACAGAGGCGTTTAACGCCGTCGATGCACATGGCTTCGCATCTGCCGTTTCCGAGCATACGCAGCACCTGCGCGTACTCCTGCCCGTCCTCCTTGAACATCAGCTCTCTCTTCTCGTCGTCGGCTTCGTTCTTCCCTCTCTTGCGATTCTTACCTCCCTTACCTTTGTTCTTCGGCATCACGGTGGACTAAAAACCCTAGATCAGACGGCTCTCCTTTTTCTTCCGGTTTGTTTTTCTTTATCCTACAACTCTATGAGCGGTGTGTTTGTACTCTTCTTTCCTGTCAGTTGGAAAGTATAATAAAAGGTTTTATTATTCTTTCCTTAATTTTATAGCGTTAAAATTAGGAAATTTGGAAAATTGCCCTCCATCTTAGGAGTATTTTTGAAAAATACCCCAAAATATTAAAATTTGATTTATGCCTCTACACTCCAATCGCTTTCATTGCCTTATCTAATGGCCTCCTCTTCACTGACCAAATTCTATTTGAATAAAAAATCGAATTCGTAATTTTATTTGCATATTTGAAGAGCGATTACAACTATATATTCATTTTATATATTATATCTAACAATGTAAACTTATACTTGTTCTAAAAATCCTTAAAATTGGGTTATTTTACCATTTTCATATAAAATTTACTCAAATTCAATTAAATATAATAAACACCATCAAAACTAACCCGATGGGAATTTTAGAACTGATATAATTTGACATCAGTAGATATTACTTATAGAAAATAAGTATATAGTTATAATTGTTCTTGAAATTTGCAAAAAAAAATTGCGAATTTGGATTTTTCTTCGAATAAAGTTTGGTGGGCAGTGAAGTAGGCAATTGGGATGCAGGGGCATAAATCAAGTTCTAATACTTTGGGATTTTTCAAAAATACCCCCATATGGAGGGGCAATTTTCCAAATTTCCCTTGAAATTACTTGGTCAAGACGCACTTTTGGGCTTGCTGGGCCGAGGGCTTTACATCCTTTTGGATTTACTTTGTGTGGGCTTCCCATTCTTGTTTTCATCGGTGACACCCATTTTTATCTTATATGCTCGATTTCTAAATACACTCGTATTATTTTTTTCAAACAATATACTCCCTCCGTCATTCAATAAAGATAGGCAAGTAGAACAATTCACACAAATTAAGAATACATAATAAATGTAATTGGGATTATAATTTTTTTCTTATTTTTCCTATTTTGCCCTTGCATTAAATGGTGATATATCCTTCAAAGTGAATTAAATAAGGGTAGTTTAGTCTATTGTTGTATAATTAATATTGTCAATAAGGAAACAAGCTATAATTTGGGAGGGACGAAAACGGAAAGGTAGCCTATTTTTTTGGGACGGATGGAGTATTACTTAAGGAATAATTACAAAAAAAAATCTTGAGGTTTGGGCTAATTACAAAAACCCAAATATTTTTGAAAATTGCAAAACCCCCCTTTGAAATTTGATCCTTCTTACATTTTTCCCTTTATAGGTAAAAATATTTCAAAATCCTCTGAAATTTATAAAAAAATTACAATTATCCTCTTAAATTTAAGATAGAGTCAAACCTCGAGGGGTTTTTTTGTGATTTAAAAATATCTCTAGTTTTTTTTTTTTGTAATTATCGAAAACCTTTTGATTTTGTAATTATCCCTTTACTTAATACACCTCCAGCATTTTTCAATTTATTCTTTCCCCAGCTTCATGTGACATTATTATGTGGCACATGACATTATGACATGATCATGTATCACGATCATTAATTCATGGCATTTATGCATTTATAGAGATGTAGGTGTATTTAGAAGAGAAGAGAGTGAATAACACCATCCTTTCAAAACTTTGATGTAAGCATGTAATAATTTTTCTTTTTAATTTTTTTCCATTATAAATATTACAAATTGCAACTATTGATATTGATACTCTTAAAAAAGTCACAACATGATGACAAATTTCAAGAGAGTATTTAAAATTCAAAAGAAAACTGATTATCTAATTAGATTATTTCTTAAAAATAATTTTTATAATTTACCCCATGTATTTGAAGTGGGAATGTTGGATTTGATATTGTAAAGCTCGAGTATTTCTAAATACAATATGTGAATGTTGTAGAGCGTGGATTAAATCATGTCTTTTATCTCAAGAACCTCCAACACAAGCAGACGTTTGAAAATGAAGATAGAAGAAAGAGAGAAACATGAAAATAACATCCACGAATGAGAGACTTTTCCAGCTTCTCTACTGAGGTCAAATGGCATCTCCCAAAAATTACATATATTTACAGCATAATAGCACATTCGCATTACTTGTACATGTGCTGAACAGCTTATGTGTACAGTCTGCTTTGGAATCAGTACTCACACCCCATCCAAGCAGTAAACCAGACACTCTAGCAGAAGCTATCTCAACTACAAATGTAAGCATTACCTTTTCTTCGCTTTTTACAGACAAAACAAATGAAGGTTAGGAGAACAGGATCAGATAGTGTATTTCACCGTTTGATGGTAAGTTCAGCCCTAAGATGGAGTATACCATTGATGAAATAAAGACTGTCCTCAGCCATGAAAGAAGTCCACGGAATGCTAAATAAATTGCGATAACCGACCGCCTTTCCGCCAGTAAAAGTATAGTTACCCTTATATTTGCTAATATACTCTTCCGTAGGTTTTGACCGCGCGGCAAATTCATAGTCGACAGCAAATGTAACTGAACCCTTTTCTTGCATCCCCAGGAAAAGACCAAAACAATGAAACGAGCTCTGTTGATCCATGTTACAATGTGCAGACAAGAAGAACCCTTGTCCACCCAAGTGGAAAGCTTGAGAATAAACTCGCCCGATGGGAATAAATTGGCACATTCCTCCCGTTTAAGATCTAAGTAGACCGCGCACTGCTGACGTGGCACTTCAAACTCTACCACCTTAACGGGTCTATATTTATAGGCACGCTCTATAAAGCGACTGCTTGTAGAGGTCGACTCCTCTGTGGCATAAATCCGCTGACGGTGTGGGGCCTCGGCCTTGAAAAATAGGGCATCAAGCACGGCTTTAGTTGCGTAATCATGATCGAAGTCGTTGCAGGCCAGAACCTTCTTCAGCTTCCGGCAAGTCATGTAAGGGAAACGAATATATTGACTTAAACGAGAACAGAGGATATCCCGACGCTCCTCGGGCTTTTGATAATGAGTCCTAGTCCACTTTAGGACAAAGTCATAAACAGCATCCTCGGAGGCCACCTGAAGGTCGTCGCTGGACAAGATTGCCTCGATTCCAGCAAGAGGCAGTTTCATAACCTCGTCTTGAAATCTGTCCCAATATTCACACCCATCAATAAATGTAACTGGCTGCAAAAATTAAATAAAATGCAGATATTGCTGAATAACCAATGAAATGTTTGTCACAAAATTTTGGGGTTAATTACAAAAACACCCTTGAGGTTCAGTCTAATTACAATAGAAAAAATATATCTTTCAAGATTACAAATAACCACTTGACACTTGTTTCTATTTTACAAATTGCATCCTGTAGATGGGGGGTTTGTTAAGCAAATGCAAACCTCAAGGGGGTATTTTTAATTTTGATAGATAACTGGAGCTTTTGTAATTAGGCTAAATCTCTGGGGTTACGCTTAAAAAATTTAACAGAAATAATTATAAACTGATTTCAAATTAATCACGTTAATCTTATGTATTATTTTTTACTTGAACAAGAGATCTGACTGATTTTTTAAATAATACAATTAAACATTAGACCAAAAAAAGGTGGTACATATCTAAAAATGCGAACCAGAAAGTCACAGAAAGGCCATGCAAAGAAAGAAAATGGCGGGTGGGGGTTTGTCTAAAGGGGAGCATACTTAGATAAATCTTTATAACGAGCAGCTAAGAACTGTTTAGCTGCATCAGTCAATGGTTGAACAGCATCAGCCATTAGGACACTAGAAGGAAGATCCAGATAGAGTAAAGCAGACTCAGGAGTCATGGGTAAGTTTCTCAATCGACGGCTGCAATGTCTCATGCATGAAGCTACCTCAAACTTGTCAGCAGCCATAAGGACATCGAGTAAAGCAGGAGCTGTATTGGCGTTTAATGCGCTGCTATACATAAAATTCAGAAGCTCCATGAGGGCAGCTTCCTCTGTTCCATTGAGAATGGAGTTAGCAAATACAACAGTTATGTTTACCTAATGAAAAGCATGCAGTGTACAATGACTAGATAAACTCCTGTACCACAAAGTGTATGTGAAGCAATATGTAACGTTGTTTTATGCACGATAACTAATGAGCAACAATGCAAGAGAAAAACTGAATTGAAAGTACTCAAAACAGACAGAGTTCCAAAGTATTTCTTTGAAAAGAAGCAGCATAAACTACTGAAGAGGCATTACATGACCAATCAACCACAAAATGTTCTAAAATCAATCTTTCCTCAAGTTACTTGTGGAAGTGCAACTGATTACATACCAGAGGCGCTAATTCTCAGGGTTACATGTCTTTGTTCTGATTCCATCATACCATTTGAGAATAACTGTAATAATGTGAAAAAGGAACAATAAAGTTAATACATAAATCGCACAAAAAAAAAAAAAACGAGATTAAACAACCAGCAAGTAAGAATACAAGTACCTTATAGAAAAACGGACTCTTTGCTGCCAAGATGGGAGAACTGATATGTACTGTTTTAACTCTTAAAACTCTTGAACTATCTTCGGACCAAGTTGAATCATCACTGTTTGCAGCTTCATCTCCTGAGTGACATACAACACAAGGTTCTAATTTAGAGCAAAACCATACTATGGAATATTAGTGCTCTGTGCTCTGTAAACTATTTATGTTCAACTACTAAGCAACTTCATATGTACACTGTCATGTTGCCTACCAACATGCCGACCAAAATGGTTTTAGAAAATAACTATGGCAAAATGAAATATTAAAATTTAAACACTCGTCCCAAGTACTCGTATGACTTTTCAATAGATAAACTCGGCAGCAAAACAGTAGGTTTCTACCCACTAAATGAAGAAAATTACTGAATATTTTGTTTAAGAAGAGAGGTCAATATCATAAATCATAATATTCATAGGCTCCACTCAACTAGATCATATCAAAGTAGACTAGCAGATGTCACTCAGTAGTCAGTAAGGTTTTGGAGAAAGGATTGCATTCTGAGTGAAATGCCATTTTTAAAAGCTCTACATAACTAGAATTTGTTTTATTTATGTAACTACTTTTTTCTATCAAAAGTGGACTGCATGTTCAACTCGTCAACAAAATCTTCTCCTCCACACTGTAATTCATGTCGGCTGTAATATCTTCCATTCCCTCACTATGTCACTTTACCTTAAAGCCAAATAAAAATACATAGTTGGCCTATTTTTGAAAACAATTCAAGAAATTAACAAGGATAATGTGATAGACGGTCATGGTCATCAAGAAAAAGTCCAGCATAATGACTTAGGAAGACAAAGAGAATTCATATTTCTTTTTTGAATACCTGATGGTGAATCTTCAATCATTGGAATCTCTTCTTCATCGTGATTCTCATCGCCTATGCCATCATTGGCATCATCAATATCTGGCTGCTGACAATCCAAGATCTGCTCTTCAGGGCAATTGTTGATATCCAAAGCTGCAAACGAGTGGCACATGTCTGATTAAGATGAGCACAACCCATACCAGCATAAGAATGAGTGGAAGTCAAAAATGAGCAAGAGGACAACAGGAAAGCATTCATGCAATGAGATATTTGTGTTACGGCAAAAGCATCTTAAAGCCATACAGTTGATTGGAAAGACAATGATGGAAAAACACAAAGAATTCACTAACTCGCACTCAGACCTTTTAATACAAAATAACTGAAGTTTGGTGCCATTTAATCAAGACCTTGAATATGGAACTTAGATATAAAGTACACTACAATTCAAGTAAACATTTTTCAATGACTCAATCCCATGAGCGAAAGTACTCGCCGCAGCCTAACAACTAAATTATATTGAAGAAATTCTCAAATATCAAACAAAAATCTCAAGTTCGAAAGACGAAAACTATATTTTTATCAATACTTCAGTTGATATGGTGAAATTGCAATAAGATGGTTGGCATTGATATCACCCCAAAACGGGACATCTATATAATTTTGGGCCCTGCTGATGTCACCAATTATCAGAGAGATCGCTAGTTCTATCAAACATCTATCTTCATTAAAACATGCTAAATTTATTCACATCTCGAGATATATTCGAAATACTGTAATAATCATCAAATATGATCACGCTGCAGTTTAAAACTTATAGCCTAACAACTCGAAATCCAGCTCAAGATAAAAGCCAGAATGAGCTTGACACGTTAAATTATGAAGAACAGAATCAATCTCAAATGCCTTTTCATTTTATTATGAGTGGAACATGGCTCAATAGGTCAGGAGATTGCAAAATACATATAAGAAAAGTTATCAAGTCACTCGAGCTTTATGCTTCAATATTGTCTCGGTTTCGCATTCGAACCAAGTTCAATCATATTTCCAAACTCTATAAGAAATTCAAACCAATCATGACGGCTATGCTATTCCGCCCGCCTGGTTCATTCTCATAAATAACCAAACCTAAAACGAGTTCAATCATATAACAATCGAACAACCACACGACCACCAAGCAGGTTGACTATAACTGACTCACCATTCCCCTTTTTCATAACATCTCCACGGCGTCGTTTGCTCTTTCTCGCCGCCCAATCAGCTAGGGTACGGCAACCCTGTGAGTCGGGCCGGGCGTCAGGTGGATCCGCGATAATCTCGATTCGGAGAACCCGGTCAGAGAAATTGCTATCGTTGAAGGCGAAGCCGAAGTCTGGGTCACGACCGCCGGTCGGAGACGAGTTGGAGTCCGAGTCCATAACGGCGGTTCTCGGGTCGAATAGATCCAGACCCCAATCCCTCATAATCTATATCAACCTATAAAAGCTTCTTGTTATCTACTGTAAAACAATGAAATATTAAAGAGAGAGAGCGAGTTGGGGAAAACCAGAAAGATATACGGAGGCTTTTCGACTGGGTTTCAACTTTCAATTCAAGCGACTGTAAATGACATTTTTCAGTTATTATTATTATTATTACTGCTTTTTCTTTATATATATTTTCCAGACATGAGCAAACAGTTAATAAATGGAGTTTAATGTTGTCCTCTTCTAACATTAAATAGCAGATAAATTATTTAATTGGTTCATAAATGTTAATACATAGATAAGCCTTTTATAATCATTTCGCAGTTGTATGCCAATTATTAAAATATCTAAAATATGTGGTAAAATATCACTCAGCTATATCTTAATTAATTAAAAAGTTGGTCGCTTAACTACTTCAGCAGCTTTTAAGTAGTATTCTTTCACAACTAAGACTAACAACTTATTAAAAAAATTAATTAAACATTACAATAATTTATCATTGGTATTGCTTTTCTAGAGTTCAAAAACTATTTGTTCACATTTGAACCCAACTTTTAATTTTCCGAAAGTTTATTTGTATATTTAAAATTTTATAATAATAAAATGATAATTAAAGGCAAAACCCATGTAAGGGTAAGAAGAATTGGTCATAGTGTTATGACTTATGATGCGAGTACTCCCTTCAAACACGATGAAAGGTCAATTAATGAACAACTCCATCTTACCCTATTTTCTCTAGTTGGTGGTCCATGAATTGTTAGTATATTTTCAGGGCAGCCACCTTCGTCCTCTTAATTAAACAACTAGCAGTCCACCGATACGAAGCACGGTGTGTTAATAATTTTTTTTTCGAGATAATGACTTAAATTTCAAAATTATTAATATGTAAAACCAAAGTAAATATGTATAAATAATAAAGATTAATCTTGTCTTGAATGTGGTAGAAAGATTGTGTTATAAGAATAAATGACCCGATTTGATTTCATGTGAGCAGTGTGTGTCCCCTCCTCTACTATCACTCAATACTAAAAATATGGAAAAAGAATAGAGTTATTTGTCCCTTGAAGTAGACTTCATGGTCAAGAAATTAATTACCCCCACACGAAAGTGTTATGTCAAATTGACGTTCATGGACTATAGTGCACATTCTACGAAATGACAGTGGTCTGTCAAATTGGATTTATTCACCATCACCCCATTAGATTACAGGTTGAGTACACATAATAATATTATCAAAATGTAGTAAGTACTAATATTACTAAAACAAAAAATAAAATATCATGTGAAACAGAGAACTACAATTAGAAAAATAGACGACAACGACTCCAGTCATACAAAATTTTATGAGAAAAACCCATTTTAATATAAAGGTAGGTCCAAGACGAGCATATATTCCAATACCAATTTTGTCAATTTGATTGGGTCATGCCATAAGAATTTTCTTGTGAATTCTTCGGTCCGCAAGGAATTTCTATGAAATTCCCTTACACCAGCATAATCAGTAATTATGTTGATCAAAACTTGTAAGCAAGCTAAACAAATCGAATAAAATTAAACATATGTTCAACTTTATTTAAATTTTATCTAGTTTTAAAAATTATTATATTTGAGTTTAGTTTGATTGTTAATCAAATTTAAGCTTGAACAGAACTTTAATTGAATCAAATGCCGATCGAGCTCGAGCAGCTTAATTTTTTTCCACATATTTTAGTATACTCTCCACTAATCCAGACAAGCTCAAGCCAAGCATCACGATTTAACAATTTAAAGTCAAAAAAGGTATTGACGGTCAATCTTGAATCGAGTTTTGAGTAACTTGATTTGTTTTCATGCTCAATAAATAAGCTTAATTGTGAAGAAAATGGTAACGAAAATGATAATATGGCGAATTATGACGAAGGAATCCATAATGACCAAATCATACCCAAACTACTTGACAGTAGACTAAAACCAAAAGCACTTTCAAAATATGGCACCTGAACCTAATTATCAAATGAACAGGACACTCAAAAATAGATATAGGAAGCAAAATTACCACTATATTTAAAAAGGCACCTTTATTTACTACCATTCAAGCTCAAAAACAAAAAGGCATATCATTCATGCATTTGGAAAAGCAGAAATAATACCAGAATGGTAGGCAATGGTCAAAAAGCGATGCCTATAGATAATAGAACCCCACATTTTACTCTCTCACATCATTAGATTGAGATAAGAATAATTCACTCAGTACATCATTTAACTATATAATAAACTTACATAAACAGGAAAAAGAAACTAATATAAATTGGACAAACAATACACATTCAGCGTCTCGATGCTTTTACAGGATTCTTCAAAATGAATCTGAATAAGCCACTAATTTTTCAAAATCAATCTGAGAGGAACATAATCATATATACCTTGACAATTAATATTGCATAACTTTTACCAAACATCAAAGGGATGAAGGATTCAAATTTTCGATTCATAACGAAATTGCAAAGATTAATTTATGGATCAGAAAGCATAAAACATTATGCTGTATAGCATAGCATACCTGTGTAGCTTCATTTGATAATCCAGGGCCTTTACTTTCTTAGCAGATATAATATTTACTCGGCAACTCCTTCCTTTAATCATCCGTGAACCTGAAAAGCATCATCCTCGACCAAGTTAACGGATCCCTTCACGTATTAAAAGAAGGTGTCCCAGCTCAATTGCTCACACCATACATACTTTTCTTGGGAACTTTTAAGCAGGCTCGTAAAGACCTAACACGTGGCCATCAGCACACCTCATTGCTGCCACCTGTTAATGCAGCTATAATGAAAAATGTAAAAATTTCTTTGGAATGAAATTTGAACTTAAGGTTTCCACAGATAGTACGATTGGAAAATTAGCAGTATTGTTGCTAAATCTTTGTCCATGTATGCTTATCCGCAAAGAGTTGAAGATACACATGATGGAACAGCTTGAAGAGTATGAGGGTGTTTGGTTGAGCCTATAAGTATGTTTGAGAGCTTATAAGCTCTCTAAAATCTTATAAGCTCCCAAAATAAAATGTTTGGATCTTATAAGATGTTTTTAAACGAGGTGGGGATCCCAACTTATTTTCGAACAAGAACTTACTTTAACAACCTCCTTTGATTTTGACCATTTTAATTACAAATTTGTCATTGCTAGCATTTTGTAAGCTACACCATCTTATTTTATCCATACACTCGACAACTTATTTTCAAAATAAGATCTAACATCTTATAAGCTCTTAAAACATCATTGTAGGAGCTTATAAGATATTTTAAATAAGCTTAGCCAAACACCCTCAAATAAAATCGTAAACAATCACACTGTAACTTGGGGAAATTACCTTTCCATGAATTTCATGTTTAATTGGACCATCCAATTCTGCGCCCAAGGCCATCAGTTTTGTGACAGTACTATTGATGTCAGTTACTGTAAATGATAGGAGTGATGAATAACCCTTGTGATCAACACGGTCACTGAAAAATAAGAGAAAGCAAATAATTTACTTGCGTGATAACTGTCCCAACACTATTGGAAGAAGAAACATAAGTGATGAATCAAATCACTTTTAACAAGTAACTTAATATATGATTATATGTATAATTTAGGTAGTGTCCCACTATCCCGGCATGTCTTTCTTGATATTTCTCACAAAGTATCGAAATAAGGTCTTATGAGCATACTAGCAATATCAAAGCCAGCAGGCATCTCTGTCATAATGCGAGGGTAAGAGAAGTAAGCCACAAAGGCATCCATCGTGCTAATGTTATTGATACTAATCATATTTGAGAGAAAACAAAGCTGTATTATTCATTCACAGATGACGTATTTATACAAGAAGGAAATGTGAGTGAGTTAGCCTCAAACGAACTTAACTAACATGAACAGTAATAACTAACTCTATTAACAACCTAACAAACTTGTTAACTGATTCTATACTCCAATACGCTCCCCACAAACCGAACTAGGATCAACCTCAAGAGACAACTTCTGACATAGCAACTGAAAGCGAGCAGCTGAGAGGGGTTTGGTAAAAACATCTGCTAACTGATCTTCACTTGGGACAAATCGAACATCAATCTCACCCGAATGCACCTTTTCTCGTACAAAATGAACATCGATTTCAATATGCTTTGTGCGTGAATGAAAAACAGGATTTTGAGCTAGGGATGTGGCACCAACATTATCTGACCAAAGGATGGAAGGAGAAGAGATGGTAAGACCAAGTTCTGAAAATAGAGATTTTAACCATATTAAATCGGTGGTGGCTGCAGCAACTGCTCGATACTCTGACTCAGTAGTACTACGGGCCACTACTGATTGCTTCTTAGAACCCCATACAATAGGATTATGATCCAAAAAATGCAAAAACCACTAGTTGACTGTCGATCATCCAGAGAACTTGCCCAATCGGTATCGGAGAAGCCCTGAAGAGTAAACCGTGCAACACGAGTGAAGTGAATACCATTAGTGATAGTGCCCTGCAAATACCTTAAAACTCTTTTGCAAGCCATCCAATGATTCTCAGTGGAAGAGTGGAGAAATTGACTGAGCTTATTGACATCAAACACTATGTCTGGCCTGGTTAAGGTTAGGTATTGAAGAGCACCTACAGTGCTTCTGAAAATAGTAGCATCCTGAAGGAGAGGATTGTCATCAAGTTTTAGTTTAATGCTTGAACAACAAGGAGTAGATATAGGTTTACAACCAGTCATAGATGTTTTCTTGAGTAAATCAGAGATGTATTTAGCCTGATTAAGAAAAATGCCCTGAGGACTTTTGTGTGCCTGAAGTCCAAGAAAGTAACTCACGGTGCCAAGATCCTTGAGAGAAAACTTTGCATGCATAGAGTTTCTGAATCAGAACATTATCACTACCAGTGATGAGAATGTCATCAACATAGACAAGAACCAGACCCTTTCCTGAATATGAACAAAGAGCTACCTGAGGTTGAATCTGTGAAGCCAACTCGATAAAAGAAAACCTTTGAGCTTATCATACCAGGCCTTGGGAGCTTGTTTGAGACCATACAATGCCTTAGTGAGTTTACAAACATGTGTAGGTCTAGTATCATCCACATAGCCCACATGGTTGAGTCATAAACACAGAGTGATGAAGATCACCATTGAGGAAAGCATTGTTAACATCTACTTGTTGTATAGGCCAACCAAAAGTGACAAATGAATGTAAAAACAAGACGAATAGTAACAGTTTGACAACAGGACTAAATGTATCACAATAGTTCACATCACCGATTGTTGAAAGCCCTTTGCAAAAGTCTAGCCTTGCACTTGTCTGTGAGATCGCCATCCGCCTTTATATTTCACTCTAAAACCCATTTATGATCCACCACGCATGGAATCATCATAAGGAACCAATTCCCATGTCTTATTTCTAACAAGAGTCGCAAACTCATCATCCATGGCAACTTTCCACCTAGCTCGATCAATGCTTGTTGTACAAAAGTGGTTCTAAGGGAGAGGTAGCAGATGATAGAAAGAGTTTGGGTTTAAAAATACCAAAATTGATCCGTGACCACGAATGAGAGGATGCGGTCGGATGAGTAGGGGAGGAGGAGAAGAAGCCGAGTGTGTAATTTGTAAGGAGAGATGGGTGAGAAAGGAGAGGATAAAGGAGGATCAACAGAGGCGAGTAATGTGTGAAGAAGAAGAAGAGGAGTGGAGGATGAGGATGTGGGAGGAAGAGGAGGAAAACCGGAGGAAAAGGTAAAATTGGAAGAGAGGAAACCGAGAGTGAAGATTGTGAAGGAGAGGAAGAAGAAAATAGAGAAGAATAAGGAAACTCTTCTTCATTGAAGATGACAGACTGCAATGTAAATTTCACCGAGGGATGAAGCGCATTTGTAACCTTTATGGCAAAGGATCGAACCAAGAAATATACACTTAGAAGTTCTAAACCGGAGTTTATGGTTGTGATAGGGTCTTAGGTATGGATAGCAAGCACATCCAAAACCTTAAGAAAGGTGTAATCAGTGAGTATGAAAAAGTAATGTAAAGGGAGAAACATTACCAAGAGTGGGAGAGGTAGCTTATTTATAAGGAAGGTTGCGGTTGTGAAAGCATCCATCCAAAAAGAGAGGGGCAATGAGGCATGAGCTAGAAGAGATAGTCCTACTTCAAAGAATATGAAGATGTTTTCTCTAGCTTTTCCATTCTTGATGTGTATAAGACAGGAGAATCTATGTTGAATGCCTAGTTCAAGCAGAAGAGGAGTTAAGGCTTTGAATTCCCCACCATTATCGGTGTGGAGAGCTTTGATTTTGGAGTTAAATTGTCTTTCTACCATTGCATTGAATTGAACAAAAGTGGGATACACATCGACTTGTGGGTTAAAGGAATAACCAAGTATATCCGTAAAATCATCAACAAAATGGACATAAAATCTATAACCATTGCTGTACACATGTCTTATACGGGCGCCTGGATCGACCCCATACATCGATCGTATGATTTGAAATGGTGTTGTGGTTTTAGTAGAACAGATGGAAAATGTATAGCATGTTGTTTTCCAAGTTTACAAGAATCACAAAAGGACAAACTATGCACCGAACTGAGAGAGATTAAGTTGTGTGAGTACATTTTGTAGAGTTGCAGAACAAGGTGGCCTAACTTGTTATGCTACAAATTTACATTGAAATTTTGAGCAACATTACAAGCAAGAAGATGAGAAGCAATAATGACTTCTTGAACAATGAATTACAAATGTATGCACAGAGGAATGAGAAGCGGTGGAGATGAGATATGAGACAGATCAAGTTGATACAACCTTTCTTTAAGTGTTCCTTGCAATGAAGATTTGTGAGTCCTCTTGTTTTTGACAAAGCAAAATGAATCATGAAATTCAATATATGCATAATTATCTTTAGTAAACCGAGAAATGCTTTGAGAAGGTTCTTTGTAATATAAGGGACATAAAGGATATTTTTAAGAAAGAGGTTTAGAATTGGTAGAATGAGATGAAACACTAAGAATGACAGGAAGAGCCAACATGAGATATGGGAATATGAGAACCATTACCAACAATGCCTTTCTTTGCCAAGGTATTCATCGCACATCAAGATTCTCGAAGTTGAGATGTAATGTGATTGTTTACTCCATCACAACATACCAATCATTAACACAAAATTGATCACCATGTGTTGAAGCTCTCTCGCATGAAGCTAAAAAGCCTGATTCACAGAGAGGAACCTATACTTGTTGTAGGATCAACAAAAGATACATCAAATCTTTTAAAACACTTTGAAGCAAGATGATTATTCTTGCCACAAATTTGGCAAGGTGTTTACTTCTTCCAAATCTACCTCTACCACGGCCTCTATGAAATGAAGAGCAGGTGGGAGATGAGATATGAGACAGATCAAGTTGATACAACCCTTTAAGTTGTTCCTTTTACAAAGACTTTGTGAGTCCTCTTGTCTTTGACAAGGCAAAATGAATCATGAAATTCAATATATGCATAATTATCTTTAGTAAACCGAGAAATCTTTGAGAAGGTTCTTTGTAATATAAGGGACATAAAGGATATTTTTAAGAAAGAGGTTTAGAATTGGTAGAATGAGATGAAACACTAGGAATGACATGACGGAAGAGCCAACATGAGATATGGGAATATGAGAACCATTACCAACAATGTGTCTTTCTTTGCCAAGGTATTCATCGCACATCAAGATTCTCGAGTTGAGATGTAATGTGATTGTTTACTCCATCGTCAACATACCAATCATTAACACAAAATTGATCACCATGTGTTGAAGCTCTCTCGGATGAAGCTAAAAAGGCCCGATTCACAGAGGAACCTATACTTGTAGGATCAACAAAAGATACATCAAATCTTTTAAAACACTTTGAAGCAAGATGATTATTCTTGCCACAAATCTGGCAAGCAGGTTTACTTCTTCCAAATCTACCTCTACCACGACCTCTATGAAATGAAGAACCACCATTGAAACCACCTCTTGAATTAGAATCAGAAGAAAAATGACCTCTACCAAAGGAATTACCACATGAAAAATTACCCCGAGTACCAGAAAAATTTGGACCAGATTTTTGATGCACCAAATTTGCAGAATGAAAACTGCTAGACTCAGAGATAGAGTTAAACTGGTGTTGAATTCTCATTTCATGAGTTTGTAGAACAAATTGGACTTCAGGCAATGTAAGAGAATGAAGTCGAGAAGTGAGATTTACAATCACGGATTCAAACTCAGAACCAAGTCCTCCTAAAATGTACATGATCAACTCATCATCAGTGATAGGACTCCCAGTTGCAATCATGCCATCAGCAATATTTCTCATTTTAAAATAAAATCATCAATGGATAAATCTCCTTTCTTAAGAGTTTGAATTTGAAACCTAAGATGCATAACTCTAGCTTTTAGATTGACTGTAAAGGCCGTCAAGCACACTCCATAGCTCAAATAGAGCTTGTGCAACGAGCAACATGTCCCATCATGGATTCAATAATTGATGCAAGTAACCAATCGAATAAGAATCGATCCTCGTGTCTCCATTGAACAAATGCAGGATTAAGATTCGAGGAAGAAGCATTACGAATCGGAAGGTAGAAATTTAGGTGGAGCAACTGCAGATCCAAGCAAGAGATCTTCAAATCCATGCGCACATACATTGAAAGTACTTGTGCACGCCTAATAGACATAATTTCCTTGATCCAGCGAAGAGTGAGAGTGTTGAGACTCGGAAGAACACACGAAGATTCGAATTTGCCATGAAAGGAAGGAGATAACAATCGGAAGCGCGAGAAAAAAAAAATTCCGTCGGAAATTTAACAGAACTGCTGCAGGAAAAGAGGATCACCGAGAAGAACGCCGCTCTGGATACCATGCTAATGTTATTGATACTAATCATATTTGAGAGAAATCAAAGTCGTATTATTCATTCACAAATGATGTATTTATATAAGAAGGAAATGTGAGTTAGTTAGCGTCTAACAAACTTAACTAACATGAACAGTAATAACTAACTCTATTAACAACCTAACAAACTTGTTAATTGATTCTATACTCCAATACATCGAATATAAATTGTCACATTTAGATAAGGCATGAGATGTTATTCAAATAAACCAACATATTGAAATATTTCACTTTCAAATCTTAAGAAAGGATTGATGGCTAATATAAAATTCTTCAAAGCATATACATCGAACAAAATGATCATCATCCGAAAAATTGCCAAGGTGTCGCCGATTATATTCCGACGAGATCTTTTGGATAATAACTACGCTGTTAAAAAATGCAAAAATTGCCAAGATTTTATTTCACTTGTCACATATAATTACGGCCTGTTCAAAAATGAAGCCATGCTTTCGCCAATTCTAATCCCACAAGATTCCAACTTGAAAATATTTACACCCTTCGGATCTACAATTTGGTGGAGACAATGAAGTGGAATAGGAAAACATTTAAAATAAAATTCCATCTCATCTTCTTTTAGGACCAAATTAGTAATAATTTCAAAAAAAAAAAAAAAAAAAGTGATTTGAGCATGATAATATAAGATCCATACCACGCTATAAAATAAAAGATTGAGATGCATAATAAACTAATGAATGTCTCAAGTAATCAAATTTATGAAAAATATTTCCTCATAGATTTCTTCACCAATTCCAAGGTCCACACATGGCGATGAGAATTTTGCACTATGCCTGAAAAACTTCATCTGGCAAACAAGCATGGAGTCAGAATCATCCATAGAGTCACCATTCTCGAATATGGATCCTTCACTCACTAGATTTAATATTAAAATTACAAATTATGAATTCCCAGAACTTCAATTATGGGGCTTTTCACAAATGCCTTAGCATTATTGAAATAAGATTAACCCCATTTAGCAGTAATCCTAAAATTAGTCAGCGAGTTATGTAATTGAACACAATTTTTGAAATTTAGGAAATACGAAATCACCTGGGAGAATGCAAGAGGGAGAGCTTGAGAGGGCCGGAATGGAGCTCGGCCCATCGGAGAGTGCAGATATTAATGGTGAAGCCCAGGCCCTCTGAATAGAATCTCGCCGCTTTTGGAACGTCCTTGTGTAGCTGCACTAAATATCTGAAGGTTGCTGCCGCCATTAGCAACTCTGTATCTGTGTATATCTGTGAGAGAGAAACGTATAAAGACGTCGAAGTGAAAGTGTATTTGAAGCTACTTCTGAGCTATAAATCGCGTTTCTAATACAACCGGGCCAAGCAGGATCTTTCTTTTGGGCCGGCCTTATTCAGAATTAGTTTACTTATCTAATTTCAACTTATTCAAAAAATTCTTAAAATTTTCGTGCATTTTCTCTATTATTATAATTCATCTCAAGGGATTGTTAAAAATAATTTGTTATAATTGATTTACCATTTTTTTCTAGTGAATGAATGCAGCTTGAGGCTTGTGTCTGGGGCTCGTTTGGGGATGGCTGAAGACCCTGGAAAATACCACTATTTGTATTTCATCTTGTTTTGTTTGGTTAGGGCAAATGATTAGTTGTGTAACGACCAATTTTATGAAATTAAAGTATTCTAAAATATTATTAAGAAAAATACGAATTTATAAATTAAAGTGATGCCAATAATTATCAAAATGTTTATTTAGAATTTAATTGAAAAAATAATGACAATAATTATAATAATAATAATAATAATTCCAAATTAAATATCCAAAAATTATTCAAAGCATAAATCGAAAAAATTAAAAGACATAAATCCAAAATTTAGTTCGATCATAATTATTTAAAATATAAATATAACATGATTTATTCCACCATCCACAACACCATATCTTCAAATGGATTCATCAACCTCGAAAGTCATGATAATGATAGGGGTGAGCTTCATCTCGCCAAGAGTAGGGATATATCTCACAATATTTAATATAACATGAAAAACATTCAAATAATTACAACAATAAATTCATTCATTTCCTTATTTTTCCTCTCGACCGGTCATTTCCTCATGCATATAGATTGTGCGGTTCACCCCAAGATACGTTTGATCCCGCACTTTTCTTGCCCCTAGCTTATATGAATTATTTCCTCTTGACATATATTGCAATCAATGAAATATAATCATGGAACATTAAATAAAGACAAATACTATAGAAATCCCTACCTTAATAACCGCAGATACTTGATGTAGAAAAATTGAACGACAAAAGTCATAGTCCTCGATCTCCTCGTTTTCTATTGTAGAGAATTGAGAAAATATGAAAAATTTATGTGGGCTTATTTATATATTTATAGGTTGATTTTATTTTTTTATTTCTATATTTTTTTAAAAAAACTAAACTAACCCCTAATCCCGACCCCTAAATTATACTCTAAACTAACCCCTACATTAACCCCTAAAAGAACTCCTACCTTAACCCCTAATTAAAATTATTGGTTATCACATTCTACTCTCCTTAAATATAATTTCGTCCTCGAAATTCAATATCTTACCTGGAATTGAAAAACTTGGATACTTGACACGAATCTCCTCTTCACGCTCCCAAGTAGCTTCATTTTTGCCATGACGTCTCCACTGTACTTTGATCAGAGCAATATCTTTATTTCTCAAATGGTGAATCTTGCGTTCCAAAATAGCTTCTGGTGTTTCCTCGTAAGTTAAGTCATTGTTGATTGTTAGATCCTTATAATTCACGATGTGACCTGGATCATGAACATACTTTTGTAGCATAGAGACGTGAAAAACATTGTGCACACTTGATAGACTCGGTGGTAATGCTAGCTGATAAGCTAAATCTCCAACTCGTGTAAGGATTTCAAATGGTCCGATATATCTTGGTTTCAACTTTCCCTTTTCACCAAATCGAATAACACCTTTGATAGGAGCTACTTTCAGAAATACTTTTTCTCCTTCATCAAACTGTATATGTTTTCTCCGTCTATCATCGCATACGACTTTTGTCTATCTTGAGCCATCTTGATTCAATCTTGTATCATAGCTATCTTCTCAACAGTTTGCCGAATTAATTCAGGCCCCAAAATTTTTCTTTCACCAACTTCGCTCCAATATAATGGTGATCTACATTTTCTTCCGTACAACGCCTCGTATGGAGCCATCCCAATAGTCGCTTGATAACTCAAGTATTATAAGCGAATTCTACCAAGGGTAATAATATTTCCCAATTACTTCCTAAGTCAAGCACACATGCTCTCAACATATCTTCCAATATTTGTATAGTCCTTTCAGACGCTTCATCTGCTTATGCAGTGATAAGTCGTACTAAAGTTTAGCTTTGTTCCCAAAGCACTTTGTAAACTTTTCCAAAACTTAGAAGTAAAACGTGTATCTCTGTCTGAAACAATAGACACGGGAACTCCATGAAGTCTCACTATCTCCTCAATATAAATTTGTGCATATCGCTCCATACTAAACGTCATCTTAACATGTAAGAAATGAGCTGACTTTGTTAACCGATCTACTACAACCCAAACAAATTGCCTTGTTTCCCTTGGGATCGATGGTGGAAGCCCTACCACAAAATCCATTGTTATGTGCACCCATTTCCATTCTAGAATGTCAAGGGGTTTGAGCAAACCAGATGGTCTTTGGTGTTCGGCTTAACTTGCGACAAATCAAGCATTTTTCTACAAAAGTTCCAATGTCTCTTTTCATACTTCGCCACCAAAATACTTCTCTTAAATCTCGATATATTTTTGTACCTCCGGGTGAGTCATGGTACGGCGACAATGAGCTTCTTCTCGAATTTCTTTTCTAAGCCTTTCTTCTTTAGAACGCATAATCTCCCTTCATAAGTCAAAGTACCATCATTTGTTATAACAAATCCTTTTACATTCCCTTCACGAGCTTTCTCTTTCATTTTGCTCAAAAATTTATCTTGAGGTTGAGCTTCTTTTTATCTTCTCTCTCAAAGTAGGTTGTACCACCAAAAATGCTAATACTATCTCTCGTTCTCTTTGGTGGCACCACTACTTCAATTCTCATCTTAGTAAATTCTCTCACAAGATGTTCTTGCTCAGATATTAAACTTGACATTTCTCCTTTTGTTTTACGACTTAATGCATCATCTACAACATTAGCTTTACCCGGATGATAGCTAATAGTACAATCGTAATCATTCACCAATTCCACCACCTTCTTTGCCTCATGTTTAGCTCTTTTTGAGTAAACAGATATTTCAAGTTTTTGTGGTCAGTGAAGATTTCACATTTCCTCCATATAGGTAATGGCGCCAGATCTTTAATGCATGTACTACAACAGCTAACTCTAGGTCATGAGTAGGATAGTTTAACTCATGTGGCTTTAGTTGTCTTGAGGCATAGGCAACCACTTTACCATGTTGCATTAGCACGCATCCCAAACCTTGTTTTGATGCATGACTATGAATAACAAAATCTTTAGTGGGGTCGAATTGTTAATACCGATACGTGAAGTTAGCCTTCGCTTCAACTCCCGAAAGCTTTCTTCGCATTTCTCATTCCATTGAACTTCTCCCCTTTTCTTGTCAAATCCATAAAGCGCATCTATCTTTGAGAATCCTTCAATAAATCTCCAATAATAGTCTCAAAACCTAGAAAATCTGCGAACTTCATTCGCATTCTTAGGTGCACTCCATTCGTTGATTGCTTCAACTTTAACCTGGTCCACTGTATAATAAAATACATCATAATATAAATGAGCATATTAATACAATTGTATAATGTAACTCACATTAATAATCCTCATACCTTGAGGAGATCGGCAAGATATGATGGAGGTGGATGTTATTATACATTTTATCTTATACAAAGTTTGAATTTTATTTATTTTTTTTAAAGAAAAACTGTACATTTAATTTTCAATTTTTTTTTAACAAGCCTACAAAAACGTAGACCGCTTCTCGATACCACTTGTAACGACTCCAATTTTATGAAATTAAAGTATTCTAAAATATTATTAAGAAAACACGAATTTATAAATTAAAGTGATGCCAATAATTATAAAAGGTTTATTTAGAATTTAATTCTTAAGAAAAATATAATGAAAATAATAATAATAATAATAATAATAATTCTTCCAAATTAAATATCCAAAAATTATTCAAAGCATAAATCGGAAAAATTAAAAGATATAAATCCAAAATTTAGTTCGATCATAATTATTTAAAATATAAATACAACATGATTCATTTCACCATCCACAACACCATATCTTCAACCGATTCATCAACCTCGAAAGTCATGATAATGATAGGGGTGAGCTTCCTCTCGATCGAGGGATATATATATCAATATTTAATATAACATGAAAAACATTCAAATAATTACAACAATAAATTCATTCATTTCCTCTTTTTCCTCCTCGACCGACTGAGTTCTCGCATATAGCATTGCGGGTTCACTCCGAAGATACGTTTGATCCCTGACCCTTTCATGGCCCCTAGCTTATATGAACTATTTTCTCGACATATATTGCAATCAATGAAATATAATCATGGAACATTAAATAAAGACAAATACTATAGAAATCCCTACCTAAATAACCACGATACTTGATGTAGAAAAATTGAACAACAAAAGTCCTAGTCCTCGTTCCCCTGCTTTCTATTGTAGAGAATTGAGAAAAATATGAAAATTTATGTGGGCTTATTCATATATTTATAAAGCTGGTTTTATTTTTTATTTCTATATTTTTTTAAAAAAAAAAAACCTAAACTAACCCCTAATCCCAACCCCTAAATTATACTCTAAATTAACCACTAAAAGAACTCCTACCTTAACCCCTAATTAAAATTATTGGTTATCACAAGTTGCTAGCGCGAAAATAATCAAGCCCTTATTTGATATCTAATCACAGGCCATGAGGTCATATTACACAATCCCCGGTTTTTCACTACAAGCAAATGACGTTTATGCCCCAAAGTAGCCCAAGCATATTTAGTGGTCATTAAAGGCGCAAATGAATCTAGTCGCCAGAACTATTAGAAGCTCGACTAGATAAATATCATTTGAGTTCGTTTAATGAGACTCGTTAAAATAAATGGACCAAACTTAAACTTAGAGATTTCACTTTATTAAGATCGTATAAATTAAACTAATTGTTCGACTTTGATTTAAATTTGTATACGTTGCTTATGATAAATATAAAAATATTTAAATAAACTTATGAAACCGCAGGTTGAGTCGGGCCCCCGATCCGGGAAGTCTCGTGTCTATTTTGTTGATCTCAAATATTCGATCTCTAAATTTTTTCGTAAGAGTCGTGAGGTGGGCATGGAAGAGGAATGCAATGGTATTTATAGAAAACTTAAATAAATTTATTTAGTTTGAGGTTGAGCGATTCACTTGGCATGAAACAATAATCGCTTTTTATGCACAAGCATATTCATTTATCGCTTTAGTAAAGCGGTAGCATTATCGATTAAATTCAAATGAAAAATTCATTTGTAATGATGACAATGATGCAACACACGAGTGCAAATAAGAAATCAAGTATATAAAACATTTTTAGTTTTTTTTAAACAAACAAAGATATTTCAATTTTGAAACAACCACAATTTTTGAAGCTCACCACCTTATCTCTCCTAGTTTCCTCGACATCTCTTTAGGTAAGCTTTGGCCCATAGATCGTCATATTGCCAAATATATCATACCTAGAACTCCAATCGCTCGTTAGACACTCTCATTAGGAATTTTATTGTTTAGATTTTGATGAATGCCATGTAAAACTTAGAATAGAAAGTTGGCACCCCAATTCTTGTCAAAATGTATTGTAACAATTAGAGTAGCCGCTGCCGAGTTAAGTCGCCTACGCCTTAACATGCAAGAAGACAAATCAAGACCTGAAGGAAGACTTCACTGCGAGACAACTAAGTATGGCAAAGAAGAGTAGACAGAACTCTATCGAAAAGCAAATGAGATACAAACAGTTGAGCATCACCAAGTCAACTCAAGAATAGCCAAGTCTCAAGTTGAAGTGAGAGAAGAGTCATCCATGATTGGAAGTCGACTCTAAGTCACCTGGGAAAGCAAGGAAATGCAATAAGTCGAGATAATCAGAAAAAGAACCGCTTGCACGTAAATCAAGAGATTTACTTAAACAAGTAATATCTCCATACCACCTTTCTTGGAGTGCTCGACCCTCAAGCGTGCAAAAGGAATGAACCAATGGGAAGCACTACACCGTGTCGAACTCAAAAGGTGAAAAACAATTCATACGAGGAAATGGCAATTCCAAGAACTCGCAAGCCAACGATCGCAAAGTGACTTTCAAAAATAAGCCTATCTCTTCAACGGGCAAATTTTTGAAAGTTCACTATAAAAGGCCGAGGAGTTTGTTTGAGAAGAATACATGGATGACACACATATGAGATAAACAAGCAAATTAGAAAAATCTGAAACATTCTCAATCCTCAAGCCTACATTTCAAGTACATCAATCCAACACTTACCTCGTGAAGGAAAGAAAACTTCAATCAGCTTGAAGAGGACAATATCAAAACAAGGGGTCTACATTCCAGAAGGATTGTAGAAAGGTTCAAGGTCAACCAAGTCTTAAGCTTTTGGAGGGCTTCGTGATCAAATCCAAAGAGCTTGAGCAAGTGAGTCAGAGTAACAAGGCAAATTGCCTGCGAAGAAGCCGAGTCGCACGAGAAGCCACCGAGTGATCAAGGCGCCTCGATCGAGTCCCTAAGGATCAAGTCGGTTGTGATCAAGACTTGTATCGGACTATTACCACTTTGTAAACCGATCATTACTTAGTGGATTCCTCCAGAGTTGGAGAAGAGAGAAGTAGAAGAATTACCCCATCTTCGAACCTCTATAAAAACTTTATCGTGTCATTTACATTTCAAAGATTTAAATTCCTCGCACTTTTAATCGCTTATATCTCACGATAAATTTGCTATCCATTTGATAAAATTATAAGTACTAAACCAAGCTCTAAAATCTTGCTTAATCAAACATAAGGGTGTTAAGTCTTCCAATAAAATAAAACCACAATTGAGTTAAATTATAGCCAACAAATGAGTTACTCCATCAACAAATTTCAATTTGAGTCTGAGAGAGATTAACTCTACTGAGTGACTAATTCGATCGTCCATCAAGGACACAACTGTAGAATCAACTCAGAGATTTAAAAGGACTAAATCGAAAATTTGGTAAGGTTTATTCAACCCCCCTTCTAAACCTTACACTTACACCCCTTGGGACCTACAAGTGGTATCGAGCGGTTGGTTCATTGAACCCTCCGCACCGGTTATCGAACTAGATCTCCAAACTTTTCAAAGTCCGCTTTAGTACTTAAATTTTCAAAACTCTTTTTATCATTAAAAGTCATTATCATGGAAGCAAATTTGACACGCATCCCTATGTTCACTATTGAAGAATTTGATGATTGGAAAATTCGTGATGCAGTGCTCATCTATCAAAGATTACATGATGAGATGTGGATAGTGATAGAAGATGGGCCTCTCGCAAATATTAAAGGTGAACACAACACACGAAGAGTTGCACCGGAGAAGAAGATGTCGCTCCTGCACTACCATGGTTGAAAACCAAGAACCGAGTGGACAAATGATGACAAAAAAAGATACAACTGGACAATGTAGCCAAGGACATCCTTTACAAAACCTTGACAAAGCCATGTTCAATAAAGTCAAATCTTGCAAAACAATTAAGAAATCAGGACAAGTTGACATTGATTTGTGAAGGCTCGTGAGCAAATCAAAGAAAACAAATTATCAAAATGGTCAGACAAAGATTTGAAAACTTCAAAATGATCTCGTGAGAAAACCTGGATCAACTGGATGCTCGGTTTACGTAAATCACAAATGAGTCAGTTTACACTTGGAAAGGAATATACACGAAGAAATGTGTATGAAGATCCTAAAAGTCTTCCAAATGAATGGGAAATGAAGGTCATGGCACCGAGACATTCCATGGACCTATCAAAGACATCCAACCATGAACTATTCTCGGACCTCAAAGCCTACGAGTTTGAGCCGAGAAGAAAAGACCAGGAAGAGACAAATTGCACTCCAAAACAAATGGCTTTAATTGTTAAAGATAGGAAGAGAGCCGAGGTCAAAGAAGTCATTGACCCGTAAGAAATAATAGCCCCGATGGTTAAAAGATTCAACAAGTTCTTTAATAAGAACTACAAGAAAGGAAAGGGTGAATCTTCCGTAAGACACTCACTCCCTCCAAATCAAGGGAAGACAAAGCCAACCAAGAACACAGATCATCAAAAAGTTGAGTATCAAAGGGGTCGATAACTCAAGAATGGAAAGACCGATCAAAAGGTCAATATCTATGTTGAACTGTAGACAACCAGGTCACTATGCCATTGATCGCTCATATCCTCGTAGTCAACAAGACAGGGATGAAGAAGAAAGAAAGGTCTTCGAGAAAGAAGACAAGAAAAGAAAAGGGCAATGATGGTCAGAGATCGCGAGACAACCAAGTCAAGAGAGACAAATGATTCGCAGAGCAAAGAAGCCGACTACTCAAGTGACTCAAGAAGAAGCCCGATCCGCTTGATGGCCAAGAACAAGATCAAGAAGATGAGGTACAATCTAACTCAACAAGCTCGTACACTAGTGATAGTGATCGTGACACACACACTTCATCACCTACTCGATCTTTATAATTCATTAGGCAAAATGATGAAAGATTTTGAACACATTAAATCCTCACACACACTATTGAATGAGGAAAACAAAACTCAAAAGTCAAAACTCAAAGTCGACTAAGGAGCCGAGTACTCTAAGTCAAATAGTCATTGAAAATGAAAGTTTAAAGGTGAAAATGCTAAATTAGTAGCAGTAAATTGCCGCTATAGAAAAGAGGGAGAATGACCTCAAGAATGTTATTGCCTTTCATTTACTAAGGCATCTAAATCATCGATGATCTTATTATGAGTCAAAGAGAATGTGGAGACAAGACAAAGCTTAGATTTAATTCCTCTCGTGCCATGTCAAACCTCAAGAGTAATTTTGGAAAAAGGATCTTCAAGTCATGAAGAGTCTAAAAATCCAAAACTCTAAATGTTGCACACACATTCACTCTAAAGCACTATACTAAGCAAACTGGCCTTGGTTACAAAGGAAAAGGAAAACAACAGATGAGTGTCTTTGAAAGATACAATGAGAAGAGATTCACCGAGTCCTCAAAGACTCCAAACAAAAATACTCAGAAAGAAAAAGCAGAGCTACCAAAAATCCTTAAAATCCATAAAAGAAATACATATAATGGGAATGGTAGAAAATATCCAAGCCAAGTGATTGGAATAATGTGAACTATCACCTGACTTATGGAATACAAGCCCAAATGGCAAAGGCCTAGAACTCAAGAAAGGCCATTCCAAAAGTATAAGAGCTTTCATCAAAGACACATATGCACCTGTGCACTACACGCAAAAATACCACAATTACCTGGCCAAGGAAGGCAATTGCTAAAACATATGCAGCATACTGACAAAAAAGAGACAACATTTGTATGAACCTAGAATCCCCAAGCAATTTGCCAGGATTAATTATGATTATGGCACCGATAGATGGCAACCCCTTGTGAGTCAAATCATTTGCTATAGGTTGGTTGGATCATCTTACAATTCTAACCCCTCAGACCCGCAAGTATGGGTACCTAAAACTTAATTTCCTTGATTGCGGGTTCAAGGAACAAATGAGTGCCAAGGAACCTGGTACATGGATAGTGGTCGTTCCCGGACATATGACAGAAATAAGAGAAATCAAAAATTCAAGGAAGTCAAAGGAGCAAAAGTCATATTTGGAGAAATGAAGCTCCCGTGAAATAAGAGGCATCGATCCATCAAGAGGAATGGATTAGAAATCACAGATGTTGCATATGTTGAAGGACTCAACTTCAACTTACCGAGTATCATCGGCTCTGCGTGACAAGGGCTACAATGTTGATTTAACATGGGTATCTGCCAAATCAAAGAATTGAATCAAATGAAGTGGTACTGCAAGGATGTAGACAAAAAATATGTATGTAGTGGATTGGTCAATCGCAACGCCAAAGACATGTCTACTAGCAAAAAGTATAGCCAATCAAGTTGGTCATGGCACAAAAAAGCCGAGTCACCCGAACTTCAAAACAATTAACAAGTTCGGCAAGAAGTCATCTTGTAGAAGGACTTCCGGACTCAAGATACAAGAAGAGAGTATATGTGATGCATGTCGAAGGGAAAGCAAATTAAGTCGTCATTCAAAGAAAAGACATGCCCATCCTCAACAAGAATATTGCATCTACTTCATATGGATCTATTTGGCCCAAAGGAACCAAACAAAGATAAGTGGAAAGAAATACACCTTGGTGGTAGTAGATGACTACTCAAGATATACATGGACAATATTCATGTGCAAGAAGAAAGAAACTCTACAAAAACTACCACAAATGATGAAGAGGATTCAAAATGAGAAGAGTCAAACCATTATCAAAATAAGATCGATAGAGGAACCGAGTTTGTCAATGGAATAATAACTCGCATTGTATTGAGAATGGTATTGGTCATGAACTATCGGGCAGCAAGGACTCCACAAAGAGAATGGAGTTGCAGAAAGAAGAAATGAACTCTCAAAGAAGCAAAGAAGACCATGTTAGTCAAGGGTTACCAAAAAGATTTTGGGTCAAGCAATTAACACAACTTTTTGCTACACCCAAAACAGATGTATGATAAAACAGACAAATGACAAAGACTCCTATGAGATCTGGATCGAAGAAAACCAAATGTTTCATATTTCGTAATATTTGATGTAAATGCTTCATTCACAACAACGGCAAAGACAACCTAAAGGCTTTTGATGCTAAAGTCGATGAAGGTATCTTCTTAGATACTCACCGAAAGCAAAGCCTACGAATACTCAACAAAAGAACTATGGTTACGTGAAGAATCCATTCATGTAGTATTCGATGAGCAAAATGTAAATGGAGAAGACATTGAAGAGTCACCGATAAGTCAATCATTCAACCTTACTGTAAGAGTCCCTATGCGTCAGTTTAAGCCGAATTATCAATTCGTAAGAAGATGAGATAGTCAATCTCAAAAACAAATGAAAATTTGCAATAAGTGATTACGAGAGAGTCGACCACAAAGAACACAAATGCAAGTCGATCAATCCACCTAACTTACTTCAACCGATGTAAGATGGCCGAGAGATCATCCACCGTAACTTGTCATTGGAGATATAAGAGAAGGTGTCAAAACAAGATCCAAACTCAACAAGAAGCAATGTTCACATGCTTCATCTCGCAAATTGAGCCAAAAGATGTGTCACAAGCATTGATGACACACATTGGATTCAAGCTATGCAAGAAGAGTCAATCGCTTTGAAAGGAACAAAGTGTGGGAATTAGTGCAAAGACCCATACATCAAAATGTTATTGGCACCAAATGGGTATTCGTAAATAAAATGAACGAGGAAGGCTCGTGGTAAGAAACAAAGCAAGATTGGTAGCCAAAGGATATTGCCAAGAAGAAGGGATAGATTTTGATGAAACATTTGCTCCTCGTAGCAAGATTGGAAGCTATAAGGATGTTTCTTGCCTATGCAGCTCACAAGAATTTCATTGTATATCAAATGGATGTAAAAAGTGCATTCCTAAATGGTTTATTGGAAGAAGAAGTGTACGTTGAACAACCTCCAGGATTTGAGCAAGACTCTTGGAGACAAGGTATACAAACTCAAGAAAGCCCCGCACGGATTGAAACAGCACCCGAGCATGGTATGATACTCTGTCACAATTCCTAATCGAAAATGGATTCACAAAAGGAAAAGTAGATAGAACACTTTTCGTAATTCAAGACAAGAAGAGTATACTTTGCTTGTTCAAATATATGTGGATGACATCATTTTTGATCCACTAACAAAGGGTCAGTGTGAAAAATTTTCAAACCTCATGCAAAGTAAATTTGAAATGAGCATGATGGGAGAGTCGACATTCTTCCTCGACTTCAAGTAAAACAAATTAAGGATGGAACCTTCATAAGTCAAACAAAATACACCGAGATTTAATGAAGAAGTTTGGTATGGAGGAGAAGTCTTCTCGAAAAATACCAATGAACACATCACCAAAATGGACATGGATGCGGATGGGAAACTCCGTAGATCAAACAAGATACGAGCACTTATCGATCATTGCTCTATCTCACAAACTAGCAAAGCCGTACATCACTTTTGTCCGTAGGTGTATGTGCAAGATTTCAATCTGCTCCAAAAGAGAGCCATATGACAACAAATAAGAGAATACCGAGATACTTGAAAGGAAGCCAAGAAGAGGCCTATGGTATCCAAAGGAAGGTGGATTCAAGCTAATTGGCTATTCAGATTCGACTATGCCGGATGCAGAGTGACAGAAGAGCACTTCGTGCACATGTCAAATGCTAGAAGCAGACTAATTTCCTGGTTTAGCAAAAAGCAAAACTCAATAGCCACCTCTACAAATGAGCGCAAATACATAGGCTGGCAAACACAGTGCCCAAGTCCTATGGATGAGACAAAGAAATGAGAGATTATGAAGTTGAAGAAAAAGAAATTCCAATCATGTGTGATAACACAAGTGCAATTGCGATCACTCAAAATCCTGTGTTGCATTCAAGAACAAAACATATTGATGTCGATATCACTTCATAAGAGATCATGTTGAAAAGAAGGACATCATCCTAGAATATATCTCAACCGATAAACAACTAGCCGACATCTTCACAAAACCATTATGTGAGTCAAGATTTGAAGAACTCAAACATGAGTTAAGCACTAATTGAGTGAATGACACTTAAAACTCAAAGAAGAGAAATGGAACAGAAAAGGGAGAAAAAGAGTCCGAAAATGTAAATCACTTAGTAAATCACCAGACGGAAAGACAATACACCGAGTCACCGATAGCCGAGTCGCTAAGAGAAATGTGAGAAGTAGAGTCAAATCACCTAAGAGATAAGTTTGAATGACTTATGAGCAAAGAGACAAAAACGCAATGTTTGACTAAGCGAAATGTTTTAAGGAACACGCGTCAAAGATAATGATGATGTGTACGGACATAAAGCCGCACACCAAGCTTATGATTGGATATAAATGCCGCCGCATTAAATACGAGACATGAAATGCTCAATTGGCGTGCGAAATCCAAGCCGCTGATTTCTATCACAATTCAAAACCGCCTCGCACGCCCTTTCATAAACCATATTTAAACCATTTTCGCCTCGTTTTCTCTCACACTTCTAAAAACTGTCATCATCTTTTTCTCTCAAAAGGCAAAGGCAAAATACTCTCAAACCCTATCAACCTCAAATCAATTTCTCGAGTTTTTCCTTGATATAATCCCGAGAAATGGCACCAACTTATGACTTTACCAAGTTAGGAAAGCAAATCCACACCGTTCGACGGTGGATTTCGAAAGAATGGTGAAGCGGGTCCGACGACACCCTGGTAAAGAAAATCGCCGAGAAGTTGGAAACGCCCGGACTAAAACCGCTTTCTAACGCTAGAATATCCGATGACCTATGTGGAGGAGGTCGCATACCCTACGTGAATGCCGAATTCACGATGAGGGAATCAAGTCATCTGCTCACGGAAGCAATGACTATCACCGCCAAGATTTGGTGAATATTGCTCACTACCACCAGGGAGCAACCGAGATTAAGGAAGTGATGTAAACTTGGGGCCGACGATGGAAAGAGATAGCCAAGTCCGACTTTGCCGATAAAATAATATACACAAAGAAACAAGAAGTCAGAAGGATGATTATCACAAATTGTTGGACATAGTTGCCAAGTGTATCGACATCAAATTTGGCGGCTTTGACCAATCACAAAGGCAAAGCCGATTGTAATGGCCGCAATCATCGAAGAAAAGAAGATAAATAAACTGGCCGAGTTTATCTACAGCAGACTCTGCCGAACGTGGGGAACAAGTCCTTCAAAGAAGATGGCACATTTGGAGGATCCTCGGGATATGGCCTGGTGATTGGCCGGCTATTGGAGGTGAAAGGAGTCCTCTTAGACATGGGAAGGCTTTCCATGTTAACAAGAGGATGTTCGAGCTAACCTCTCCTCGGCGCTCGAAGCGAGCTTACGCCAAGAGAGTCGACACCAGTGAGGGGAATCACCACCAAGACACAAACAGCTTCCTCTCCAAAGAAGAAAGCTCGCCCTGCAATGCTAAGAAGATTGCTGCCCTGCAGAAAGAAAAAACCAAACATGCTCCCCCTCGCAGCAGAGTCACCGCCCAAGAAACCGTGTCTCCCGCCCAGCAGCAGCGGTCGAGAAGGACTCACAAATACCTTCTCCGATCGTCAAAAAGAGGAGAACCGAGAAGCCACGATGGCCTCGCTTCCTCGTAAACAAACACCGCACTGCCCCACCGCCCAAGACTCGAGACACTGTCTCGAACCGTAAATCCTCCTGGTACAAACTAGGAGACGAAAAGACTTGTCAAGTAGTCCGAACAAGAGAAACCAACAGTCGGGCTTACTCACCTAGCACAAATACGAGACTACTGGAGAAGTAGAGTCTCCGTATGTAGTTGATGAAACAACCCAAGTCTCGTTGAAGGCGATCAAAGAGGCAACCAAGACACAACAGTAGCTCACACAAAATGAAGCACAAGAAGAACCTCCGCCAGAGCGATAGTGATGTAATGATCCTATCTCCACCTTACCCGGACATCCAAAATCGTCATGCGTGAGTGGAGGAAATGGAAGTAAGTCAAGGGAACAGTTCCAACGGCCGAGTTCATAGAAGAAGAGAAATCGCTAAATTTCCTCGATTAACTACTCGTGCTCCTCTGACGGATGAAGACAATCGCACGTAAATCCCGCAGATCTACAAGGACAAGGAGAGAGAAAACAAGTCAAGAAGCCAAGCACGTGAGAAGGCAAGCATCCGCCCTATCTCCTACCACGAACACACACATCCTCTCCTTGATGTCTTCTCCAGCATGACGAGAAACTGCAGAATGTCCGCCGCCACGTAAGAGTTGCAAATGCAAAGCATTGCACGAGTCAAGAATCCTTCACGAGCAAAGATTAATGGAGGGACCAGGAGAGTCCTCCGAAACTCACCGAAATCGATCCAATGGGAGTGGTTCAAAAATAGCCACTGTTGTTGCCGCTACCACTTCCCAGCTCACTTTCGAAGAAGGCAATAAGGAGATGGCGATGAAACCGAGATAGTGGGGACCCCAATGAGCCAACCCCTATTGAAGGTGTGCTACCACCGCCCCAACTACCGAGCAATCAATCGAAACAATGGGAGTTTGGAGACGAGTGACCCCATTCCAAGTCACTCACCGGTGCGCCACCGAGGGGGAAACTCCTCCACCGCAGCAAAGGCCTGAGGATGTCTGCAGATGACTCCACAAAGAATGTAGGAGGCGAAGTAGAGAAAACTCAAACACAAGAAGAACAAAGAAGTTGCCATCAACGAAGCTCGGGATGCTTGAGATTGTCTCACCGAGGTGACAAATCGCTCAAGGCTAATGACGCCGCCGATGCAAATCCGAGGCACGTGAAGGAATGTACTGGGGAGTTAACACTGGGCGATGAAAGTGCAATCCATGGGGTTGAGACTCCAATGGATGCCATCAGTAGAAGACCCTAAGACACCGACACTTTGTCGAAAGGAGGACTAAGACCTCGCAGCAGCAAGAGAGACCGCCGGAGGACATGAAGGCCCACGGAGGTTGAGACTTCCCTGGGGTAAAGCAAACAAGTAGAGAACATCCTCCGGTATCATCGACCCATCCGAGAAGGAGATCGCACTTCATGATTCCCAGACAACCCCGATGTCACTTTTCCGGGATCGTGGCGAAGAAGAAGTTCGAGTCATCCCCATGACAAATCCAAAAGACTCACCAAGCGGATGTTCCAAGCACGAGCAAGTCCGATCCCAAGACTACTCGTCAAACCTTTAATTTTGATGATGAGCCACCAATGGAAATCTCATCATCGTCCGATGACGCTCGATAAGGCCGAGGACCGCCATCGAAATGGAGAAATCACCGAGACCAACGGTTGTTAAGACAAAATTGAGGCTCAAGAAGTTCTGCCCATCGCACAACGTAACCCACCAACAACAAGAAACCACCGCCGTGCTCCTCAAGTCGCAGCAGATCGATTCCCAAAAGAACTTCACGCGCACCGCTCATCATCGAATGATCCCGGTTGGCGGTGATGAATCTTTGTAGAATCTTTTCCTTTCACTCGAGATACTGAACTCCACGAAGAGTCGAAACGAACAAGCACGCTATTACAAAACCAGCTCCTGTTCTTCCTTCGACACCATTGTTCCAAATGATTATGACTTGATGTCAGATGGCCATCACCGCAATGTAAAATCACCGGCTCGGGAAGTGTTCAAGGCACTCTTTGCCGAGATTGAAAGGATGGAGAGGCATCGCCTCTTTGGACATGCGATCGACAACAGAGATGCCACCCTTACAAACGATTTAAGAGGCATAACAATTCGGATAAGGGAATGGTGGCAACAAAGAAGAAACAATGCGTGTGGAACAGTGAGATACTTCGCACAATTGTTCAACAAGTCGCTGCGGTGTGGAGAGTCGAAAATACCGATGCAAAGACAAAGCCGAGAGAACACATTGAGCATATGCATGAAGCTCACACTCGCCGAGATCAAGTCAGCGTGAGCAACATACAAATGATATACAAATACGTTTGGAAGAACACATGACAAGAAAATTCACCTTCTCACGGCCGAGATGAAGCCGATTTCAGCAGAATCCAACGCTACTCGACCAATTCGTGGTGCATACAACGCAGCAGACTTGAAGCGAACTCAACCATCGAAGACTTCGACTTCATGCTTGCCAAAGATGTTCCCTGGGGTTCCTCTATCCTTTGATGATGCCAAAAAGGGGGAAGAGGAATACCTTAAAGCAAAGAAAATCAAGCCGAAAAGAAAGGAGCAAATGAGAAGGGAAAATCACCGAGGAAGTCTTGAAACAGAAGAAAGGAAAGCTTGTTGAGGGGAAGGATCAACGGATGTGACATTGATGATTGCACAAACCCCAACAAGGTCCTCACACAAATGACATTATAAGCAAAGAAACTCCCGGTGACTCGCCACTCCAACACTCTCTTTGTATCTATGGCCGAAAAGAGAAAATCAATTGAAGCAGGGATGAAGGAAGTGGAAGGAAGAATGGATGCCAGGGTGATGAACATCTTGAAAGAACACGGAGGCATTCCAAAGAGACAGACACACTATGCCATCTCGTATGTCGGACAGAGCCACGATCGATCGATGAATTTAAAACGCCGAGTCCGAGGTTACTTTGCAAATATGTCTATGGCTCAAGCTTGGGACCTCTTGGGAAAAGGGTCTCACATTATGTGAAGAAGCGACAGACAGTGAAGAGACAACCTAGTCACTGGCTGTCACTCCGCCGGTCACTCACCGGAAAGAAGACCCCAAGACAAGATACGCCCAGGTAGATGAAGAAACAAAAGAGGAGGAAGAAGCTTGGACCTCCTCGCCTAAGAATATTGAATACGTAGATCCGGGGAAGAAAGGAGGGATCTATCTTGGGCCGGCTTGACCAAGTGGCAAATTTGAAAGTGGCGAAAACTAACGCCGAGTATGCAAAAAGAATAGAAGAAAAAACAAGAGACAAACTCAGCTATGGGAGGAGAGACAGAAAGATTAAGAAGAGATGAAGCTGCCCGGAAGGCATATGAGAAGAAGAAAAAGAAAGCGGTGACGAAAAGAAAAGAAGAAGAGAAGAAGATCTTTGATCAAGATGAAAGAAGGAGACATCGAAGAAGATGAAGTGTTGCCATTTGTCCACCCTTGGTGTATTTTATTATGTAAATACATACAATGTAAGTCTTCGTAATAAAGCTATAAAATCTTTATTTTTCTTGAAGACAATTATGTGCTCGATACACCTTGTAAACAAATGTGTTAAGGAACAAGAATGATATGATCAATAAAAGAATTGACTCTACGCATACATTCTATGTCAATACACTATCTCGTATGTATCTTAGCCGTTTGTATTTTTTTATAATTTAAGTTTTGGCATCATCAAAAAGGGGGAAATTGTTAGGAATTTTATTGTTTAGATTTTGATGAATGCCATGTAAAACTTAGAATAGAAAGTTGGCACCCCAATTCTTGTCAGAAATGTATTGTAACAATTAGAGCCGCTGCCGAGTTAAGTCGCCTACGCCTTAACATGCAAGAAGACAATCAAGACCTGAAGGAAGACTTCTTTGCGAGACACCTAAGTATGGCAAAGAAGAGTAGACAGAACTCTATCGAAAAGCAATGAGATGCAATGAGTTGAGCATCGGTCAAGTCAACTCAAGAATAGCCAAGTCTCAAGTTGAAGTGACAAGAGTCATCCAATGATTGGAAGTCGACTCTAAGTCACTTGGGGAAAGCAAGGAAATGCAATAAGTCGAGATAATCAGAAAAGAACCGTTGCACGTAAATCAAGAGATTTACTTAAACAAGTAATATCTCCATACCACCTTTCTTGGAGTGCTCACCCCTGCGTGCAAAAGGAATGAACCAATGGGAAGCACTACACCGTGTCGAACTCAAAAGGTGAAAGAACAATTCATACGAGGAAATGGCAATTCCAAGATCTCGCAAGCCAACGATCGCAAAGTGACTTTCAAAAATAAGCCTATCTCTTCAACGGGCAAATTTTTGAAAGTTCACTATAAAAGGCCGAGGAGTTTGTTTGAGAAGAATACATGGATGACACACATATGAGATAAACAAGCAAATTAGAAAAATCAAACATTCTCAATCCTCAAGCCTACATTTCAAGTACATCAATCCAACACTTACCCGTGAAGGAAAGAAAACTTCAATCAGCTTGAAGAGGACAATATCGAAAACAAGGGGTCTACATTCCGGGAAGGATTGTAGAAAGGGTCAAGGTCAACCAAGTCTTAAGCTTTTGGAGGGCTTCGTGATCAAATCCAAAGAGCTTGAGCAAGTGAGTCAGAGTAACAAGGCAAACCCTGTGAAGAAGCCGAGTCGCACGAGAAGCCACCGAGTGATCAAGGCGTCTCAGATCGAGTCCCTAAGGATCAAGTCGGCTGTTGTGATCAAGACTTGTATCCGGACTGCTACCACTTTGTAAACCGATCATTACTTAGTGGATTCCTCCAGGAGTTGGAGAAGAGAGGAGAGAAGAATTACCCCATCTTCGAACCTCTATAAAAACTTTATTTGTGTCATTTACATTTCAAAGATTTAAATTCCCGCACTTTTAACTCGCTTATATCTCACGATAAATTTGCTATCCATTTGATAAAATTATAAGTACTAAACCAAGCTCTAAAATCTTGCTTAATCAAACATAAGGGTGTTAAGTCTTCCAATAAAATAAAACCACAACAGTTAAATTATAGCCAACAATCGAGTTACTCCATCAATGTACACCGAAATCTGTTGAGAGATTAACTCTACCGAGTGACTAATTCGATCATCCATCAAGGACACAAATGTAGAATCAACTCTGAGATTTAAAAGGACTAAATCGAAAATTTGGTAAGGTTTATTCAACCCCCTTCTAAACCTTACACTTACACCCTCGGGACCTACACCGTCTTTCGGTGTTGGATTAGACTATGAGTAGTCAAAGAAAGACCAAAGACGACATGTTCGTTTCTATTGTCCGAGCCCACCCACACCACAGGTGGGCCCGACTCAATCATGTAAGAATCATATATAGTCATTTTTCTTTTTTGAGGAATTATATAGTCAATTCAATAAGTGATTACTTGACAACCTAAACAATTTTTTTGAAATATTTTGATGGCTTGCGGGCTCAAATAAAGATAAACAAAGAAAAAACAATCAATGGTGCACAGACTACCAAATATAACAATAGTTTTAAACTATAAACAAGAAGTCTACCCAAATCAAATTTACCATACATGCACATTTATGTACATGCTAATTTAAAGAACTAATTTTCATGGTTTTTCTTGCAATTAAAACTTTGAAGAACTTTTACTCACTTTATTTTGATCACCAAATTTTCCAACCAATTCATACTCAAATTTATAATGTTTCCTACAATAAAACCCAACAATTATCATATATTATCCCTTACTATTTCATATTACTATTTATATAATGTTATTTGAGTACTATTTTAGTTCTATTTTTAATACTAATATTTTAGTATCAACATTTTGTCATTTTGTTTCCTTTATGTATTTATCAAGTAATTTAATAGTTACGATTCTCAAACCGTATTAATATATATCTTTTTAGATTACGAAATCAGTCCCATATAGTGTAATTACTATAATCCAATCTTTTTGTCATTTGATCTAATATCACTACAATTTTACAAGGTAGTCTTCTAACATCACAACAAAATGATAAACAAAGCTTACATAAGAAAAGCTTGTTGGAATAAACTTTACTAAATAACATCACTTTAATCCAGGAGCGTTCATATCGAATTATCAAGAATCAAAGACTAGATTGCGGAAGCGTGCACGATTCCATAGTAGATGACTCATGATTTAGCCTTCTTGGGATTTGACCTTCTGATCTCTCGAAATTTTTCATAGAACCCTTTAGTATTCTCCGTAGGTTTCTTTCCTCGCGATGAAATAGCGAATAGAATCTCGTAGACGTATGACCTAGGGACCATAACCCTTATATAACTCATTTATATATGGGTATCCTATTTTAGCCCATCATTACAATAAAATAACCCATTAAGTCTCTACACATTAAAGGCCCACACCCTATTAGATACATTAAAGCCCAATTCCTTAAACTTTATTTGATCACTTATAAAATGGGCTTAATCTTAATTGATGACCACAATGCATAATTATTTCACATATAAGCCCAATGTTGGATTATGATCCAACAATCTCCCACTGGGGCTATATGTGTAAACTTGTAATTATGTATTGTAAAAATAACCATATGAGCTCAACTTTGCTTTGTCATAACCAAATGTATCTCAGAACCAATCCGGTCCATTAAACATACCAACATAGGATCAAAGCGGCCTTCGTTACATTTATCGTGAACTCACCATCAATGGTCACATATGTAATACAATTAAAGACATGGATCATGATGTGGATGTGTAGCATGGAAATTTCATGAAATGTGATCTTAACATGTCTATTTCCAATCGTCCACCTTACCTTAGTGAGATCAAACCATATGCCGAATCAAAGTATGAATATACTCAAACTTTATCTCTCGGGCAGAGTAAAACCTTAATATATTCTTAAATCAAGTGATTGAAAATGTATCTACATTAAAAGAACATTATAATTACAAACTCCCACTAGAATCGAATATCCTTAAAATCGTATATCTTGAACCGATTTGACACCCATATGAACAACAAGTTCGTGAAACCTTTTGGGTGGCAATCCCTTAGTAAAATGATCCACAATTATGAAGTTTGTATTGATGTTCTATAGACACTCATCCACTTTGACTTATCTCTTTAACAATCGGAACTTGATCTCTTTATGTTTACCGTTCGTCGAGTTCCTGTTGTTTGGAATACTGGCGTTCTTGACTCAATGTCACAAACTTAGTGGTATTTTAATACCATCTACACACGCACCCATGTGATAAAATTTCGCAACTATAATCCATGATTTGGATGTCCCATAACACGCTATGAATTTTCTTACCATGGTAGAAGAGTTTATATTGTAGACTTTTAGAATTCTTCCACAACTAGGAGAAATACATAGGCCAACGTAAATACCATGTTATATTGACATCCAATAAATTAGAGTCGGATATACCGAATGATCTCAAACTAATCCTACCTCCGATATGTGAGCATGTAATTTTTCTTTATCCATAAGTACCTTAGACTTGTTTGGTTGCTTTTCAAATATTGTATATTCCCAACTTAATTATATATCCGCCAAGCATCCCTACAATGTACACAATATCCAATCACAGACATACTGATCATACATCGACTCCATATTCTTGACGCTGCGGAATCTTCTCGCATTTTATTTTCCTTAAATCATTCTTAGGGCACCAATTGCGATCAACTTATCTCCCTTAGCCATAGGGTTATCATTTGGTTTATAATCCCGCATGCCATTTTGAAGGACCTTTTTCAATATAGTTCTTTTGTGATAATTCATAATACTCCGAGAGTGATCTCGGTGTATTTGCATCCTAACACAAAAGAGACATCACCAAAATCATTCATCTCAAGATTCTTAATCGTAAATCTCTTGGTGTTGTGCAATAAGTCTATATCGTTGATGGCAAGAAAAAGTCATCGACATACAAAACAAAAAATATATACTTGCTCCCATACGAACCTATGGTGCATAAAATCATCGACCAAATTCATTTCAAAACCAAACAAGATGATCACTTGATGAAATTTTAAATACCATTGTCCGATGTTTGCTTGAGTTCATAGATGGATTTCTTAAGTTTGAAAACCATATCCTTTGAGTCTTCCGACATAAAGTTTTCTCGGTTGCACCATATAAATTGCCTCATCAATGTCGCCATTGAGAAACAACGCTTTATATCCATCTAATGTATCTCAAGATCAAAGTGTGCCACCAATGCCATTATAATCTTGAAAGAGTCTTTCAAAGAAACTCAAGAGAAAGTCTCTTTATAGTTGATGCCTTCTTTTCTCGTAAAGCCATTTGCGACAAGACGAGCTTTGTACTTCCTCACCGCTCTTGAATCTTTCTTGGTATTAAATATCCATTTGCAACCAATAAGTTTCGCACCTTATGGCAATAGGAAAAGTTCTCGCCATTGTCCCTCATGGACTTAATCTATTCATTCATGGGCATCCATCCACTTTTGAGAGTTGGAACTTTCCATGGCTTGATAGAAGTTGATTGAATCATCTTCCACCATTCCAATGCCAACCTCAATTTCTTTGAGAAATGCAATGTAATCATTTGGCATTGCACTTCTTCTTTCCGTAGTGGATCTCCTCAATGGCATAAGTTCTTGGGGTTGTAGAGTTTGTTCATCCGGAATAATTTAAAATAGGAGGTTCTCCGACATTGTCTTGATTTGTGTCTTGAACAAGGTCGGGAATGAAATCCCGATCAATGCCAACAACACCGTGTGAATATCGATGTATTCCTCTTTAAAGACAAAGTCCTTAACTCTATCCCCCGCAAACTCAACATCCTCAAAGAACCAAACATTTATCGAGTTAGAAATAGCCTAGTTGTGGGATCATAAAACTTGTACCCTTTGGACTTTTGAGTATCTAACAAAATAACAACTAACCGTCCTTAAGTCCAATTTCTTTTCTTTAGGCTTGTAAGGCCTTGCCTCGATTGGACATTCCCAAACGTGCAAGTGCTTGACACTAGGCTTCCCGCCCGTCTAAAGTTCATAAGGGATTTTGTTAGTCGCTTTAGTTGGAAACCTTACTAAGGATATATGTTGCGGCCTTAAGTCTTTTCCTAGAGTGATTCTCGGTAAGATAGAATGACTAATCATACTCCTCACCATATCCTTAAGCATTCTTTCGTCTTTCAAGAACACTATTCATAGTGGGAAACCCGATTTAGTGTACTATGGGACGATCATTTGCATTCCTCTAGGAATTAGCAAACGATCCTGACGTTGTTCACCTGAACCATCATATCTATCGTTGCATACACCACCACGATCGATGTGATGTTTTTAATCCTTTTGTTGAGTTGATTCTCAACTTCACCTTATAGATTTAAACACGTCTAGTGATTGTGACTTTTCATGAATGAGAACTTGTAGCCGTATCTAAAATATAGTCTATGAACATTATTATATATTGTTGACCATTCCAAGTAACCATAGGGAATGTTCCACAAATATCCATATATATAAGTTCTAAGACACCCGAAATCCAATTGGCTACAAATCTCTTTTATTGGTTTATTTTTCTACTTATATCTCGTGTACTTAAATGTAGGGACTCATTGGATGAAGTAATAATGTCTGTGAAATAAAGGTTATTATAAAGAATCGAACTAGCCAATTTTGAATCATGATACAAGCTAAATTTTCAATTTCAAATGAACATGAATAACCGAATTTGTCCAAAGCGAGAAATAGAAATCAAGTTCCAAATAAATATCTCATCTAGATTCAAATAAAATCCAAGATTTAACAATAATCTATATTTTCCTATTATTTCAAACATAATTGTCTTGCCTTTGCCTATTTTGATGTATCTTTCACCATCATTTAGATTTTGGCAATGGAGACAACCTCTTACTGAATACACCGTGGTGTGAGTTGATGAACTAAAATCTTTCCACCATGTGTGCGAAGGTCCCGGGTTAAGTTAACCTTAAAACAAATTATAACTAAGCAACGTACCTTATCCTTCTACGCTTTTAACTCCTTGTATGTTATTCTTCAAAGTTAAGGCAATATTAACCCTTTTTGTCTCATATTGCTTGACCTTTTCTCTTTCTAAGACAAGATGAGATGACTCATTTAGAGACTAAATCTCATTTTTTAACTGTCGACTCACCTTAAACTCAAGCTAAATCAGACGAAAAGAGATATCAAAAACTAGTTCTCAAAGAGACCTAACTTAAGTGTTCTTAATTTTGATGCGATATGAGACATATCTATAGTTTTATTCTTAATATTATCTCTACCTCATACCTTATTGAGATTGTATTTGCAAAACGTACTAATTTGAGCATTTCGTTCTCAACAAATATTTTCTCAATATCCGCAATAAATTCCTTAGCTACAATGGCCTTTCTAGATAAAGTTCCCTTTAACATAAAAGATATATTGATGCTTTGGAAATATAAGTAAGAATATACGAACTTAAATCCGAAAAATGAACAATACACAAATCATGCTCACATAAATCTCGGAATCCTAATAATAAATTCAAATAATGGTAAATCCCATCTCAAGATATCGACACTTCATTAATATTTCATCTTTGGATAAAATATTAACTTGTAATTGATATCTTGGTGCGATAATCAAACATCGATAATAAGAACATATCAAACAATAAACCTTCCTTTGGGCCTATTTAATGTTCATATGTAAAACCGAACAATTATCACGTGTTCATTATCATAGGTGCACGTGCAATTCGATAAATATTTACCTTCCTTTGGGGGTTAATATTCACATACGTTGCACACACACAACCTTTTATATTCTAAAATGAATTAATTTCCACAAGATAGGTCACTTTGGTGACATGTTGCTTCAATTAATTCATCTTAAAATATATAAATCCATACCAAGATTCGAATTTAAAATTAAATTCCAAGATCACACATAATTTAGGGTTTTCCTTATTATTTGAGGTCAATTTAAAAAAAAATAGCAAACTTTAATTGAACTTCAAATTAAAACCTTTTTATGTTAAAACCCTAAATTTATTAAATCAAATGGGACCTTAAAAAAAAAAACTTGTTACCTTAGCACTTGCCCACCAACCGGATCCACAACCCCGCCATCCTTCGCCGACAAACAACGGGAGCAATCGGACGACTACTTGACGGCCCCAAACAGACGGCAAGACAACGCTGAAGCTCATCGCTCGGCCGCAAACCGCCGCTTTAAATTGTCATCACCTTATCGCCAAGAGCCCGCCCCGTGCCCCATCCAAACTCCAAATTGCGGCCTGGTTGGATGTCCTCGCGGCAAAAGAGAAAAAGAACACAAGTTTCTTGCAATATTATAAATATAATGCTCGCAAGTGAAACCTTATAAATTGCCCAAAATCTTAATCAATCCAAACTAACATCTACAATTAAGAATTCATATCTCAAGACCGGATGAAATACGCAAATTCCAAAATATCTCAATTTTAAAATCAACATGGATTAGCAATAGTTTAAAGATGAATCCACAAAAACATTGACCCAAAACTAGGGTAATTAGATTCAAAATATTCTAATTAAGCCGAATCAATGAAAGCCAAATACGATCCGAAAATTCAACAATCAGTATATATAATTATTGAAATAAATTCGATTCCCAATAAATCAATATGAATCGCTTCCGATACCACTTGTTGGAATAAACTTTACTAAATAACATCACTTTAATCCAGGAGCGTTCATATCGAATTATCAAGAATCATGACTAGATTGCGGAGCGTGCATTCGATTCCATAGTAGATGAATCCTGGATTTAGCCTTCTTGGGATTTGACCTTCTGATCTCTCGAAACTTTTCATAGAACCCTTTAGTTTTCTCCGTAGATTTCTTTCTCGCGATGGAATAGCGAGAATAGAATCTCGTAGACGTATGACCTATGGACCATAACCCTTATATAACTCATTATATTGGGTATCCTATTTTAGCCCATCATTAAAATAGAAATAACCCATTTCTCTACACATTAAAGGCCCACACCCTCGTTAGATACATTAAAGCCCAATTCCTTAAACTTTATTTGATCACTTATAAAATGGGCTTAATTTTAATCGATCCACAATGCATAATTATTCACATATAAGCCCAATGTTGGATTATGATCCAACAAAGCTTACATAAGAAAAGAGAAGATGACAGATTCATGCTTATCAAGATTCAAGAATCTTGTTTTTTTAACAATCTTTCACCCACTTTGATTAGATTCATTTAAATTCATAAAACATAAGCTTGATAAATTAAGAATGATATCGCTATTTAAGTTGGACCCATTTTAAAGAAGGATTTACCTTTTCTTTTTTTCTTTTCTTTTTCTATTTAACCAGGTCACCCATGGTACTCCTAAAAACCAAACCGATGATCACCTACACTACCTTAGAGTAAAATGATAGAAAAAAATATTAAAAAACTAAATGAAAACATGAAGACCTACCCATCCTTACTACGAAAATCCTACTGCATGTGTGTTCAACAGGGCGGATTTAGAGGGGTACAAGTTGTACCCCAATTTGAAAAACAAAATCCATAAATATTTTTTAGTAAAAATAAATAATAATAAATTTGTATTCCTATTTACATAAAATAATACTTTAATAATCATTTAAAAGTGAAATAATCTTTCTCAATATGGACTCTTTTCTTGGTCCAACTTTACTCAACCATTATTTATTCTATAGATTTTGGCGCAACTTAAACTTGCCACATTTTATCCCTCGAGTTTTCAAGTATTGATTTGACGACTCTTGAATATCACCTTGATGTATTCAATTAAGATATGCAAAGAGATGGCACTTGGTAGATTTCATAACTTGCATGATTTTGGTGCCCTATCGATGATGCTTGTTGAAACAAGAACAACTCGTTTGCTTATTAAATAGCTTGCGTAAGCACACATGATCAATTATGTAATGATTGTTTATTCACTTTTACTCGAGAAGAATGTATTTCTACAAGTTTATGTATAGTAGATCGATTTCAAAAATGAAGACACTAAAAAACCCAAATTGCAATTGTAATTTTTATTTTAATGGTATGTATTTTTTATTTGCATATTTTAGATTGTACGAGTTTAAATATTAAATAATATTTATGTTCATATTTTTTAATATTTGTCGTACCTCCAATTTCAAAATTGATCTCGCCATCGGTGTTCAAGAGCTTTGTTCTTTAACCCAAATCTTGATTTTCTTGGTGTCGAAATGGAAGGGGAAAAAAATTATTGAGACGAAAATCGAGTGTTTCTTTTTGGGGTAGAGCTTGACGGAGTGAAGACGAAGGGATTTTGGGAGGGATTTAGAAAAGGGCTTCATTAGGTCAACGATGTTAGTGAATGGATCTAAAATTAAGATCTCGGTCTTCAATCTTCATTAGGTTGGCCTAGTTAGTATTCTTATGGTTAATGCTGAAAAATTACTACACATGGGCATAGCCTAAAAAAGAATATTCAATAATGCTTATTTTAAGGTCTAATTTTAAATACTTATCCCACAAGTAATTAAACTAACTTTATTAATTAAAGAGGAAAAACAAAGAAACCCCCAAACTATTCGATTTTTGACACTTTACCATACGAACTAAAATTTCGAACATTGTTCCATACCAACTTCACTTTTGTTTCACTTACCCATATAAAATGACCGGCGGTGACTTTTTTGGCCGGAAACTGACTCACGTGACTTGCACACTGATTTTTTAAGGGTATTTTCGTCCCTTTACATACTTACCCGCCAAAAACTCACGTGTATATCACATGGCAAAAAGATTATTCATTTTCAACCCTAAAAATTATTCCCAAATTCCCTGCGCCCTAAACAACAAACCAAACCCTTAATCTTCTGATCTGTCATCCGAACTCCAATCACGCAATGGTGTGGAAGATAAGAAAGGATGGTAATCCAAATATACCAACGACTTGTTTGGTAGGTGTTATTGGGCAGGATACAACCCACTTTTATTACCAATACATGACATTATGTTGTTTGGTTAAAATCAACAAGGCCCAAGAAAAGGTCATGGCCCGGCATGTAATACATGACTCAATGGGATAGCCCATCCCACGACCCCCTGGATCCACAATCGGCCCTCATGTTGCAGCTAATATTATGAAATGAAAAGACAAAAATAACCCTCTCATATAAATATGATTTCACAAACCCTATTCAGGGTTACACTTTCATCTCTACAAACAAGTCATCGAGAACTCTGTCGCTTAGTAGGTATGTTTTCCTCACCATTCCATTTCTGGCAAACAAAACTCGCACTTTGCACTGAGATGGAAAAGGTAGTACATTTTGTTGACGAATCTCATGGACAACGTGACGGATCTCACGGACAGCCTTACCCAAAACCATAATTATATGAGCAATGTGGTTTAGGGTTTTTCGTATTCGTTTAATTTCTCAGTTTTCTTTGAATCTGTAAAATTTATAGTTTCTTTTAGTGTACTCTTCATATTTTATAGGATTTTAATTGTTTTTCTCTAGTATATTGTAGTGTTTTTCAGCAAGGGCACACATTAAGACTTATTTGGAGTGGATCGACGAGGTATTTTCGGCCTTCACACAGTGCTAAACATTACTTTTTAATTTATTTTTATGATGTATTTGACTATCATTCTTCATTTACGCAGCATAAATTACACTCAATAAACTCTACGGGTGGTTGATTCAGAAATAAAATTTACTATGATTTTGAAAAGCTCAATTACCTAATGTTTTTTTGCACATGGTGCAAATTTTTAAGGTTACATTTTTGAAGGACATTGTAAAATTTGGGCTACTCCTGATTGGTTTGCTATGGATTCGAAAATGTGTATCTGACATTTATTTATAACGTCACTGTTCCATTATACACTTCTCTTACTTGAAGGACATGAACCTTGAAACAGGTCCTTACTGGTGTTACTTTCTTGACTTATATTCACAAGTTGTTTCTTAAATCCGTGGAACTAATTTCATATGTTTTCTATGTAAACCAAATGCCAAAAACCGTTGTTATTAACTATAGAATATGTCTTGTTGGATTATAAACAACGTAATTATAATAATATGATAATTTAGGATTGTATGTCTATTAATCTATCATTGTGCTGAATCATTTTTTAATAGGCATTTCATTGACTGTGATATGAACCTTACAACGAAATAAATACAACTGTAATGGAGTATTAAAATATAATGTTTCAGCATTTTAATGCATTTCATAACCAAATTCGCAGCTTAGATGACTAAAATTGGCAGGAGAAGGGCTGAGATATTTTTAATTATCGAAGAAATTATGCTTGAAAGTTTTTTCTTCTTAATTCTACTTCTAAGCAGAATTCACAATAATAATAACCAACGTAGGCAGCGTCGTCGAGGGGTTAGTTATGTAATGTCTTGTAGGACACCTAAACAAGTTGACACCTACAAGACCTTATTGCACTTAGTGATATCGACTGCCTAGATAATTTGAGAATGACATGTAGAGCCTTTAATAGATTATGCTACCTTTTAAAAAGTGTTGGTGGTCTACAAAATTCTAGGTATGTCTAGCTTAGCGAGAAAGTTGCATTATTTTTGTCTGTATTGGCTCATCATAAGAAAAATAGGGTCATTAGATTGAATTTCAAAAGGTCATGACAAACTGTAATCACATATTTCTATGTTGTCTTGAACGCGGGCCTCAAACTAAACTCAATACTTCTCGTGAATCCTACACCGATCAATGCCGACTGCACTCATCCATCATGGAAATGGTTTAAGGTAAATTTTTGAACTAAATTATTTAAAATTCATTTATAATATTATAAAGGAAAATATACATTACGCGTTTATATCATTTAATTCAATATCAGTCATATTGATTGCATGATTTTATGATATTATAGGGTTGTCTAGGTGCATTATATGGTACATATGTAAAAGTCAAAGTGTCTGAGGCCGATAAAGCGAGGTATAGAACCCGAAAAGGTGATATAGCAGTCAATGTACTTGGTGTTTGCGATCGAAACATGAATTTTATTATGTTCTTCTTTGGTGGGTCCGGGAAGGTTCAAATTACAGAGATTGTAGGTCCTATGTGATGCAAATGACTAGACCAAATGGATTAAAAGTTCCACAAGGTACAAGTAAAAAAAAAAAATTCAAATTATAATTAGACTAATTACTTGGCCCAATAAAAATTCATATTTTCATGTAGTAACCCTATCATTTTGGGATCCAAATTCCAAACTTATAGATTTACAGGATCATTTTACCTATGTGATAATGGCTACACAAATGGGGAAGGTTTTCTAACCCGTTCAAAGGTGTGAGTGTTAGGAATTTTATTGTTTAGATTTTGATAAATGCCATGTAAAACTTAGAGTAGAAAGTTGGCTCTCAATTCTTGTCAGTAAAATATATTGTAACAATTAGAGCCGCCAAGCGAGTTAAGTCGCCTACGCCCAACATGCAAGAAGACAATCAAGGCTTGAAGGAAAACTCGAGAGACAGACAAATTGAGTCACAAAGAAAGAAGAGCGGATGGAACTCGATCAAGAAGAATCGAGATGCAAATCTTGAGTGGAACATCACCAAGTCAACTCAAGAGAAGCGAGCCTCAAGTCGGGTGACAGAAGAGTCATCCATGATTGGAAGTTCGACTCTAAGTCACCTGGGGAAAGCAAGGAAATGCAATCAAGTCGAGATAATCGTAAAAGAACCGCTGTACGTAAATCAAGAGATTTACTTAAACAAATAATATCTCCATACCACCTTTCTTGGAGTGCTCACCCCGAAGCGTGCAAAAGGAATGAACCAATGGGAAGCACTACACCGTGTCGAACTCCGAAAAGGTAAAGGAACAATTCATACGAGGAAATGGCAATTCCAAGAACTCGCAAACCAACGACGCAAAGTGACTTTCAAAAATAAGCCTATCTCTTCAACGGCAAATTTTTGAAAGTTCACTATAAAAGGCCGAGGAGTTTGTTTGAGAAAAAAAAAAAAGATGAATGACACACACGTGAGATATACAAGCTTATCAAAATCAAACATTCTCAATCCTCAAGCTCTACATCTCAAGTACATCAATCCAACACTTACCTGTGAAGGAAAGAGAACTTCAATCAGTTGAAGAGGAAAATACTCAAAAAACAAGGGGTCTACTTTCCGGAAGGATTGTAGAAAGGTTCAAGGTCAACTGTCTTAAGCTTTTGGAGGGCTTCGTGATCAAATCCAAAGTGCTTGAGCAAGTGAGTCAGAGTAGCAAGCGCAAATGCCGCCTGTGAAGAAGCCGAGTCGCACGAGAAGCCACCGAGTGATCAAGGCGCTCCTCATCGAGTCCCAAAGGATCAAGCTCTACTGCCAGTGATCAAGACTTGTATCCGGACTGCTACCACTTTGTAAACCGATCATTACCTAGTGGATTCCTCCAGAGTTGGAGAAGAGAGGAGTAGAAGAATTACCCCATCTTCAACCTCTATAAAAATTTTATCGTGTGTCATTTACATTTCAAAGATTTAAATTCCCGCACTTTTAACTCGCTTATATCTCACGATAAATTTGCTATCCATTTGATAATTTATAAGTACTAAATCAAGTCAGAAAAACTTGCTTAATCAAACTTAAGGGTGTTAAGTCTTCCAATAAAACAAAACCACAAATGAGTCAAATTATAGCCAACAAATTGAAGTTACTTTTATTAATGTTCACCGAAATCATGAGAGATTAACTCTACTTGAGTGACTAATTCGATCGTCCTTCAAGGACACAAATGTATGTAGAACTCAGAGATTTAAAAGGACTAAATCGAAAATTTGCAAGGTTTATTCAACCCCCTTCTAAACCTTACACTTACACCCCCTCGGGACCTACAAGTGGTATCGTGAGCGGTTGGTTCATCAACCCTCCGCACCGTTATCGAACTAGATCTCCAAACTTTTCAAAGTCCGCTTTAGTACTTAAACTTTCAAAACTCTTTTCTATCATTAAAAGTTATTATCATGGAAGCAAATCTAACACGCATTCCTATGTTCACTATCAAGAATTTGATGATTGGAAAATTCATGTGTGCTCATCTATCAAATTACACGATGAGATGTGGATAGTGATAGAAGATGGGCCTCTACAAATATTAAAGGTGAACACAAATTGCACGAAGAGTTGCAAAATGGAAGGAGAAGAAAATGTCGCTCCTGCACTACCATGGTTGAAAACCAAGAACCGAGTGGACAAATGATGACAAAAAGATACAACCTGGATAATGTAGCCAAGGACATCCTTTACAAAACCTTGACAAAGCCATGTTCAATAAAGTCAAATCTTGCAAAACGGCTAAGGAAATCAGGGAAGTCGACATTGATTTGTGAAGGCTCGTGAGCAAATCAAAGAAAACAAACTATCAAAGCCGTCAGACAAAAATTTGAAAATTTCAAAATGATCTCGTGAGAGAACCTGGATCAACCGGATGCTCGGTTTACGTAAATCACAAATGAGCTATCCACACTTGGAAAGGAATATACACGTAAGAAAATGTGTATGAAGATCCTAAAAAGTCTTCCAAATGAATGGGAAATGAAGGTCATGGCATCGAGACACTCCATGGACCTATCAAAGACATCCAATCATGAGTTATTCTCGCACCTCAAAGCCTACGAGTTTGAGCCGAGAAGGAAAGACCAGAAGAGACAAATACTCCAAAACAAAAGCAGTTCTCTAATTGTCAAAGATGGGAAGAGAGCCGAGGTCAAAGAAGCATTGACCCGGAAGAAATAGCCCGATGGTTAAAAGATTCAACAAGTTCTTTAATAAGAACTACAAGAGAGGAAAGGGTGAATCTTCCGAAGACACTCACCTCCCTCTAAAATCAAGGAAGACAGCAACCAAGAGAAATGTATCATCAAAAAGTTGAATATCAAAGGGCCGACAACTCAAGAATGGAAAGAGCGATCAAAAAGTCAATATCTATGTTGAACTGTAGACAACCAGGTCACTATGCACTGATCGCTCATATCCTCGTAGTCAACAAGTACATGGATGAAGAAGAAAGAAGGTCTTCGAGAAAGAAGACAAGAAAAAAAAAAGGCAATGATGGCTGAGATCACGAGACAAGTCAAGGAGAGACAAATGACTCGAGAGAGCAATGAAGCCGACTACTCAAGTGACTCAAGAAGAAGCCCCGATCCGCTTGATGGCCAAAGAACAAGATCAAGAAGATGAGGTACAATCTAACTCAACAAACTCGCACACAAAGTGATAGTGATCGACACACACACTTCATCACCCACTCGATCTTTATGATTCATTAGCAAAATGATGAAAGATTTTGAGCACATTAAAACCTCACACACACTATCAATGAGGAAAACAAATTACTCCAAAGTCAAAAACTCAAAGTCACTAAGGAGTCGAGTACTCTAAGTCAAATAGTCATGAGAATAAAAGTTTAAAGGTCGAAAATGCTAAATTAATAAACAGAAATTGTCGCTATAGAAAAGAGGGAGAATGACCTCAAGAATGTTATCGCTCATTCACTTCACAAGCATCTAAATCATTAGATGATCTTATTATGAGTCAAAAAGAATGTGGAGACAAGACAGCTTAGATTCAATTCCTCTATGCTATGTCAAACCTCAAGAGTAATTTTGGAAAAAGGATCTTCAAGTCATGAAGAATCCGAAAAGATCCAAAACTCTAAATGTTGCACACACATTCACTCCAAAGCACAATACTAAGCAAACTGCCTTGGTTACAAAGGAAAAGGAAAAACAGCCAGTTGAGAGTGCCGAAAGGATACCGAGAAGAGATTCAAATGAGTCCTCAAAGAAACTCCAAAAAAATACTCAAAAGAAGAAAGCAGAGCTACCAAAACCCCAGAAAACTCATAAAAGAAATACATATGATGGGAATGGTAGAAAATATCCAAGCCAAGCCGATTGGAATAATGTGAACTATCATCATGATACTTATGGAATATAAGCCCAAATGGCAAAGGCCTAACTCAACAAAGGCCATTCCAAAAGCATAAGAACTTTCATCAAAGACACATATGCACCTAGCACTACACTCAAAGACACCACAATTACCCAAGAAAGGCAATTGCTAAAACACATATGCAGCATACGACAAAAGAGACAAATGTATGAACCTGGACTCCCCAAGCAATTTGCCAGGATTAATTATGATTATGGCATCGATAGATGGCAACCTCTTGTAGTCAAATCATTTGGCTATAAAGTTGGTTGGATCATCTTATAATTTAACCCCTCGAACCCGCATAAGCATGGGTACCTAAAACTTAATTTCCTTGATTGCGGAGTTCAAGAATAAATGAGTGCCAAGGAACCTGGTACATGGATAGTGGTCATTCCGCATATATGACAGAAATAAGAGAAATCATCAAAATTCAAGGAAGTCAAAGGAGCCAAAGTCATATTTGGAGGAAATGAAGCTCCTGGTGAAATAAAAGGCATTGGATCCATCAAGAGGAATGGATTAGAAATCACAGATGTTGCATATGTTGAAGGACTCAACTTCAATCTACTAAGCATCACAACTTTGTGACAAGGGCTACAATGTTGATTCAACATGGGCATATGCCAAATCAAAGATATCAATCAAATGAAGTGGTGCTTTGCAAGGATGTAGACAAAAAATATGTATGTAGTGGATTGGTCAACCGCAACACCCAACACTGTCTACTTGCAAAGAGACAAAATCAATCAAGTCAAGTCGTGGCACAAAAAAGCCGAGTCATCCGAATTTCAAAACGATCAACAAACTTGCAAGAAGTCATCTTGTGGAAGGACTTCCGGACTCGAAGATACAAGAAGGAGAGTATATGTGATGCATGTCGGGCGGAAAACAAATCAAGTCGTCATTTAAAGAAAAGACATGCCCATCCTCAACAAGAATATTGCACCGCTTCATACGGATCTATTTGCCCAAAGGGAACCAAAAAGATAAGTGGAAAGAAATACACCTTGGTGGTAGTAGATGACTACTCAAGATATACATGGACAATTTTCATGTGTAAGAAGAAAGAAACTCTACAAAAACTACCACAAATGATGAAGAGGATTCAAAACGAGAAGAGTCAAACCATTATCAAAATAAGATCGATAGAGAACCGAGTTTGTCAAAGGAATAATAACTCGCATCAGATTGAGAATGGTATCGGGTCATGAACTATCGCAAAGCAAGACTCCACAAACAGAACGGAGTTGCGAAAAGAAGAAATAAACCCTCAAAGAAGAAGAAGAAAGACCATGTTAGTCAAGCAGAGTTACCAAAAAGATTTTGGGTCAAGTAATCAACACACTTGCTACACTCAAAACAGATGTATGATAAATAGACAACCGACAAAGACTCCCTATGAGATCCGGACGAAGAAAACCAAATGTTTCATATTTCGTAATATTTGATGTAAATGCTTCATTCACAACAACGGCAAAGACAACCTAAAAGCTTTTGATGCTAAAGCCGATGAAGGTATCTTCTTAGATACTCACCGAAAGCAAAGCCTACGTAATACTCAACAAAAGGACTATGGTTACAGGAATCCATTCATGTGGTATTTGATGAGCCAAACATAAATGGAGAAGATTGAAGAGTCCCGATAAGTCAATCATCCAACCATCCATACGTAAGAGTCCCTTGCGCCAATTATCGATTATCAATCGAGAAGATGAGATAGTCAATCTCAAAACAAATGAAAATTTGCAAAAGTGATTACGAGAGAGTCCGACTGACAAAGAACACAAAATACCGCAAGTCGATCAACCAAATAACTCACTCCAACTCGATGTAAGATGGCCGAGAGACCATCCACCGTAACTTGTCATTGGAAATATAAGAGAAGGTGTCAAGACAAGATCCGAACTCAACAAGAAGCAATGTTCACATGCTTCATCTCGCAAATAGAGCCAAAAGATGTGTCACAAGATCGATGACACACATCGATTCAAGCCATGCAAGAAGAGTCAATCAATTTGAGAGAAATAAAGTATGGGAATTAGTGCAAAGACCCATACATCAAAATGTCATCGGAACCAAATGGGTGTTCGTAAATAAAATGAACGAGGAAGGATCCGTGGTAAGAAACAAAGCAAGATTGGTAGCCAAAGGATATTGCCAAGAAGAAGGAATAGATTTTGATGAAACATTTGCCCTCGTAGCAAGATTGGAAGCTATAAGATGTTTCTTGCCTATGCAAATCACAAGAACTTTCATTGTATATCAAATGGATGTAAAAAGTGCATTTCTAAATGGTTTATTGGAAGAAGAAGTGTATGTTGAACAACCTCCAGGATTTGAGCAGTAAGACTCGAGACAAGGTATACAAACTCAAGAAAGCCCCCCTGTATGGATTGAAACAGCACCCGCAGCATGGTATGATACCCCGTCACAATTCCTAACCGAAATGGATTCACAAAGGAAAAGTAGATAGAACACTTTTCGTAATTCAAGACAAGAAGAGTATACCGCTTGTTCAAATATATGTGGATGACATCATTTTTGGATCCACTAACAAAGAGTCGTGGTGAAAAATTCTCAAACCTCATGCAAAGTAAATTTGAAATGAGCATGATGGGAGAGCCGACATTCTTCCTCGACTTCAAGTGAAACAAATTGAAGGATGGAACCTTCATAAGTCAAACAAAATACACCGAGATTTAATGAAGAAGTTTGGTATGGAAGAGAAGTCTTCAGAAAAATACCAATGAACACATCACCAAAATGGACACGGATGCGGATGGCAAGCCTCAGAGATCAAAACAAGATACGAGCACTTATCGATTATTGCTCTATCTCACAAAGAAGCAGCCGTACATCACCTTTGTCAGAGGTGTATGTGCAAGATTTCAATCTGCTCCAAAAGAGAGCCATATGACAAAGAAATAAGAGAATATTGAGATACTTGAAAGGAAGCCAAGAAGAGGCCTATGGTATCCAAAGGAAGGTGGATTCAAGCTAATCGGCTATTCGACTCGACTATGCCGATGCAGAGCGACAGAAGAGTACTTCAGTGCACATGTCAAATGCTAGAAACAGACTAATTTCCTGGTTTAGCAAGAAGCAAAACTCAATAGCCACCTCTACAAACAAGGCAATACATAGTCATGGCAAATTGCAGCCAAGTCCTATGGATGAGACAAAGAACAGAGACTATGAAGTTGAAGAAAAGAAATTCCAATCATGTGTGATAACACAAGTTGCAATTGCAATCACTCATAATCCCGTGTTGCACTCAAGAACAAAACATATTGATGTCGATATCACTTCATAAGAGACCATGTTGAAAAGAAGGACATCATCCTGGAATATATCTCAACCGATAAACAACTAGCCGACATCTTCACAAAACCATTATGTGAGTCAAGATTTGAAGAACTCAAACATGAGTTGGGGCTAATTGAGCTAAGCCGAGACACGTAAGAATCAAAGAAAAGAAATGGAACAGAAAAAGAAGGTGAAAAAGAGTCAAAAAAAAATCACCAAGAATCACCAGACGGAAAAGTCAATTTATACCAAGTCACCGATAGTCAATCACTAAGAGAAATGTGAGAAGCAGAGTTAAATCACCCAAGAGATAAGTTTGAATAACTTATGAGCAAAGTGACAAAAACGCAATGCTTTGACTTAGCGGAATGTTTTAAGAGACACACGTCAAAGATAATGATGATGTGTACGTACATAAAGCCGCACACCAAGCCTATGATTGATATAAATGTCGCCGCATTAAATACGAGACATGAATTGCTCAATATGCGTGTAAAATCCAAGCCGTTGATTTCGATCACAATTCAAAACCGCCTCGCACGCCCTTTCATAAACCATATTTAAACCATTTTCGCCCCGCTTTCTCTCACACTTCTAAAAACTGCTCAATCTCTTTCTCTCAAAAGGCAAAGGCAAGATACTCTAAACCCTATCAACCTTCAAATCAAATTTCAACTTTTCCTTGAAATTATTCTCGAGAAATGGCACCAACTTATGACTTTACCAAGTTGGGAAAACAAATCCACACCCCCGTTCGATGGTGGATTTCGACTTTATGGTGAAGCAGGGGTCCAACGACACCTGGTGAAGAAAATCGCCGAGAAGTCGAAACGACCGACTAAAATCGCTTTCTAACGCTGAATATCCTATGACCTATGTGAGGAGGTCGCATACCCTCTACGTGAATGCCGAAATTCACGATGAAGGAATCAAGTCATCTGCTCACGAAGCAATGACTATCACCGCCAAGATTTGGTCAATATTGCTCACTACCAAAGCCAAGGAGCAAAATCGAGATTAAGGAAGCCGATAAACTGGCCGACGATGGAAAGAGATAGCCAAGTCCGACTTTGCCGATAAAATTATATACACAAAGAAACAAGAGATCACCAAGGAGGATTATCACAAATTGTTGGACATAGTTGCCAAATGTATCGACATCAAATTTGGCAAAATTTCACCAATCACAAAGGCAAAGCCGATCGTGATGGCCGCAATCATCGAGAAAAGAAGATAAATCAACCCGAGTTTATCTACAAAGCAGACTCGCTTAACGCTGGGAACAAGTCCTTCAAAGAAGATGGGTCATTTGGAGGATCCTCGGATATGGCCTGTGATTGGCTTCGCTATCGAGGTAAAAGGAGTCCTCTCTTAGACATGGGAAAGCATTCCATGTTAACAAGAGGATGTTCGAGCTAACCTCTCGGTGCTCGTGTCGAGCTTACGCCAAGAGAGCCGACACTAGTGAGGGGGAATCACCGACCAAGATACAAACCTGCTTCCTCTCCAAATAAGAAGAAAGTCCGCCCGCTGCTAAGAAGATCACGCCCGCGCAAAAGAAAGAAAACTAAACATGCTGCCCGCCTCGCAGCTAGAGAGTCACCGCCCCAAAGAAATGTCCCCGCTCGCAGCAGCACGGCGGTCGAGAAGGACTCACAAATACCTTCTCCGATCGCAAAAAGGAGGAGAACCGACGATGCCTAGACGGCCACCTCCGTAAACAAACACAAGACGCCCCACCCGCCAAGACTCGAGGACACCGCCCGAACTGTAAATTCCCCGTACAAACCAGAGACGAAGAAGACTTGTCAAGCAAATCCGAACAGAGAAACCAAATGAGCCGGGCCATCAACCTAGACATATACCCGAGACTACCGGAGAAGTAGAGTCTCCGATGTAATTGATGAAACAAAAGTCTGCAAAGGTGATCAAAGAGAGGCAACCCAAGACACAAACGTAGCTCACACACCAAGCACAAAGAACCACCAAGCAGATAGTGATGTTATGATCCTATCTCCACCTTACCCGCACATCCAAAATCGTCTCGTGAGTGGAGAAAATGGAAGTTGAGCAAGTCGAGGGAACAGTTCCAACGGCCCGAGTTCATAGTAAGAAGAAGAGGAATCGCTAAATTTCCTCGATTAACTACTCGCGTTCTCCTTACTGATGAAGATAATCGCATGTATATCCCGCAGATCTACAAGGACAAGGAGAGAGAAAAGCAAGTCAAGAAGCCGAAGCACGTGAGAAGGCAAGCATCCGCCCTATCTCCGACCACGTAACACACACATCCTCTCCTTGATGTCTTCTCCGAAAGTGACGAGGAACCGCAGAATGTTGTCGCCACGTAAGAGTTGCAAATGCAAAAGCATCGCATGAATCAAGAATCCTTCACGAGCAAAGATCGATGGAGGACCAGGAGAGTCCTCCGTAACACACCGAAATCGATCCAACGGGAGTGGTTCAAAGAAATAGCCACTGTTGTTGTTCTTACCACTTCCCCACCACTCAAAGGCACAATAAGGAGATGGCGATGAAATCGATAAATGGGACCCCACGAGCCAACCCCTATCAAGGTGTGCTACCACCGCCCCAACTACCGAATCAATCAATCGAATACAATGAGTTTGGAGACGAGTGACCCCACTCCAAGTCACTCACCGGTGCGCGCACCGAGGGAAAACTCCCTTCACCGCAGCAGAAGGAGGATGCCGCAGATGACTCCACAAAGAAGCAAGGAGGCGAAGAAGAGAAATTACAATCACAAGAAGAACAACAAAGTTGCCATCAACGAAGCTCGATAATTGAGACTCGCCTCACCGAGGTGCCAACCGCTCAAGTGCAATGACGCCATGCAATGAGGCACGAAGGAATGTACTGGGAGTTAACACTGGCGATGAAAGTGCAATCCACGGGGTTGAGACTCCAACGGATGCCATCGAAAGACCCTAAGACACCGACACTCCGAAAGGAGGACTAGCCTCGCAGCCAGAGAGACCGCCGGAGGAAATGGGCGCCCACGGAGGTTGAGACTTCCCGGTAAAGATGTCAAGTAGAGAACATCCCCCCGCAATCATCGACCCATCCGAGAAGGAGATCGCGCACTTCATGATTCCTAGACAACCCCGATGTCACTTTTCCTCGGGATCGAAGGCGAAGAAGAAGCCGAGTCAACCCCCATGACAAATCCAAAAGATTCACCAAGGATGTTCCAAGCACGAGCAAGTCCGATCCCAAGACTACTCACAAACTTTTAACTTTGATGATGAGCCACCACTAAAATCTCATCATCGTCCGATGACGCTTTCGATAAAGTGCCGAGGACAAGTCTATCAAATGGAAAAATCACCGAGACCAACGGTCGTTAAGACAACAAGGCTCAAACCAGTTTCGTCTACTTCACAACCAAAACCCACCAACAGACCACCGCTCCGCCTCCTCAAGCCGCAGCAGATCGATTCCCAAAAGAACTTCACGCGCACCGCTCATCATCGAACAGTATCCTGGGCCAACAAGTGATGAATCTTTTGTGAATCTTTCCTTTCACCGGAGATACCGAACTCCACGAAGAGTCGAAAATGAACAAGCACGCTATCACAAACCACCTCCTGTTCTTCCAACAGACACCATTGTTCCAAATGATTATGACTTCGATGTCAGTATGGCCATCACCGCAATGTAAGAATCACCAAGTTCGAGAAGTGTTCAAGGCACTCTTTCTTCAAGTTGAACGGATGGAGAGGCATCGCCCTTTTGGACATGCGATGACAACAGAGATGCCACCCTTACAAATTGACTTAAGAGGCATAACAATTCAATAAGGAATGGTGGCAACAAAGAAAAACAATGCGTGTGGAACAGGAGATACTTCGACAATTGTTCAACAAGTCGCCGTGTGGAGAGTCGAAAATGCCGATGCGAAACGGCCGAGGAACACATCGAGCATATGCATGAAGCTCACACCGCCGAGATCAAGTCACCGCGAGCGCGTAATGCAAATGATATACAAAGCTGTTGGAAGAACACATGACAAGAAAATTCAGCCTTCTCACGGCCGAGATGAAGCGATTTCAAAGGAATCCAACGCTACTCGTCAATTCCGTGTCGCATACAACGCAGCAGACTTGAAGCAGAATTCAACCATCGAAGACTCAACTTCATGCTTGCCAAAGATGTTCCCCTGGGTTCCTCTATCCTTTGATGATGCCAAAAAGGGGAAGAGGAATACCTTAAAGCAAAGAAAATCAAGTCGAAAAGAAAGGAGCAAATGAGAAGAAGAACAAAAGAAGGAAAATCACCGAGAAGTCCTAAAACATGTAAGAAAGGAAAACTTGTTGAGGGGAAGGATCAAAAGATGTAACATTGATGATTGCACAAACCCCAACAAGGTCCTCACACAAATGACATTATAAGCAAAGAACTCCCACGACGCCACTCCAACACTCTCGTATCTATGGCCGAGAAGAGAAAAGCAATTGAAGCAGGATGAAGGAAGTGGAAGGAAGAATGGATGCCAGGGTGATGAACATCTTGAAAGAACATGGAGGCATTCCAAAATGACAGAGACACGTATGCCATTTCGGATGTCCGACAGAGCCAAGATCACGACGAATTCAAAACGCTCGAATCAAGGATATTTTGCAAATATGTCCACGGCTCAAGCTTAGGGACTCAGATCGGGAAAAGTGGTCTCACATTATGTGAAGAAGTCGACAGACAAAGACAACCTATCGCTCTGGGTCACTACCGGCACTCACCGAAAGAAGAAGACTCCAAAGACAAAAGATACGCCTGAGGTAGAGGAAGAAGAAGAAGAAATCGAATGGAGGAAGAAGCTTCTGGACTCTATGAGAAGAAAAAAAAAAACTAACGCTACGAGGCAAAAAGAATAGAGACAAAACAAAAGAATAAGAATAGATGAAGTCATAAGAAAAGCATATGAGAAGAAAAAGAAGGCAAATGACGAGAAGAAGAAAGAAGAGAGAAGAAGATGCCGATCAAGACGAAAGAAGGAGACAAATGAAGAAGATGAAGTGTTGTTGTCCACCCCTTCGTGTACTTTATTATGTAAATACATACAATGTAAGTCTTCCGTAATAAATCTATAAATTTTCTATTTTTTTTGAAGACAATTATATACTCGATACACCTTGTAAACAAATGTGTTAAGTACAAGAATGATATGATCAAATAAAAAGATTGATTCTCATGCATACATTCTATGTCAATACACTATCTCCGTATGTATCTTTGTTATTTGCATCTTTGTATGATTTAAGTTTTGCATCATCAAAAAGGGGGAAATTGTTAGGAATTGTATTGTTTAGATTTTGATGAATGCCATGTAAAACTTAGAAGAAAAGTTGGCTCCCAATTCTTGTCAGAAATGTATTGTAACAATTAGAAATGGTGCCAAGTTAAGTCACCTACGCCCAACATGCAAGAAGACAATCAAGACTTGAAGGAAAACTCACGAGAGACAAATTGTATGGCAAAGAAGAAGAGCAGAACTCGATCAAGAAGCAAATGAGATGCAAAACAGTGGAACATCACCAAGTCAACTCAAGAGAAGCCAAGTCTCAAGTCAAGTGACAAAGAGTCATCCATGATTGGAAGTCGACTCTAAGTCACCTGGGGAAAGCAAGGAAATGCAAATAAGTCGAGATAATCAGAAAAGAACCGCATGACGTAAATCAAGAGATTTACTTAAACAAGTAATATCTCCATACCACCTTTCTTGGAGTGCTCACCCCCTAAGTGCAAAAGGAATGAACCAATGGGAAGCACTACACCGTGTCGAACTCGAAAAGGTGAAAAACAATTCATACGAGGAAATGGCAATTCCAAGAACTCAAAACCAACGATCGCAAAGTGACTTTCAAAAATGAGCCTATCTCTTCAACGGGCAAATTTTTGAAAGTTCACTATAAAAGGCCGAGGAGTTTGTTTGAAAAAAAAAAAGATGAATGACACACACGTGAGATATACAAGCTTATCAAAAAAAAAAATCGAAACATTCTCAATCCTCAAGCCTACATCTCAAGTACATCAATCCAACACTTACCTCGTGAAGGAAAGAGAACTTCAATCAGCTTGAAGAGGAAAATATCGAAAACAAGGGGGTCTACATTCCAGAAGGATTGTAGAAAGGTTCAAGGATGAACCAAGTCTTAAGCTTTTGGAGGGCTTCGTGATCAAATCCAAAGTGCTTGAGCAAGTGAGTCAGTAGTAGCAAGCGCAAATACCTGCGGAAGAAGCCGAGTCGCATTTAAGCCACCGAGTGATCAAGGCGTCTCCGCATCGAGTCCCAAAGGATCAAGTCGGCCGTTGTGATCAAGACTTTGATCCGGATCAAGCTACCACTTTGTAAACCGATCATTACCTAGCGGATTCCTCCAGAGTTGGAGAAGAGAGGAGTAGAAGAATTACCCCATCTTCGAACCTCTATAAAAATTTTATCAGGTGTCATTTACATTTCAAAGATTTAAATTCCCCGCACTTTTAACTCGCTTATATCTCACGATAAATTTGCTATCCATTTGATAATTTATAAGTACTAAATCAAGTCAAAAAACTTGCTTAATCAAACTTAAGGGTGTTAAGTCTTCCAAAAAACAAAACCACAAATGAGTCAAATTATAGCCAACAAATGAAGTTACTTCCATTAATGTAAAATGAAATCAAGAGAGATTAACTCTACTGAGTGACTAAATCGACCGCCCATCAAGGACACAAATTGTAGAAACTCAGAGATTTAAAAGACTAAATCGAAAATTTGGTAAGGTTTATTCAACCCCCTTCTAAACCTTACACTTACACCCCTCGGGGACCTACAAGTGGTATCGTGAGCGGTTGGTTCATTGAACCCTCCGCACCGGTTATCGAACTAGATCTCCAAACTTTTCAAAGTCCGCTTTTAGTACTTAAACTTTCAAAACTCTTTTCTATCATTAAAAGTTATTATCATGGAAGCAAATCTAACACGCATTCCTATGTTCACTATCAAGAATTTGATGATTGAAAAATTCGTGATGCGTGCTCATCTATCAAAGATTACATGATGAGATGTGGATAGTGATAAAGATGGGCCTCCGCAAATATTAAAGGTGAACACAAACAGACGAAGAGTTGCACCAAGGAGAAGAAGATGTCGCTTCCTGCACTACCATGGTTGAAAACCAAGAACCGAGTGGACAAATGATGACAGTAAAAGATACAACCTGGATAATGTAGCCAAGACATCCTCTACAAAACTCGACAAAGCCATGTTCAATAAAGTCAAATCTTGCAAAACGGCTTAAAAATCTGGGACAAGTTGATATCGATTTGTGAAGGCTCGTGAGCAAATCAAAGAAAACAAACTATCAAATGGGGTCGTACAAAAATTTGAAAATTTCAAAATGATCTCGGAGAGAACCTGGATCAACCGGATGCTCGGTTTACGTAAATCACAAATGAGTCATCCCACACTTGGAAAGGAATATACACAGTATGAAATGTGTATGAAGATCCTAAAAAGTCTTCCAAATGAATGGGAAATGAAGGTCATGGCATCGAGACACTCCATGGACCTATCAAAGACATCCAATCATGAGTTATTCTCGCACCTCAAAGCCTACGAGTTTGAAATGAGAAGAAAGACCAGAAGAGACAAATTGTACCCAAAACAAATGCTTAATTGTCAAAGATGGGAAGAGAGCCGAGGTCAAAGAAGCAATTGACCCGTAAGAAATAGCCCCGATGGTTAAAAGATTTCAACAAGTTCTTTAATAAGAACTACAAGAGAGGAAAGGGTGAATCTTCCGTAAGACACTCACTCCCCTCTAAATCAAGGGAAGACAAAGCCAACCAAGAGAACATCATCAAAAAGTTGAATATCAAAGGGCCGACAACTCAAGAATGGAAAGAGCCGATCAAAAAGTCAATATCTATGTTGAACCAGACAACCAGGTCACTATGCAATTGATCGCTCATATCCTCGTAGTCAACAAGACAGGGATGAAGAAGAAAGAAAGGTCTTCAGAGAAAGAAGACAAGAAAAGAAAAAGGCAATGATGGTCGCAGAGATCACGAGACAAATGCCAAGTCAAGAGGGACAACACTGAGAGCAGCAAGAAGCCGACTACTCAAGTGACTCAAGAAGAAGCCCGATCCGCTTGATGGCCAAAGAACAAGATCAAGAAGATGAGGTACAATCTAACTCAACAAACTCGTACACTAGTGATAGTGATCGTGACACACACACTTCATCACCCACTCGATCTTTATGATTCATTAGTGCAAAATGATGAAAGATTTTGAGCACATTAAAACCTCACACACTATCAATGAGGAAAACATCCTACTCAAAAGTCAAAACTCAAAGTCGACTAAGGAGCCGAGTACTCTAAGTCAAATAGCCGATGAGAATAAAAGTTTAAAGGCCGAAAATGCTAAATTAATAGCAGAAATTGCCGCTTATAGAAAAGAGGGAGAATGACCTCAAGAATGTTATCGCCTCATTCACTAAGGCATCTAAATCATTGATGATCTTATTATGAGTCAAAAGAATGTGGAGACAAGACAAAGCTAGATTCAATTCCTCTATGCTATGTCAAACCTCAAGAGTAATTTTGGAAAAAGGATCTTCAAGTCATGAAGAAGAGTCAAAGATCCAAAACTCTAAATGTTGCACAAACATTCACTCCAAAGCACAATACTAAGCAAACCGCCTTGGTTACAAAGGAAAAGGAAAATGTACATTGAGAGTGCCGAAAGGATAAATGAGAAGAGATTCACCGAGTCCTCAAAGAACTCCAAACAAAAATACTCAGAAAGAAGAAGCAGAGCTACCAAAAATCCCGAAAACTCCATAAAAGAAATACATATGATGGGAATGGTAGAAAATATCCAAGCCAAGTCGATTGAATAATGTGAACTATCATCATGACTTATGGAATATAAGCCCAAATGGCAAAGGCCTAAACTCAACAAAGGCCATTCCAAAAGCATAAGAGCTTTCATCAAAGACACATATGCACCTAGGCACTACACTCAAAGACACCACAATTACCCAAGAAAGGCAATTGCTAAAACACATATGCAGCATACGACAAAAGAGAGACAACTGTATGAACCTGGAATCCCAAGCAATTTGCCAGGATTAATTATGATTATGGCACCGATAGATGGCAACCTCTTGTAGAGTCAAATCATTCGCTATAGGTTGGTTGGATCATCTTATAATTTAACCCCTCAGACCTGCATAAGCATGGGTACCTAAAACTTAATTTCCTTGATTGCAGTTCAAGGAACAAACCGAGTGCCAAGGAACCTGGTATACGGATAGTGGTCGCTTCCGCATATGACAGAAATAAGAGAAATCATCAAAATTCAAGGAAGTCAAAGGAGCAAAAGTCATATTTGGAGGAAATGAAGCTCCTGGTGAAATAAAAGGCATTGATCCATCAAGAGGAATGGATTAGAAATCACAGATGTTGCATATGTTGAAGGACTCAACTTCAATCTACTAAGATCACCAACTTTGTGACAAGTGGCTACAATGTTGATTCAACATGGGCATATGCCAAATCAAAGATATCAATCAAATGAAGTGGTGCCGCAAGGATGTAGACAAAAATATGTATGTAGTGGATTGGTCAACCGCAACACCCAAAGACTGCTACTTGCAAAGAGAGCACAAATTAATCAAGTCAAGCCGTGGGCACAAAAAGCCGAGTCATCCGAATTTCAAAACGATCAACAAACTTGCAAGAAGTCATCTTGTGGAAGGACTTCCGCACTCGATACAAGAAGGAGAGTATATGTGATGCATGTCAAGGAAAACAAATCAAGTCGCTATTTAAAGAAAAGACATGCCCATCCTCAACAAGAATATCAGCACTACGCTTCATACGGATCTATTTGGCCCAAGGAAACCAAACAAAGATAAGTGGAAAGAAATACACCTTGGTGGTAGTAGATGACTACTCAAGATATACATGGACAATTTTCATGTGTAAGAAGAAAGAAACTCTACAAAAACTACCACAAATGATGAAGAGGATTCAAAATGAGAAGAGTCAAACCATTATCAAAATAAGATCGATAGAGAACCGAGTTTGTCAATGGAATAATAACTCGATTGTATTGAGAATGGTATCGGTCATGAACTATCACAGCAAAGGACTCCACAAAGAGAACGGAGTTGCAGTAAAGAAAAATAGAACCCTCAAAGAAGAAGAATGACCATGTTAGTCAAGCAGAGTTACCAAAAAGATTTTGGGTCAAGCAATCAACACACCGCTACACTCAAAACAGATGTATGATAAATAGACAAATGACAAAGACTCCCTATGAGATCCTGGACGGAAGAAAACCAAATGTTTCATATTTTAGAATATTTGATGTAAATGCTTCATCCACAACAACGGCAAAGACAACCTAAAGCGCTTTTGATGCTAAAGTCGATGAAGGTATCTTCAGATACTCAAATTTAAAGCAAAGCCTACGCAATACTCAACAAAAGAACTATGGTTACGCAGAAGAATCCATTCATGTGGTATTTGATGAGCCAAACATAAATGGAGAAGACATTGAAGAGTCACCGATAAGTTTCAATCATCCAACCATACGTAAGAGTCCCTATGCTCAAGTCGGCCGAATTATCAATTCGAAGAAGATGAGATAGTCAATCTCAAAACAAATTGAAAATTTGCAAATAAGTGATTACGAGAGAGTCGACCACAAAGAACACAAATTGCAAGTCGATCAACCCAAATAACTCACTCCAACCTCGATGTAAGATGGCCGAGAGACCATCCACCGTAACTCCTGTCATTGGAAATATAAAGAAGGTGTCAAGACAAGATCCGAACTCAACAAGAAAATGTTCACATGCTTCATCTCGCAAATAGAGCCAAAAGATGTGTCACAAGCATCGATGACACACATCGATTCAAGCCATGCAAGAAGAGTCAATCAATTTGAGAGAAATAAAGTATGGGAATTAGTGCAAAGACCCATACATCAAAATGTCATTGGAACCAAATGGGTGTTCGTAAATAAAATGAACGAGGAAGGATCTGTGGTAAGAAACAAAGCAAGATTGGTAGCCAAAGGATATTGCCAAGAAGGAATAGATTTTGATGAAACATTTGCCCTCGTAGCAAGATTGGAAGCTATAAGGATGTTTCTTGCCTATGCAAAATCACAAGAACTTCATTGTATATCAAATGGATGTAAAAAGTGCATTTCTAAATGGCTTATTGGAAGAAGTGTATGTTGAACAACCTCCAGGATTTGAGCGTAAGACTTCGAGACAAGGTATACAAACTCAAGAAAGTCCTTGTATGGATTGAAACAGCACCCGTGAGCATGGTATGATACCCTGTCACAATTCCTAACCGAAAATGGATTCACAAAAGGAAAAGTAGATAGAACACTTTTCGTAATTCAAGACAAGAAGAGTATACCGCTTGTTCAAATATATGTGATGACATCATTTTTGGATCCACTAACAAAGAGTCATGAAAAATTCTCAAACCTCATGCAAAGTAAATTTGAAATGAGCATGATGGGAGAGCCGACATTCTTCCTTGAATTCAAGTGAAACAAATTGAAGGATGGAACCTTCATAAGTCAAACAAAATACACCGTGAGATTTAATGAAGAAGTTTGGTATGGAAGAGAAGTCTTCCGTAAAAATACCAATGAACACATCACCAAAATGGACATGGATGCAGATGGCAAGCCTCAGATCAAACAAGATACAGAGCACTTATCGATCATCGCTTATCTCACAAAGAAGCAGCCGTACATCACCTTTGTCAGTAGTGTATGTGCAAGATTTCAATCGCTCCAAAAGAGAGCCATATGACAAAGAAAAAGAGAATATTGAGATACTTGAAAGGAAGCCAAGAAGTAGGCCTATGGTATCCAAAGGAAGGTGGATTCAAGCTAATCGCTATTCGTGACTGACTATGCCGGATGCAGAGTGACAGAAGAGTACTTCGCACATGTCAAATGCTAGAAAATGACTAATTTCCTGGTTTAGCAAGAAGCAAAACTCAATAGCCACCTCTACAAATTGAATACAATACATAGTCATGGCAAAGCAGCCCAAGTCCTATGGATGAGACAAAGAAATGAGAGACTATGAAGTTGAAGAAAAAGAAATTCCAATCATGTGTGATAACACAAGTGCAATTGCAATCACTCATAATCCCGTGTTGCACTCAAGAACAAAACATATTGATGTCGATATCACTTCATAAGAGACCATGTTGAAAAGAAGGACATCATCCTGGAATATATCTCAACCGATAAACAACTAGCCGACATCTTCACAAAACCATTATGTGAGTCAAGATTTGAAGAACTCAAACATGAGTTGGGGCTAATTGAGCTAAGCCGAGACACTGTAAGAATCAAAGAAAAGAAATGGAACAGAAAGAAGGTGAAAAAGAGTCGAAAACAAAAATCACCAAGAATCACCAGACGGAAAAGTCAATTTATACCAAGTCACCGATAGTCCGAATCACTAAGAGAAATGTGAGAAGCAGAGTTAAATCACCAAGAGATAAGTTCAATAACTTATGAGCAAAGTGACAAAAACGCAAATGCTTTGACTTAAGCGAATGTTTTAAGAGAACACGTCAAAGATAATGATGATGTGTACGCATATAAAGCCGCACACCAAGCCTATGATTGATATAAATGTCACCGCATTAAATACGAGACATGAATTGCTCAATATGCGTATAAATCCAAGCCGTTGATTTCGATCACAATTCAAAACCGCTCCGCACGCCCTTTCATAAACCATATTTAAACCATTTTCGTCCGCTTTCTCTCACACTTCTAAAAACTGCTCAATCTCTTTCTCTCAAAAGGCAAAGGCAAAATACTCTCGAAACCCTATCAACCTTCAAATCAAATTTCCGAACTTTTCCTTGAAATTATTCTCGAGAAATGGCACCAACTTATGACTTTACCAAGTTGGGAAAACAAATCCACACCCTGGTCGACGGATTTCGACGGAATGGTGAAGCAGGGTCCAACGACACCCTGGTGAAGAAAATCGCCGAGAAGTGGAAACGACCGACTAAAATCGCTTTCTAACGACGAATATCCTATGACCTATGTGGAGGAGGTCGCACACCTACGTGAATGCCGAAATTCACGATGAAGGAATCAAGTCATCCGCTCACGAAGCAACACTATCACCGCCAAGATTTGGTCAATATTGCTCACTACCAGCCAGGCGAGGAGCAACCGAGATTAAGGAAGTCGATGTCAACTGGCCGACGATGGAAAGAGATAGCCAAGTCCGACTTTGCCGATAAAAATTATATACACAAAGAAAACAAGAGATCACAAGGAGGATTATCACAAATTGTTGGACATAGTTGCCAAATGTATCGACATCAAATTTGGCAAATTTGACCAATCACAAAGGCAAAGCCGATTGTGATGGCCGCAATCATCGAGAAAAGAAGATAAACTCAAACGAGTTTATCTACAAAGCAGACTCGCTTAACGCTGGGAACAAGTCCTTCAAAGAAGATGGGTCATTCGGGAGGATCCTCGATATGGCCTAGTGATTGGCCGCCTATCGAGGTAAAAAGGAGTCCTCTGCATACGGGAAAGCATTCCATGTTAACAAGAGGATGTTCGAGCTAACCTCTCTCGGTGCTCGTGCGAGCTTACGCCAAGAGAGTCGACACTAGCTAGGGGGGAATCACCACCAAGATACAAACTGCCTCTCCAAATAAGAAAAAGCCCGCACTGCTAAGAAGATCACGCCCGCAAAGAAAGAAAACCAAACATGCTCCCCGCCTCGCAGCAGAGTCACCCGCCCAAAGAAATTTGTCCCCCCCTCGCAGCAGCAATGGCGAGAAGGACTCACAAATACCTTCTCCGATCGTCAAAAGAGGAGAATCGATGCCAAGACGGCCTCCTCGTAAACAAACACAAGACTGCCCCCGCCAAGACACTGAGGACACCGCCCAACTGTAAATTCCCCGGTATAAACCAGAGACGAAGAAGACTTGTCAGCAACCCGACAGAGAAACCAAATTTAGTCGCTTATTTCGCCTAGCACATATACCTTCCGAGACTACCGGAGAAGAGAGTCTCCGATGTAATTGATGAAACAACCCAAGTCTCACTGAAGGTGATCAAAGAGGCAACCCGAAGACACAAACAGAGCTCACACAAATTAAGCACAAGAAGAACCACCAAGCAGATAGTGATGTTATGATCCTATCTCCACCTTACCCGCACATCCAAAATCGCCTCGTGAGTGGAGAAAATGGAAGTTGAGCAAGTCAAGGGGAACAGCCTTCCAACGGCCCGAGTTCATGAAGAAGAAGAGAATCGCTAAATTTCCTCGATTAACTATCAGGTGCTCCCACTGATGAAGACAACGCATGTACATTCCCGCAGATCTACAAGGACAAGGAGAGAGAAAAAGCAAGTCAAGAAGCCAAAGACGTGAGAAGGCAAGATCCGCCTCTATCTCCCGCACTACGTAACACACACATCCTCTCCTTGATGTCTTCTCCGAAAGTGACGAGAACTGCAGAATGTCACGCGCTACGTAGAGTTGCAAATGCAAAGAAGCATCGCATGAATCAAGAATCCTTCACGAGCAAAGACATGGAGGACCAGAGAGTCCTCCGTAACACAAATGAAATCGATCCAATGGGAGCGTTCAAAAATAAATCGTTGTTGCCGCTACCACTTCCCTCACTCGTAAGAAGGCACAAGGAGATGGCGATGAAACGGGATAGTGGGGACCCCGAGCCAACCCCTATTGAAGGTGTGCTACCACCCGCCCCAACTACCGAGCAATCAATCGAAACAAATGGGAGTTTGAGACGAGTGACCCCACTCCAAGTCACTCACCGGTGCGCCCACCGAGGGGAAACTCCTCACCGCAGCAAGGCCGAGGATGCTTTGACTCGACAAAGAAGCAAGGAGGCGAAGAAGAGAAATTACAATCACAAGAAGAACAACAAGTTGCCATCAACGAAGCTCGCATACTGAGACTGTCTCACCGAGGTGCCAACCGCTCCGGCTAATGACGCCGCCGATGCAAATGAGGCAGAAGGAATGTACCTGGGAGTTAACACTGGCGATGAAAGTGCAATCCATGGGGTTGAGACTCCAATGGATGCCACCGAGAAGACCCTAAGAAAGTCGACACATCCGAAAGGAGGACTATGCCTCGCAGCAGAGAGACCGCCGGAGGAAATGAAGGCCCACGGGAGGTTGAGACTTCCCTGGGTAAAGAGGTCAAGTAGAGAACATCCCTCCCGCAATCATCGACCCATCCGAGAAGGAGATCGCCGCACTTCATGATTCCCAGACAACCCCGATGTCACTTTTCCGGGATCGTGGCGCGAAGTTGTTCGAGTCAACCCCATGACAAATCCAAAAGATTCACCAAGGATGTTCCAAGCACGAGCAAGTCCGATCCCAAGACTACTCACAAACTTTTAACTTTGATGATGAGCCACCACTAGAAATCTCATCATCGTCCGATGACGCCGATAAGTGCCGAGGACAAGTTTCATCAAATGGAAAAATCACCGAGACCAACGGTTAAGACAAAATTGAGGCTCAAGAAGCCAGTCTACTTCACAACCAAACCCAAATTAACTGCAGACCACCGCCCCGCTCCTCAAGTCGCAGCAGATCGATTCCCAAAAGAACTTCACGCGCACCGCTCATCATCGAACAGATCCCGCCTACAAGATGAATCTTTTGGAATCTTTCCCTTTCTCACCGGAGATACCGTAACTCCACGAAGAGTCGAAATGAACAAGCACGCTATCACAAACCACCTCCTGTTCTTCCAAATGCACACCATTGTTCCAAACGATTATGACTTCGATGTCAGATGGCCATCACCGCAATGTAAGAATCACCGGGTTCGAGAAGTGTTCAAGGCACTCTTTGAGGGTTGAACGGATGGAGAGGCATCAAGCCCTTTTGGACATGCGCCCGACAACAGAGATGCCACCCTTACAAACCGACTTAAGAGGCATAACAGTTCGAATAAGGGAATGGTGGCAACAAAGAAGAAACAATGCGTGTGGAACAGAGATACTTCGACAATTGTTCAACAAGTCAAGCCGGTGTGGAGAGTCAAAATGCCGATGCGAAACGGTTTAGGAACACATTGAGCATATGCATGAAGCTCACACCGCCGAGATCAAGTCGCTGCGTGAGCGTAATGCAAATGATATACAACGTTTGAAGAACACATGACAAGAAAATTCAGCCTTCTCACGGCCGAGATGAAGTCGATTTCAAGCAGAATCCAACGCTACTCGCTCAATTCGTGGCCGCATACAACGCAGCAGACTTGAAGCAAATTCAACCATCGAAGACTTCGACTTCATGCTTGCAAGATGTTCCCGGGTTCCTCTATCCTTTGATGATGCCAAAAAGGGGGAAGAGGAATACCTTAAAGCAAAAAAATGTCGAAAAGAAAGGAGCAATGAGAAGGGAAAAGAAGGGAAAATCACCGAGAAGTCCTAAAATGAAGAAAGGAAAACTTGTTGAGGGGGAAGGATCAACAGATGTAACATTGATGATTGCACAAACCCCCAACAACAGTCCTCACACACCGACATTATAAGCAAAGAAACTCCTCATGACTCGCCACTCCAACACTCACTGGGTCGTATCTATGGCCGAGAAGAGAAAAGAAGCGGGGATGATGAAGTGAAGGAAGAATGGATGCCAGGGTGATGAACATCTTGAAAGAACATGGAGGCATTCCAAATGGGACAGAGACACGTATGCCATTTCGTATGCTCGGGACAGAGCCAAGATCAAATGACGAATTCAAAACGCTCGAATCAAGGATATTTTGCAAATATGTCCACGGCTCAAGCTTGGGACTCAGATCGGGAAAAGGGTCTCACATTATGTGAAGAAGTCGACAGACAAAGACAACCTGGCAAAATACTCTCTGTCACTCCGCCGGGCACTCACCGAGAAAGACTCAAAGACAAAGATACGCCTGCAGGTAGAAGGAAGAAGAAGTGATGGAGGAAGAAGCTTGACTATGAGAAGAAAAAAAAAAGCTATGGCAGAGATACAGAAAGAATAAGAATAGATGAAGTCAAATTTGCAAGAAAAGCATATGAGAAGAAAAAGAAGAGCAAAAGACAAACTGATGACGAGAGAAGAAAGAATAAGAAGAAGAAGAGAAGATCTTGAAAAGAAAAAGACGAAAGAAGGAGACATCGAAGAAGATGAAGTGTTGTCATGTCCACCCTTCGTACTTTATTATGTAAATACATACAATGTAAGTCTTCCGTAATAAAGCTATAAATTTTCTATTTTTTTTGAAGACAATTATATACTCGATACACCTTGTAAACAAATGTTAAGTACAAGAATGATATGATCAAATAAAAAGATTGATTCTCGCGCATACATTCTATGTCAATACACTATCCGTATGTATCTTTGTTATTTGCATCTTTGTATGATTTAAGTTTTGGCATCATCAAAAAGGGGGAAATTGTTAGGAATTGTATTGTTTAGATTTCGATGAATGCCATGTAAAACTTAGAGAGAAAAGTTGGCTCCCCAATTCTTGGCCGTAAAATGTATTGTAACAATTAGAGCCAAGCCGAGTTAAGTCACCACGCCCAACATGCAAGAAGACAATCAAGACTTGAAGGAAAACTCACGAGAGACAACAGAGTACAAAGAAAGAAGAGCAGACAGAACTCGATCAAGAAGCAAATGAGATGCAAACAGTGGAACATCACCAAGTCAACTCAAGAGAAGCCAAGTCTCAAGTCAAGTGACAAGAGTCATCCATGATTGGAAGTCGACTCTAAGTCACCTGGGAAAGCAAGGAAATGCAACAAGTCGAGATAATCAGAAAAGAACCGCTGCACAAATCAAGAGATTTACTTAAACAAGTAATATCTCCATACCACCTTTCTTGGAGTGCTCACCCCGAAGCGTGCAAAAGGAATGAACCAATGGGAAGCACTACACCGTGTCGAACTCAAAAGGTAAAGGAACAATTCATACGAGGAAATGGCAATTCCAAGAATCGCAAACCAACGACGCAAAGTGACTTTCAAAAATGAGCCTATCTCTTCAACGGCAAATTTTTGAAAGTTCACTATAAAAGGCCGAGGAGTTTGTTTGAGAAAAAAAAAAGATGAATGACACACACGTGAGATATACAAGCTTATCAAAATCGAAACATTCTCAATCCTCAAGCTTACATCTCAAGTACATCAATCCAACACTTACCCGTGAAGGAAAGAGAACTTCAATCAGTTGAAGAGGAAAATATCAAAAACAAGGGGTCTACTTTCCGAAGGATTGTAGAAAGGTTCAAGGATGAACCAAGTCTTAAGCTTTTGGAGGGCTTCGTGATCAAATCCAAAGTGCTTGAGCAAGTGAGTCAGAGTAGCAAGGCAAATGCCGCCTGTGAAGAAGTTCCGAGTCGCACGAGAAGCCACCGAGTGATCAAGGCGTCTCGATCGAGTCCCAAAGGATCAAGTCGGGTCCGTTGTGATCAAGACTTGATCCTGGGACCTCGCTACCACTTTGTAAACTGATTATTACCTAGTGGATTCCTCCAGAGTTGGAGAAGAGAGGAGTAGAAGAATTACCCCATCTTCGAACCTCTATAAAAATTTTATCGTGTCATTTACATTTCAAAGATTTAAATTCCTCGCACTTTTAACTCGCTTATATCTCACGATAAATTTGCTATCCATTTGATAATTTATAAGTACTAAATCAAGTCAGAAAAACTTGCTTAATCAAACTTAAGGGTGTTAAGTCTTCCAATAAAACAAAACCACAATTGAGTCAAATTATAGCCAACAAATGAAGTTACTCTATTAATGTACTCAAATTTGAGTCCATTGAGAGATTAACTCTACCGAGTGACTAATTCGATCGTCCTTCAAGACACACAAATGTAGAAACTCAGAGATTTAAAAGGACTAAATCGAAAATTTGGTAAGGTTTATTCAACCCCCTTCTAAACCTTACACTTACACCCCTTGGGACCTACAAAGGAGGTACCATTTAGACGATTGGGGCGAGGATCTTCAATTCCATAAAATTTCCAAGAATTCTTTAATATGAACCACTCTAGAGCGCGCAACGTCATTGAACGTACATTTGGACTTTTGAAAAACGTTGGGCCATTTTAAGGAGTCATAGCTTTGACTCAATTAAGATTCAAAACCGAATCATCATGGCTTGTGCTTTGCTACATAACTTTATCCGAAATGAGCTGCCTATTGATCTGTTAGAACTTGATGACGATGAGTCAGATGACGAAGAAGAAGAGCACCCTGATTTCATAGACTGTGTTGAGCCATCACAAGCATGGACTGATTGGAGAGAGAACTTAGCCCGAGGAATGTTCAATGAGTGGCTAGGATTGGATGATTCTTGACATTTTTAAGTATATTTTGTTGTTCATGTATAAGCTGTGACTTTTGTTCCTATAATATTTTGACATTTGTGACTGTAATCCCTTTTTTCATCTTCCAAATTTAGAATATTATATTGTCATATGTGTTGACAATGGATTGATTGTTGTGTTTATTGGATATGCTATATTCTGCTCATTTTCAATGGTTTTAATTTATTGATATTTGTCATTTTTAAATTCTGAATTGATCTTTATATTTGTACTTTCATATTTTACCATTTTTCGTGTTAACTGTATTAGGCCACTCAGTCTTTGAGGAATTATGAATTCATTTGCTAGTACATTCAAACGACCTCGTAAAAGAGGAGGAGTTGGAGTCATCGGGAGGAGGAAGTACTAATAGGTGCTCTAAAGGATATTGTAGCAAATGGGTGGAAATCAGAAAACGGCTTCAAAATTGGTTACCTTCAAGTTTTGGAGCAGGAGTTGGCAAAGTCATTTCCTGGTACTGATTTATAGGGATTCCACACGTTAACTCTAAGATACACGTGTGGAAAAAATATTACAGCAGTCTTGTAACAATGTTGTCTCAAGTGGAATTGGATGGAATGATAGTACTAAGATGATTGAGGCACATGATGAGGCTTGGGAGTTGTATTTGAAGGTTAGGTTTTCTTTTATAAAAAAAAAAAGTTTATATAATAATCTGTCCAAGTATAAAAATTCAATTTTCTTCATGTTAAAGTTGAAAAAAAAAAAACTTATCCAATCTATGTGTTTTGTGTAACAGGTTGATTCAAATGCACGCCTAATGCGATTTAAGTCCTGGCCATTCTACCATGATTGGGTAGAAATATTTGGAAAAGATCGGGCCACAGGTCAACAAGCCGAGGATTTTGTCCAGGCAGCTATTGATGCTGAAAATGGAACACAAGAAAATGATATGAATGTTCCATTACAACATATGTTTTATGATTTTGATGAACTAATGGAGACGATGTCGGCACAAGGTCAGACTGATCCCCCACCGAGAGCCAACAAGAAACCAGTGGCACAGTAACATCCACTTGTCTGTGTTGCTGTCATAATTTTAGATAAGGAAACAGACTTTCCAGAGCATTCAAATACACAATACCTCACATTTGGCTGGTATTTCTATTTTCATATGATCTGAACCTAAATAGTAGCTGGGCGGTGGTGGATTGCCATTCTCCAGTGATCAGTCCTTTAAATTAATTATGAGGGCGGTGGAGTACTATTCTCTTGTAAGATTGACAAGATAATTTTTCAGACATTATAAGAAAACATCATGTTATACATTAATATATATATATATATATATATCAATTTAGTTTTTTTGCTTTCAAAATCCTTATTGCAATAGGTACAATAACCCCTCAGTGAACATTAATTGCCCGGAAATCTTTCAAAAATCAACACCAAGCCTGATTAATCTCTACAACAGCAACAAATGATCAAGTCTTCTTTATTATTTAATTTTCTTTTCCTTGGTCTTTATTTTCGCTTAGATGACCATCATAATTTTTTTCGAGTACAGAAAACTGATTCTGTAATTTTACGATTGTGAAAATGCACATTCAGTTTTTTTTTCTTTGACATTAATATATTCGTATCAGGTTCTTGTAGGCTACTTGATCTATAGATAGGGAAAGAGATATGCCAATAAAGAAAGCTACCAAACCTCACATTTGTGTTCATAAATGTCTGAATCAATACAACTTGATGGGCGGTGGAGTACTGATGGAGGTGTAAGCTTGACAAGTGCACTTTTCAGACTTTAAAATTAAACCTGATGATGCTCCATGCCATTTGAAGATAAAATGGTAAAAAGCTGAACCAATGTAGTCATTGGAATATGAGAAATGAAAAATATTTCCACAAGGTAAAGTATTGGAAGTGATGATAAAAGGATTCACATATTAAAAAAAAACACAATTCATGCCTCGGCATATGCAAAGACAGACTGGTTTTAAATTTGAAGGAGATTATATTCAATACCAATGCAACTTGAATCCATCAATATTTTTCTTTTTGGTTAGGGATAGGGACAGCTACAGAGGAGTGACAAGATATAAAGTTAATAGAAGACACAAATCCTAGTGTTGTCACATTTTGGCAGTTGCAAGATGGCAACACTAATGATCAAAACCACAATATCAATGTTTTTCCAATTTAGCATCCATATTCTGTACTAACTGAATAAGCCATTAATGAAGAACTATACAACTTAACCCATGCCATATTGAAAATAAAAAATTCATGTAAATAAAACATGTCATAACACAAGAATTGCAAAATAGAGTTTCAAAATAAGTTTAAAACTTTAAAACCTGGTATGGTACTACCTAGTCATTAAAATAAATCTACCCGATACATTTTGTTAAGGTCATTTGTACATATGTAATATCTTGCATCCTAGACTCCAGATCATGTTTTCCCGTCATCACTCGCGGCTGCTTCGCCTAGCATGTTATTGACATCTTCATCTTCACCAATTCGCCGTCTGCTCAAACACTATTATGATTATCGTCATCCTCTTCCGTTTCATACATTAGATCAATACGATGTGTGAATGAACACCGAGGCACACCTTTAAATCGAATTTGCTGCTTCATGAGTATTTGAGATGGTGATCAAACAAATATTTTTATAGCGACCTACAAAAAAAAAGTCGTAAACATACAATCATTAAAATAAATTAACAAAATACAAGGTTTTTAAGTGCACCATTCCAAGGATTACATAACATAAAAATAAATAAAAGAGTTCGCTATATTTTCATCAGATCAAGCCACAAATATAGAGAACAATATCACCCCAGTAACTTTACAGTCATTAAAATAAATTACCAAAAGTACAAGCGGTTTTTACTGTACCATTCCAAGGATTACATAACAGAAAAATAAATAAAAGAGTTCGCTATATTTTCATCAGATCAAGCCACAAATATAGAGAACACTAAGAACCAGTAACATTGCAAAAACAATCAATAACATAATATTTTTTTTTTTTTTTTGAGAATATCAATAACATAATATATTTGATTTGCCGCCTCCTTAATTGATTGATAGTAGCTTCTTGGTGGTTAATGGTGGCTTGAAAATGATTAATGGTGGCTTCAAGGTGATTAATATTGGATTCTTGCTGGTTAAGGGAGACTTGTTGATGATTTAATCTCTTCAACAAACCAGGAATTATTTCTCTTGATCGCTGGCACATGTCCTTGTCATACCATTCAAAGAATCCACATCTACGACCATGCACACATTTAGTTATTGTTTGGATTCACAATTATGAAATTGGAATTTTGGTAGTTAGAAATAGTTTAGTCCTATCGAACAAAAATTTGTTACTACTTTGAATCAATAACATACACTAGATCCCGAACAAGTGCGAAATCTACGGCCTGGATTTGATGGTGTCCATGGCGTACGAGAGGTGCCTCCAATCCACAATGACATAGTTTAATAATGTGAGGTTCATGGCCGTATGATTGATTTTTTGAAGTCGAGTTGGTTGATGACACTACATAAGCACAAGAATTCCCAAAAAATCAATTGAACAAACATGATCAAATTGTGTATTTCTAATTCAACATGTATGTAAATTTCGTATAACTAGCTGCATAACACGTAAAAAGCTAGCACATTCACAATAAACAATTTATTGAAATAAAACACCTGATGACAATCTGATTTTCATAAGCCTTACTTTTGCAGTGCGACAATGTTCGGGGACAACAACCTTTGTAACTTCGACACAATAAAGGCTACACAAATTAAATGGAAATAAAATTTTAAAATTAGGCACTTCCTGACATTGGCCGAGACAGATATAATATTAATTGCATAACAACTTACATACATTTATTGCATGCCAAAATAGAAGAAATCATAATAACAAAAAACACATTCAAACAAATTATCGGTTCAATTAATAATGTCATAGAACCTCTCATAAATAAAAGAATTCTGATTATTGGAATTAGAGCCACTGCAAAAGTTGTTAATAGAGTAAACACAACAAATTTATATATGTTATGTTGAAATAACAGACAATTGCTACAAGTCAGTCGATATCAAAAATTTGACAATAATAAGAAACAAACTAAATGCATCCTGAGTAAAATGGAAGAACAAGATTTATGTGGCAGAAATACCAAGTCCTACTAGATTCAAATAAGCCTAAATACTACAAAAAAATAGAAAAAAACATGGTTTAGTAGCCAACGGGGATTTCGGGGTTCAATTTCTGTTAATAGGTAGGCATAATCTGATTCAAGCAGACGGAGAAAATAAGCATCTACTATCATTGTGATGGGCTCAATCATTGCAATTACAAAGCTCTAATTATATATTTTGAAAATACATGACAAAATAGGATTAAATATTTGTCGGTAATATTAATCCCAAATTACACAAGTTATAAAACAATGGAGGTCGATGACCGACGAAAACTTATTAAAATTAAGAATCCATTAAATCAAGATAAAATACAGAAACCAATATCTAGATCCAATCATCATAAATATGTTGGCATCCAAATCCCAAATTAATAGTCATAGCAGAAGTATCTAAATCCATTCTCATAAATATGTTGGCACCCAAATCCCAAATAAATAGTTATAATAAAATATGAGATACATAAACGATCCAGCAAAGACCAGATATTGCCACAAAATTAGGTATACATTGTCTTTGTGTACTAACCCGTTGGAGCTTGAAGCTGAACCGTGGTATTTCGCTAAAGCCAACTAGAATTCAAGGTGGATGTGTCGGTGACGACAACTAGACGATTTAGTCACTCTTAAACGCAGAAGAATTATTCGTCATGGACGATGATGAATGAATGGATTTCACTTTGCACTGATTATAAGTCTACAATAATGGAAGAATTAATTATCAACAGAGAAGACCAGGAACCCTATAATCCCAAATCGATTCTGAGGTTAAAATTGGCAAATTACATAAAATAATGGGTAAAGGGGTAATTTACTAGTTTAATGGGCTTCTATTTCCACATTCCTACCAAACAACTTAATATACAAACAAGGATATCAGACCCATCTTTTGGCAACCAAACAACCCAATGGGTTGTAATAAGTCCAGCATATTAGCACCCTATATCCTATAGTAATGAATCAGGCCCATTAGGGAGGTCCCAACCAAACGAGCCCCAAATGGAAGAGTCTCCCTGATTATGGTAAGTGAAAGGATAGTGTTATTTTTTTTCGAAAATGTTGAATGAAAGTTTAAAAATCTAGGGTTTCGTTTTTTTATTTATATTTTCCATGTTTTTGGTAACATGTTTTGTCAGTGTTCAGTTTATGGGGACATGTCTATGGTCCCCAAAAGAATTTATTGTAAAAATTTTGTTCTTTGGTCCCATAGTTGATTATAGTATTATATGATTCTCATTTGTTTTTTGTTTCCTGCTTTTTGGTCCCCACCAGGTCCAGGGTCCGAGTTGTTTACTATTAGAATGCATCACAATGGGCTATTTGTCAACTTGGGAAAGATCAAGTATTTAGCCTCTGACATTGCACATATTGACTATTGTGACCCTGATGAGATGTCACTACTTGAATTAAGTAGTATGGCCACTGAGATAGGTATGAAGCCTTTTATTTATTTTCATTTCAAAAGAGAAGTGGGGTAGATGAAACTAGTGATTTGAAGCAATTACAAAATGATGGTGATGCTTTGAATTTGGTGGATTTTGTGGATGAAAATAGGATAGTTGGTGTGTTTGTTGAACATGAAAAAACTGCTGCATCTCCTAGTGAATCACAGTCTTCAATGCATGATTTTCCTACTGTGAATGAACCTCTGAATTTTGTTGGTGAAAATGAAGGCATTGACATTAATATTGACCAAAATGATGAATCTGTTGATGGGGGAGGGTTAGGTAGTAATGAGCACATTAACTTGAAGAGTGATATAATTGATGACAATGATAGTAATGGAAGTGATGATGTTCACCAACGGGGCCGCATGATATATCGTAGAACTTTGTTGACAAAGTGAATATGATATTTCTCGATGATGATACCTTGTTTGATGATAATATTGATGTAGATGTTGAATGGAGTGGGCTAAGTGTGTGTAAGATCAAGCCACAACATCTACTCAAGTGTGCAATAATAAAGGGTCTTGAAAATAAGAATGTCTATAATGGGCAAATTGCTTTAAACCCAAGCAGTAGACCTAAATGATCCTAAGTTTGAATTAGGCTTCCCGGATATACCTATGTTTAGGCAAGCAAAGAGAAATCATTCCATTAAACAGGGTAGAGATATAATGTTCACAATTAATGAGAAGACCAAAGTACAAGAAAAATGCAAACATAAAACCCGCCTTGGGTGATATATGCTAGAAAGACAAAAATGAGGACTCGTACAAGTGAAAACTTACTATGGCAAACATCGGTGTCCTTGCTTCAAAGGGTATCACATGCAAATTCTAAATTTGTAAGTCCAATGTACAAAGATAGAATTTGGACTCGATCCAAAATGGCCCGGATTCTATGATGACTATCCTTCAAAAGGATTGTAAGTCGTTTTCAACAAAAGTCAAATGTACAGAGCAAAAAGAAAAGTGTTTCATATGGGCTACACACCGAGGCATATGTTGACAAATGCTACTCAAAGGAGACATTCATGAAGGCATACAAATCATTTGATGGGTACTTTGATGATACTTCAATGTGGCCAAAGGTTGATCTCCCCACTTTTCACGCCTCCAAAGATGTCAAAAACTTCCTGGAAGGCCAAAGAAATATAAGAAGAAAGGAGCCTGGTGAGACTAAGAATTCGAGAGAAAAATGATGAAAGAACTCAACATGTGAGGTTTGTTAGATAAATGTTTTTATCATGATTTTGATGATTTTGTTCAAATGAGTTTTTAAACCAAAACAATGTCCCTAAACATTGTCAAAATACTTCCGATCGATTTAAAATGTTTTTACTATTTTTCTGAGTATTTCTTGGAGTTTATTTTCGATAAAAATTGTACAACACTTTTGTTTCAGTTCGACCTGGCCGCCCCCTATAGAGCAACCTCCACTGAGTTGAGTTTTGAAACAGAAAAAAGGGACGTATGAGAAATCGGGAGGGCAACCTGGCCGACCAGAGGTCGACGGTAGGGCGACCTGCCGACCCTAGGAGACCAGACACGGGAAGGCCCTCTCAAGTTCTCGTCTTCTCTGCTTCGTTTTTAAACATCCCCAACCGGTCAAGATCAAGGGCGACACCGGCCAACCCCCCTCCGATCGGTCCTCCCGTAAAAAAATCGCAACAAACTCATTTCAATCTTATCTCTCGCGATCGGTCGAACCCCTATTTTATCAAAGAAACTATCCGTTGCATTTTCGGATAGCTTTTCCCTAATTTGTGGGATTGATTTCTAACAACTATAATCTTGATTTTAAATGGTTTCTTTTGCGCAAATCACTCCCAACGAGGAGCCTATGTCCTGAAATCAAGCCAAGACCTCTCCTATAAATAGAGGCTTCATTCAAGCAACAAGACACAACACATTACACAAGCAAAGAGCATACAAAAACACTTTCATAAATCTTGTTGTATTAGCCAAGCACTTTCACTTGCACATCTTTGAGGTCTAGGCTTTCAATTCTTGATTACACTTGTACTCATATTATATTATTCATTATTGAGTTGTAATCTTGATTTTGGTCATCATTCAACACAAGACATCCTTGTGAGTATTCTTGTGGAAAGAATACACTGGATGATCTAGGTGATAGGTGCAAGAAGATTGTGGTGATCTTCTTATTGAAGAGTGTGGTGCTCTTTCGAGGTGTTGAAGAATTTGGTATTCTTCAAGTTGGAAGATTGTGGTAATCTTCACAAGGTGCCATTGAGGATTGTGGTAATCTTCAAGTGAGATTATGGTAATCTCAAAAGAGGTGTTGTAAGGTGTTGTTGTATTAATTGTGGTAATTAATAAAATCTTTTTTTCTTTTTTGAAATTCATCCCGAGATACTCGGGGTGGTAGAGGATTAGGTCCTAGTGGGTTGAACCTCTATAAATCGACGCGTATTGTTTACTTCCCACACCTTTATTATTGTTTTGGCGTATTCGGTTCGAAAAAGAGGGCGAAATCGAAAAGATGGAGATAATCTATTCACCCCCTCTAGATTATCGTAGCCGCTGACTTACAAGTGATATCAAAGCCAAACTTTTGGCAAGCTCGTTTCACATCGCGAGTGAAGAGGAACGATCGTCGGCTACGAATGAAGCTCACCTTTCCTAAGCACCTCCACCACCAAGCCACTTCGATTTGATTCCAAAAATTTTACATTTTGGAAAGAAAGAATGGAATGCTATTTACAAGGTTCTGTGGTTCGATATTTGGAACATCGTCATCAATGGAGAATCCATTCCGATGAAAGACACGCCATACACCTCCAAAGCTCTCAAGGAGCTCAATGATGAAGAAAAGAAAATCATCTCCTTAAATGGTAAAGCTCTCAATATTTTATATTGTTCACTTACCAATTTGGAATATGATCTTATTGTAGGAATTGACGGCTCATGAAGTATGGCAAAAATTAGAAGCCATTCATGAAGTATATGCAAATAATAGGAGCAACTCAAAAGCATCTACTTCTCAAAGGGATACAAGGTCAAATCTAAGGAACAAGCCTTTTACAACTTCCAACTATGAGGTAGTCGAACAATGTTTTATGGGCATCGAAGAAGAAAACGAGGTATGTCTTAAACCCTCTACTTCCTATGATATTGTTATACAAAATGATTATAGTGATTTGCAAAATGATTTTGATGACCTTCAAAATGAATTCCAAAGTTTACTTGGTAAATACAAAAATTTGAAAAAGGAATTCAATTTGAAAAATGATAAGGATAGTTTATTTACTTCCTATGAATCACTATCATGTTCTCACACCACCACACTTGATAAGGTTAGAAACCTTGAAAAAGAAACTTGTACTCTTGTTGAGGAGATTAATTGCATGAAAAAGATTTATCAAAATCCAACTTGAATACCGATAAAATGACCGATATTGTTGATTGTTGTGATAAATTGAAACAAGGACTTGATCATAAGCCTAGTGTTGTTAATTATGTGAAAAGAAATCAAGTCCCTATATATGTTGGTCATTATGCTCCTAAAATTGTTACTTGCTTTTATTGCGGTAAAAAGAGTCATACGGTAAATACTTGTCGGGTTAGAAATAGCTCTAATTATGTTTGGAGACCTAAAAGTCTCAAAACTAATCCCAAAGGACCCAAGCACTTGAGGGTACCACAAAACAATGTTATATTAGGTACCCGGCGAAATAATAATCGAAGAAAACTCATACTGCTAAGAAGACATCAAATGACCATTCTGTTTGATCAAAGGAGAAGACGGCACCACAACGAATTTCTAAGAGAAAGACATTATCAACAATGGGAAGGACAAAATCCTTGGAAATGGAACAATCGGAGAAGCCATCATCAACAAAATGATTTTCAAAGGAGAAGATATCATCAACAATGGAACGGACAACCCATGGAAATGGCGAAATTGGTTAACCATATCTCCCTATTTAAATATGCATTTTATTTTTATGCATGTTTTTATTTGTGTCTAAATTGCAAAATGAGTTTTCATAATTTTAAAATTAAGGTCTTCAATATATATTTGTGGTTTTAAATTGTTTTTAAAAAGGAGACCTTGTATGATGCTTATATTAAACTCTTGTGTATTTGCTTAGACTTAATTGTTTTATCATCTCTTAAGGATTTTTATGGCATGAGCTCACTTGTGATATCTTATTGCTTTAAGCCTACACTTGTATCATATTGTTTTGTGCTAGTCTTGTTTTAAGAATTGTGTAGATTCATGTATCTTCACAAATGGCTATCTACGCAAAATATGTCAAGAGTGACATAAACTATCGAGGTACGCTCATCATTGGTATTCATCTTATAGACTCGATATATTTTGCCATATGCTTATGTTCTTGATTTTCAAGATATTTCATAGTATTTCACATAAGTGCCATTAAGAGGATTTTTCAATTTTTAAAAAGAGAGCACTATTCGATAAAGCTTGTTTTATCCGAGACTTGTGAAGGATTATATTTTGTTTTGTTAAAACATTTGATTTTCATCCTTCTCTCAAAATTATGCATATGATTGCTCATATTCATTCTTGTCAAAATTCTTGTTCAAATACTTCTTAAATGAGGTCTCGACTATATGCTCTTGAATTTTTCAAATTTCAAAAGAGACCTTATATAGCTTCCTATAAGCTTATTTGAACTTACATGTTTTTATTGAACTCTTAATGATTTTCTTTAAAGATAGTATGTGTTACTTGTTATAATATCTACATTATTCGATATTGCTATGCTCTTGTGCAAGATACCTTGTTAAGATTTTGCGTAATGTTTTTGATATTTCGAACAAGTTTGATAGCCAAGGCAAGTAGAACAATGCCAAGAAGGTGGTCATATCTCATAATCAAAGTATACAAGAACCTTTCAAGAAAGTTCGGCATTGAAGTTGGAAGAATCATCTCAACCTCTATGGCTACCAATGTAAAGATTGACCAAGGTTGAGGAAGGCATATTGAGTGCCAAACAAATTCGAGGTATGTTTATCTTCGTTTATTACTCTTTTAGACTCGATATTTTCTATGCCTTATGTCTATATGCTCGAACTCAAAACTATCCCAACGAATCTCATTAAAGTGCCGTTAAAAGAAATTTTCAAATATTTGAAAGGCACTTTTTCTTATGACTTGTATATCCAAAATTTTAAAACGCTCATATTTTTTGGGATAACAAGTCCGGTGTTTACAATTTATCAAAATATGGTTCGTCATAATCGAACTAAATATATTGAGATTCGATATCTTTTTCTAAGGGATTGCGCTTCTTAAACAAAAATTTGAGATGTGTTTAATTCCGTCTCAAAGATAACTCGCGGACATTTTTTTAACCGCCGAGTATTTTACCTCATTTCGAGCTTGATTATGACAAAGTGTATATTAAATGAGGTCTACGTTTGCATTTTGCACGTTTTTAAAACTTAGGGGCGAAAAATCGATTTTTGGATCAAATTTCTGAGTTTCAAAACAGAATCAACTAAATGGGTCGCCAGGGAGAGGCCGACCGGCGCCCACTACCTCGACGGCCGCCCATACCCTGGACCGGTCGCCCATAGGGATTTTATGGTTAAAATGTCTTATGTTTTCGTACTTAGCCATTTTGGCTTATTTTCTCCATTTTTTGTCCCTTCGCCAATTGCACAAAATTTCACTCAAAATTTGTCTTCTTGCATACATTTCATATTTTGACTTAATATAGCTCGATTATCATCATCATTGCTCATCTTTACCGATTGAATGGTAAGAATTCTACTTCCTTTACTCAATTGGGTTGAACCCTTGAGTTTTTAGCTTATGTGTAATTTTCTTGTTGTAAATGTCATATGATTGTGATGAGCTTATTTATTATGATGTATTGTATTGTGTTTGGTATGATTTGGTGATGAATTTTTTTGCTTGCTTCATTTACAAGGGCTTTATACAACTTCTTTTATTTTTCACGCGCATAAAGTGTTCGATGAAATGTCACAAAGAAAATTTCAATTTGTACATGACTCTTATGCTTTCAAATGACTTATATACTTATTACGATCATGTCTTGTCAAACAAAACGAGCTTATGGATTTCAAATGCTACATTTCTCCCATTTCTGGATTCTAAGCCTAATTTTTCAATGGTTGATAAATCGTATCTTTGGCGCACTTTGATATACTTGTATGATATTTTTATCATCCTAACATTCTTTTGATGATTCCAAAGGGGGGAGAAACAGAAATTGGCTCATTAGCTCAAAGAAGCTAATAAAAGCTCGACATAAAAGTTATAAGCTATGGCTTCTTAAAGCCAAGTATACCTAGTCCATGGCTTGTATTATGGACTTAATTGCAATGGATTATGAGTATTTTGACAGGGGAGCTTTTTAGCTCATGATGTTTATGTGTATCTTGTAATAGCTTGTAATAGCTTGTGCTTCTATCTTATGCAATACTTCTTATTGATGTGCTTATTGATAGGGGAAGCTATTTATAAAATGTTTTTAAACGGATAGTTTTCTCATAAAACCGAAAAAGTGTTTTGTTTTTCAAAATCGTCCTCGTGAAAATTGTTTAGGTTTGTAATCATCAAAAAGGGGAGTTTGTTAGATAAATGTTTTTATCATGATTTTGATGATTTTTTTCAAATGAGTTTTTAAACCAAAACAAGTGTCCCTAAACGTTGTCTAATACTTCCGATCGATTTAAAATGATTTTACTATTTTTCTGAGTATTTGTTGAGTTTATTTTCGATAAAAAATTGACAACACTTTTGTTTCAGCTCGACCTGTCGCCCTATAGGCAACCTCGTACTGAGTTGAGTTTTGAAACATGAAAAAGGACGTATGAGAAATCGGGGAGGGAGGCCTGGCCGACCGGAGGTCGACGGTAGGGGCTCCCTGGCCGACCCTAGGGCGACCGGTACCTAGGAAGGCCCTCTCAAGTTCTCCTGTTTCTCTGCTTCGCTTTTTTAAACACCCCCAACCGGTCAAGATAAAGGGCGACCGGTCGAACCCCTCCGACCGGTCCCCCTATGTAAAAATCGCAGCAAACTCATTTCAATCTTATCTCTCAAGCGATCGGTCGAACCCCTGTTTTATCAAAGAAACTATCTCTTTGCATTTTCGCATAGCTTTTTCCCTAATTTGTGAGATTGATTTCTAACAGCTATAATCTTGATTTTAAATGGTTTCTTTTGCAGCAAATCACTCCCCAATGAGGAGCCTATGTTTGGAAATCAAGCCAAGACCTCTCCTATAAATAGAGGCTTCATTCAAGCAACAAGACACAACACATTACACAAGCAAAGAGCATACAAGCAAACACTTTCATAAATCTTGTTGTATTAGCCTAAGCACTTTTACTTGCATATCTTTGAGGTCTAGGCTTTCAATTCTTGATTACACTTGTACTCATATTGTATTATTCATTATTGAGTTGTAATCTTAATTTTGGTCATCATTCAACACAAGACATCCTTGTGAGTATTCTTGTGGAAAGAATACACTTGGATGATCTAGGTGATAGGTGCAAGAAGATTGTGGTGATCTTCTTATTGAAGAGTGTGGTGCTCTTCGAGGTGTTGAAGAATTTGGTATTCTTCAAGTTGGAAGATTGTGGTAATCTTCACAAGGTGCCATTGAGGATTGTGGTAATCTTCAAGTGAGATTGTGGTCATCTCAAAAGAGGTGTTGTAATGTGTTGTTGTATTAATTGTGCTAATTAATAAAATCTTTTTTTCTTTTTTGAAATCCATCCCGTAGATACTCGGGTGGTAGAGGATTAGGCCCTAGGTGGGTTGAACCTCTATAAATCGACGCGTGTTGTTTACTTTCCCGCACCTTTATTATTGTTTTGGCGTATTTGGTTCGAAAAAAAGGACAAAATCGAAAAGATGGAGATAATATATTCACTCCTCCCTCTAGATTATCGTAGCCGCTGGACTTACAAAGTTGGGCAAGAAGGGTGTCACTATGACATGCTCAAGATGCAAGAAACCTAATCACAATATCGAGGTTGTCCTTTACTTAAACATTCCCGGCCAACACAGAAGGGTTAGATATCCCCGCAACTCTTGACATAAACAAGCCGATTAAGAAGGTAAATCCATCTAGTTTTTGTATTCTTAAATTTATCTAATATATATTCTAATTAGATTGCATACATGGAAAAAAGATGAGGGAACATGAGCAGGAGGTCGAGTGCATCTCCAAGGGTGCGGAAAAGAAGACAAGTCATAGATTGTCGCCATCTGTGAGTGCAAACCGTAAGTCTTGTTTCGATGGTGTTTTGGTAAGTGTTTTGTAAAATTTCTCATATTTGTTTTAACACAAATCTAATTATTTTGTTGGTGCATAAATAGGGCAAGGGCAAAGAATCCCTACACAACAATCCCAGGCACAAGAAAAGACTAAAAAAGACACTTGGTGTTAGGCCAAAATTGAAAGTGACCAAGAAGTCCTCAATCAGTTGTTAGCAAACTCTAAGGCAAAGTCACCCAAATCAAAAGCATTTTCAAGTCTTGAGATGAAGCATCAAGGGACCAAGAAAGAATATCACTCAACTGTGAGGTTCTCAAAGAACAAGAAAACAGATTACAAATTTGAGCAGATCCAAATCGAAGAAGAGGCACCAACTTGCAATCGATGTAAAGTTGGAGTATCCTCGTAAGTCCAAGCGCTACGATAATATAGAGGGGGTGTGAATAGATTATCTCCATCTTTTCGATTTCGCCTCTTTTTATAATCGAATGCTCAAACACAAAAATAAAGGTGCGGAACAACACACGCGATTTAAAGAGGTTCAACCCACCTAGGGCCTAATCCTCTACCACCCCAAAGATATCCGGATGGATTTCAAAAAGAAAAAGATTTTATTAATTTACCACAAATTAATACAACACCAACTTACAACAACACCTTGAAGAGCACCACACTCTTCTTCAACAACACCTTCAAGATTATCACAATCTCTTTTGAAGATCACCACAATCCTCAACGGCACCTTGCGAAGATCACCACAATCTTCCGACTTGAAGAGCACCGAACTCTCCAACACCACCTTTGGAGATTACCACAATCTCCCTTTGAAGATTACCACAATCTTCCTTCAACGGCACCTTTGAAGATCACCACAATCTTCAATCTTGAAGAATACCAAATTCTTCAACACCTCAAGAGCACCACACTCTTGAAACACCTATCACCTAGATCACCCAAATGTATTCTTACCACAAGAATACTCACAAGGATATCTTGTGTTTGGTTGATGAATTACAATCAAGATTACACTTTGAAAAATATTACAACTCAAAAGTGCAAGTGTAATCAAGAATGAAAGCCTAGACCTCAAGATGTGAAAGTGATAAGATTTAGGCTATTACAACAAGAATGTTGAAATGAATAACAAAGATTATGTGCTTGTGATATCTCTTGTTGTTTGTATCAAGTCTTGTATATGATCCCTCAAGCTTTCATCTATTTATAGGAGAGCCTTCAAATTTGAATTCCAACATAGGCTTCTCCAAAGGCTCCTCCAACATAGGCTCCTTCATGGGCTCCTCCATGTTTTCTTTTGTCTACAAATAAGACAAAGAGATTAAAATAAATATGGTTGTCTCATAAGGATACAAAAATCAGATTATAGAACAATCCCACATTTTAAGGAAGAATGGTCTCACGCACAACGGTTATATTTTTTTGTCAAACTAAAGGGCGACGTTGCACAAAAAGGACGTTTGAATTTGTACGAAAAATTACACGGCGACCGGCCGAGGGGGTGCTCGACCGGCCGACATCACCCCTAGCCGGTCGACCTCTCCAAAAATAGAACAGGAGATTTCGCACACTTGCAGTGTACCGGTCGACCCCGATCGGCCGACCGATCGGGACTTGACGACGCCTTGAATGCGGCTGGCCGATCGCTTGATTTTTCTTCCGTCTCATTTTCTGTTTCAAAATCATCTTCGTACGGGTTGCCCTATAGGGCGGCCGGTCGACCAAGAGACATAAATATTGTCCAATTTTTATCGAAAATTAACCTCAAGAAATACTCCAAAAATTCGTAAAAACATTTTAAACTAATCGGGAGTATTTAGGTCAATATTAGAAATATAGTTTCAATGTGAAAACCCATTGACATAAAATCTTTGAAAGTGTTGTCCAATATTAATCGAAAATAGACTTGAGCAAATACTCCTAAAAATATTAAAACTATTTTAAATCATTTAGGAGTATTTGGACAACCTTTAAAACCGTTGTTTTGGTGTAAAAACAAAATCATCAAAATCATGATAAAACCATTTTTCAAACAATCTCCCCTTTTGATGATTACAAACCAAAACAATTTTAACGAGATCGATTTTGAAAACAAAACAATTTTACCTTAAAGAGAACTATCCGTTGTGAGCGACAACATTCCACGCAATATAATCACAATGATGGGAGTAGAGATATTCAAACACATATAGCAAATGCTCCCCTATCAACATGCACAACAAGAGTAATATAGAAGCAACTTCAACATAAGCTAAAATCTTAGCTTTTCGATATTGAGCTTAAGTATCAAAAACTTAAAAGCTCCCCTGTCAAAGATACATCATTAGAACCGTATATAAGTCCATACTACAACCAATGGACCATGATTCATACATAACCATAATGCACCAAGTGGACTAAATATGATCCACAACTTACGGCTTTATGAAGCCGTAACTTATAGCTTCTTTTCGTTTTATCTTAGCTTTTATGAGCTAATGAGCTTATAACCTGTTTCTCCCCTTTGGAATCATCAAAAAGAATGTTAGCACGATAAATACATCATATATTCATATCAAAGTGCGCAACTAAACCGATGTATCGAGCTATTTGAGCATTAAAGCTTATAAACCAAATAGGAGGGAAAAGTCGAATCATACGACTTGTAGAGGTTTAGGAAAACTCATTTTATAAGCAAAACATGATCTCTATAAATGTATAAGACTTTTGAAATCGAGAGAATCATGTAGGTGATGAATTTTTCATTGAAACGTTTTATCGAACACTTGGCGGGCAAAAAATTGAGAAAGATATATATAGCCCTTGTAAATGAAATCAAGCCAAGTTTTTCATCACCAAATGCAATTTAACACAAGTCAAACATTAACAATCAATAAGCTCATCACAAAAATATATGAATTGCATTAAGAAAAATACATATAAGCCACAAACTCAAGGTTCAACCCAATGAGCTAAAGAGAGTGAAATTCTTACCATTCAATTGGTAAAGATGAGCATCAATAATGATAAACGAGCTAGACAATCCCCAAGATATATAATTTATACAACAAAACACATTTGAAGTGAATTGTGTGTGAAAATGACAAAGGGGACGAAAAATGAACCAAAAGAGCCAAAATGGCTAAGTCTGGAAAATGAAGCATTTTTTAACCAAAAATCCCTTAGGCGACCGGTCATGGGCAAGGCGACGGCGAGCAGTGGGCGGCCGGTCGCCCCCGCCTGGTTGCCCACTGCTCGCTTGATTTGCAAAATCCAGATTTTGATCCGTAAAATCCGATTTTTCGCCCCTAAGTTTTAAAAACGTGCAAAATGCAAACGTAGACCTCATTCAATATACATTATGTCATAATCAAGCTCGAAATGAGGTAAAATACTCGGCGGTTAACGATCAAAAAGTCCGCGAGTTATCCTTGAGACGGAATTAAACACATCTCAAGTTTTTGTTAAAAATCACAATCCCTTAAAAATATATCGAATCTCAATATGTTTAGTTCGATTATGACGAACCAAATTTTGAATACGAATAACCGTATAATATATACCAAACTTGTTATCCCGAAAAAAAATAAGAACGTTTTAAAGCTTTGGATACAACAAGTCATAGTAAGAAGTGCCTTTCAAATATTTGAAAATTTCTTTTAATAGCACTTTAATGAGATTCGTTGGGATAGTTTTTGAAGTCGAGCATATAGACATAAGGCATATGGAATGTCGAGTCTATAGGAATAATACAAGAAAACATACCTCGAATTTGTTTTTCGGCCGATGTGCCTTTCTCAACCTTTGTCAATCTTTAGCCATAGAGGTTGAGATGGTTCTTCTTCCTTCAATGCTTAACTCCTTCAAGAGTTCTTATATAACCATCTTCTTGGCATTGAATAATTTGTAGTCCAAGCAAGAAATTGAGCTCCCCATCATTCTCATCTCAAGCTCACCTAGTATCAACTTAGAAAACATATCTTGCACAAATATTCATTAGTAGCACCATAAATATTATCAACAAAAATTTGCACAAGTAAACAACCTTGCCCTTTTTCAAAACAAGAAGTGTAGTATCAACTTTACCTTTTGTAAAAAAATAGCTAAGTCTATCAATCGTACAAGGCCTTTTATAAAATCATTTGGCCTAAAATTTTAAACTCCAATAGACTTATATTTGAATAAAACCATTTAGAAAGTTGGATTTAACATCCATTTGGTAAAGCTTGAAATTTTCTTTAAAACAAGAATGGGCAAGTAAAATGCAAATAGCTACTAAATGTGCTATGAGTGCAAATGTTACAACAAAATTAATTACCTTCTTCTTGAAAATACCTTCGAGCTACTAACCTCGCCTTAGTTCGACCAATGTTGCCTTGGTCATCGAGTTTGTTCCGGAATACCCTTTTTGCCTTCTTCATCACTATCATCATAGGACATCCAATTTATCTAAGGTGTTCATAATAGAATATTTACATCCAAATATTTTGAGGTAACTAATATTTGGAGTACTTCATTTCTCATCTACACAACTTAACAAACTCATTACCGCATCGCTTATATAAGCAAGAAAAAATAGTCCAAGTGTAAAAACATGCCTCAATCATCAATCACAAAAATATCTTGCATAAGAGCATAGTAGAAATAGACATTATATATATAGACCATGAAGCAAGAAACACATACTATGCATTTAGAAGATCATCAATAGTCTAATAAATCATGCAAGTTCAAATAAGCTTAAGAAAGCTACAAAAGGTCTCTTTTGAAATTTGAAAATCCGAAAGCATATAGTTGAGACCTTATTTAAAAGAAGTATTTGAACAAGAGTTGACACGTGAAATATGTGCAATCAAATATCGAATAGTGCCTTTCAAAAAATCTAAAAATCCTCTTAATGGCACTTTGTATGAAATACTATAAGCACATAGGCACATGGCAATATATATCGAGTCTATAAGAGTAAGAATAACACAAGTAAACGTACCTCGATAATTTATGCCTTTTCTTGACAAATAATGACGAAAATTGCCATTTGTGAAAATATGTAAATCCTACACAATTCTTAACACAAATCTAGCACAAATCATAATGATAAAAGTGTAGGCTAAGAGATATCACAAGTAAGCTCATGCCATAAAAATCCATACGAGATGATAACACACTTTAGTCTATAAAAATGCACAAGAGTTTTAAAAACATCATATAAGGTCTTCTTTTTCAAAAAATTTTAAAAGCACAAATATATATTGAAGACCTTAATTAAAAAAATAAATATTTGAAAACTCATTTTGCAATTAAGACACAAATAAAAGCATGCATAATAACAAAATAAAATGCATATTTAAATAGGGAGATACGGGTTACCAATTACGCCATTTCCATGGGTTGTGCCGTTCCCATTGTTGATGATGTCTTTGCCATTTCCATGGATTGTGTTCTTCCCATTTTTGATTATATCCTCTTCTTGGAAATTGGCTTTGTTGAAAATAGTTTCTCCTTCTTTGATCAAATGAAACGGTCATTTGATGTCTTCTTCAGCGGTATAAATTTTCTTGATCATTATCTCACGGTATCTAATATGACATTGTTTTGTGGCACCCTTATGTGTTTGGGTCCTTTGGGATTAGTCTTGAGACTTTTAGGTCTCCAACAATAATTAGAGCTATTTCTAGCCCGACAAGTATTTACCGTATGGCCCTTTTTACCGCAATAAAAAAACATGTAATAATTCTAGAGCAAAATGACCAATATGCATATTGACTTGATCCTTTTTCATATGATTAACAACGTAAGGCTTATGATCAAGTCCTTTATCACATTTATGAATATCAACAATATTGGACATTTTATTGGTACTCAAGTTGGATTTTGATAAATCATTTTTCAAGCAATTTATATCCTCAACAAGAGTACTATTTTCTTTCTCAAGGTTTCTAACCTTGTCAAGTGTGGTGGTGTGAGCACATGATAGTGATTCATAGGAAGTAAATAAACCATCCTTATCATTTTTCAAAATGATGAATTCCTTTTTCAAATTTTTGTATTTAACAAGTAAGTCTTGGAATTCATTTTGTAATTCATCAAAATCATTTTGTAAATCATTATAATCATTTTGAATGACAATATCATAGGAAGTAGAGGGTTTAAGACATACCTCGTTTTCTTCTTCGATACCCATAAAACAATATTCAACTTCTTCGTAATTGGAAGTTGTAAGAGGCTTGTTCCTTAGATTTGAACTTGTATCCCTTTGAGAAGTAGATGCTTTTGTTTGACTCCTTTCATTTGCAAATACTCCATAGATGGTTTCTAATTTTTGCCATACTTCATGTGCCGACTTTATTCCTACAATATGTTCATATTCTAAATTAATAAATGAACAATACAAAATATTGAGAGCTTTCTTGTTTAAGGAGATGATTTTCTTCTCTTCATCATTGAGCTTTTGAAGCCTTTTGAGGTGTGTGGTGTATCTTTCATCGGAATGGATTCTCCATTAATGACGGTGTTCCAAATGTCGAACCCGCAACCTTGTAGATAGCATTCCATTCTTTCTTTCCAAAAATTAAAATTTTTGGAATCAAATAGTGGTGGCTTGGTGGTGGAGGTGTCGGATAGATGAGCTTCGTTCAGAGCCGACGATCGTTTCTCTTCACTTGCGATGTGAAACGAGTTTGCCAAAGAGTTTGGCTCGATACCACTTGTAAGTCCAAGCGGCTACGATAATCTAGAGGGGGTGAATAGATTATCTCCATCTTTTCGATTTCGCCCTCTTTTTATAATCGAATGCTCAAACACAAAAATAAAGGTGCGGAACAACACACGCGATTTAAAGAGGTTCAACCCACCTAGGGCCTAATCTCTACCACCCCAAAGATATCCGGATGGATTTCAAAAAGAAAAAGATTTTATTAATTTACCACAAATTAATACAACACCAACTTACAACAACACCTTGAAGAACACCACACTCTTCTTCAACAACACCTTCAAGATTATCACAATCTCTTTTGAAGATCACCACAATCCTCAACGGCACCTTGCGAAGATCACCACAATCTTCCGACTTGAAGAGCACCGAACTCTCCAACACCACCTTTGGAGATTACCACAATCTCCCTTTGAAGATTACCACAATCTTCCTTCAATGGCACCTTTGAAGATCACCACAATCTTCAATCTTGAAGAATACCAAATTCTTCAACACCTCAAGAGCACCACACTCTTGAAACACCTATCACCTAGATCACCCAAGTGTATTCTTAACACAAGAATACTCACAAGGATATCTTGTGTTTGGTTGATGAATTACAATCAAGATTACACTTTGAAAAATATTACAACTCAAAAGTGCAAGTGTAATCAAGAATGAAAGCCTAGACCTCAAGATGTGAAAGTGATAGTACTTTAGGCTATTACAACAAGAATGTTGAAATGAATAACAAAGATTATGTGCTTGTGATATCTCTTGTTGTTTGTATCAAGTCTTGTATATGATCCCTCAAGCTTTCATCTATTTATAGGAGAGCCTTCAAATTTGAATTCCAACATAGGCTTCTCCAAAGGCTCCTCCAACATAGGCTCCTTCATGGGCTCCTCCATGTTTTCTTTTGTCTACAAATAAGACAAAGAGATTAAAATAAATATGGTTGTCTCATAAGGATACAAAAATCAGATTATAGAACAATCCCACATTTTAAGGAAGAATGGTCTGCACAACAGATTATATTTTTGTCAAAACTAAAGGGCGACGGTTGCGCACAAAAGGACGTTTGAATTTGTATCTTGAAAATATTACACGGCGGCCGGTCGAGGGGTGCTCGACCGTCGACATCACCCCTAGCCGGTCGACCTCTCCAAAAATAGAACAGGAGATTTTGCACACTTGCAGTGCCCGGTCGACCCACGGGCGACCGGCCGACCGGGACGGCCGACGCCCGTGCGACCGGCGACCGCTTGATTTTTCTTCCGTCTCATTTTTCTGCTTTCAAAAATCATCTTCAGCACGGGTTGCCCTATATAGACGGCCGGTCGACCAAGAGACAGAAATATTGTCCAATTTTTATCGAAAATTAACCTCAAGAAATACTCAAAAAAATTCGTAAAAACATTTTAAACTAATCGGGAGTATTTAGGTCAATATTAGAAATATAGTTTCAATGTGAAAACCTATTGACATAAAATCTTTGAAAGTGTTGTCCAATATTAATCGAAAATAGACTTGAGCAAATACTCCGGAAAATATTAAAACTATTTTAAATCATTTAGGAGTATTTGGACAACCTTTAAAACCATTGTTTTGGTGTAAAAACAAAATCATCAAAATCATGATAAAACCATTTTTCAAATAGTATCTTCCTTTTGACTATGATTCAAGAGTGCATGTATTTTGTCTTGAATGTTTTGGTCCAGTATATAACAAACTATAACTTTATGTATTTTGTCTTGGATGTTTTGTCCAGGTTGTTTTGAATCGATGTTTTGTCAGGATGTTTTGTCTTGTGGTGTTTTTGGAATGGAATGATCCTTCTTTTTGTGCAAATGATCCTTCTTTTATCAATGTTGTAGAAAGCGCTAGCGCTCGCTAGGCGGCAGATTGAGGCCTAGCGCTGGCGGAGCCTAGGCGGGTTAAGCGGACTGGTCGGGATTAGGCAGGCCTAATCGAAAAAAACCGTAGGCGGACAAGGGGGCCTAGCGCTAAACGGGGATTAATCGAGGCTAGGCGGGGACTTTTACAACAGAGCTTTTTATGCATCTCCTGAGCTCTTGTAATGTATTAAGCAATTTAATTACACATATTTTTTAGCATTCACTACAACAGGTATTCTCAATGCATTCAATATACTTTATGTTAAAAACCATACATTACATAGACCAAATGAGTTCAAAGCCAGATTACATAGATCCTACTAAGTTCATAATTAGATTACATCATGGCCAATCCATCTGAATTGGAAAATTGGAATAGGTCCATGACCTTCTTACCTAAAACTATTACAATACATTACTATCATTAATTGATAAATTTATTTCACATAAAGAGGTACATAATACTCCAAGACAACACCAATGCGAACCACAAGTACTTCTCCCTTGATCTCTTGCATTTCAAATCATCCTCCAGTTGTTTCATATCATTCTCCAGTTTGTTAACTTGCTTCAAAATGTTCTCCGACTTGTTAACTTTCTTGAGCAATCCCGAAATAATTTGTCGAGCCCGGGTGCACATTGGAGGGTCAATCCACACAAAATAGCAGCAACCTCCTACTTCCTGATTACAATTGCTTTCAAAATCGAATAAATATTCACAAATAATTGACCTAAATTGATAAAAACAAAATCATCAAAATCGAAATAATTACAAAATCTCTACATATTATACAACAACTACATGATATATCATCAATTTCATTAATTTTGGATTTTTGAATAAAATCAGAATTGATTTTCAGAAATTAAAATTTAGGGTTTAACTTACTTGAAATTAGGGAATTAATTTCGGATACTACAAAAAATAATTTATGTTTTAATTAGAAATAAGGGTGTAAACATGAAATTTGTGATACTCTTACCAAAATTATCGAATATTTTTCGTAAATCAAAATTAGGGTTTCACTTACCCGAAAATTCTCGCATGCCGAATATGTGAAGCCCTCGATTTTTATTCGAACATGTACTTATCACGTATCGTCTTTGTACTATTTGACAATTCTACTGCGTCGCTTTGACGAGTAAATATTAATGATAAATATATTTCGTCTTTAATTTCCCTTATTTATTTCTTGTGATCATAATCATTTATTAATTTTATTTCACAATTATCATCACTCGATCGATCATCATTATTAATATTTGTGTACTCATTAGTCACCCTAGAATTTTTGGAGACTATTTATTTTAGAGATTTATACCTTATAGAATTAAGAATTCGATTAGATTAAGCGATCATGAGACTTATAAGTGATCAAGGAAATCACTAATTATTTTGGAGATTGATATTATTCATCTATTATCATCAAATTTGGGACAAAAAAATGGAAATACCACAAATACCCCTTGAGTGGGCGGTCATAATGGGAATTTTAGTGTAGAAATATCTCCCAACTCTTGTACACATACACCTTGTGTATTCATCTTGTGTATTAATATACCATTAATTCAAATCTTATACACAATACCTTATACACCAATTCTTTATTATAAACTTACCCAACATTTTGGAGGCATCCCAACATTCCATGCCAACATCCTCCTCAATCCCTTCAATTTCATCCTCCCATGCAAGACCACACTTTGACCAACGCCTTTGTCCCCATGCTAGAGACAAGTTGGAAGACATAGAATTTGACCAAAAATTTGTCTCCTCTCCCTCTCCACCTCAATTTTCATCCATAACACCTTGAGGATCAAAAACATTTGATCAAAATATCATTTTCATCCAACACATTCATAATTCAAGCATTTTCTCCAACTTCTCTCTAAAATCTCCAACATCTCTCTAAGTATATCTTCATCCACTCCTTCATATATTCAAGAACACTTCTTCATATCTTCAAACCTTCAAACAACATATCTCCATATCTTCAAATCTTCAAACACCATCCCTTCACATCTTCAAATCTTCAAACACCATATTTTCAAATCTTCAAACACCATATCTTCAAATCTTCAAACACCATTCTTTCACATCTTCAAACCTTCAAACAACATATCTTCATATCTTCAAATCTTTAAACACAATTCCTTCACATCTTCAAACATCCTTCACAACTTCAAGAACATCTTCTTCATATCATCAAACACTTCTTCTTTCTTCAAACAACTAAACAAAAACAAACATTCTTTCTTTCAAATCATAAAAATTCGAACCATCACTACTAAGGTAAGGAAAATGTCTTTTCAACCCATTTTTGATATCACCTAACTCATCTCTTTCACCTTCTAATATAAGTTTGATTTTTGATTTTGAGGTATACCTAGAAAACCTTTGAAGTTGTTAAGAGACTTGTCATCTTGAAGAAAATTGTGAAGAAGTTGGACTATAAGGTAAGAAATGGAATTTTTGTACCTTTTCTTCTTCTCTTTTTATTTTCCAAACTTTGACACTCCATTTTCATTTTTGGAGTTTTAGGGGCTGACTTTGGAGGTTAACATTAAGGGTGACCAAAATCTTGCACTTGGAAGCCATTACTAGTCACACTTTATTCACTACACAAGGTAAGTGTAGTAATTCCAATTTTCTCACTATCTTCTTCTCCCCCTAAATTTTAACCACATTCTTCTAACTCCTATATTTTTTTGATATTCCTTGACTTAGGGTCTGACCTAAGTCACTCCTTCATCGAGAGAGATTTATTTCATTTTTCCCAACAAACCGAACTTTAAGGTGGGTGGAAAAATCCTTTCAACTCCTAGGTGTTTTAATTCATAAAAATGCATGTAGTATTTTGTTATTGAGCATTTGAGATATATATTAAGTATTGCATGCTATTTTCTTGTATCAAGTTGAAAAATTTCTCAAGTGTTGCTCAAAATGCGATTTATCGAAAATTAGGACATACATGTACACTTTATTGTCATATTTGATAAATTCTTGTATGAGATGGTTATGTATGTGTATGACTCTTGAAATATATGTTTTGTATGACATATAACCTGGAAAAGTCGAGCATAATTGATTAAAATTCGATTTTGGACTTAAAATGCAAAAATGGAAAGTTGGTGGACTTAATTGCAAGAAAATAAAACTTAAGGGACCCCTCTGTAATTTTCGACTTTTGGGACTGAACTCAGGTTCAAAAATTATATTTTGACATTTTAATAAAGTCTTAAGAGTTTTTATATAAATAAAATCAACCCTTAAAAGCCCAAGGACTAGATTGTAAAATTTTAGAAGTTTAAGGGCTATTTTGCAAATTTCGAAACTGTACCAGACCCAAATTTTAAAATTTGAAATTTTAACTCTTAAGGGACTGGAATTAACATATTTTAGGTATATTCCAAAAATCCAAGTGTTTAGAGCTTGGAAAGTAATTTTATAAAACTTGAGGGGCCAAATTGTAAAAGATTAAACTTGAAGACCCAAATGAAATTTCCAGGACTTATACAGCCCATGTACCTGGAAATACTAATTTACCTATAACATAATTATATTTTGGACCCAAGGTTCAAATTTCATAACAATTGGACCCTAAAAGCCTTAAAGGCAATTATTTCAAAATGGGACAAAAATGAGATTTTCAAAAGTTAAGGGACCTATACTTATGACGTTTTAAAACTGTTTTTGTCCCAATATCCCACTAAACTTAGTGACATTTTCCAACTGGAATCACATTAAAAGCCCTTTCGGTTTGTGAGTTCCGATTATTTTAAACTTAGGGCCCGAAACGACAATTTTAACAAATTTGGGGCCAATGTGAGAATTTTATAAAAACTCGACCTCAAAACTTTAAAAACCTGAATCTCTGAACAATTTAGAGAATTTAGGAATTTACCTCATAATTTTTCACCCCAAAAGTATTGGTTTTTACAAAGCGGGGCTAATTGAAAATTTTATTTTTATAAGGACCTAACTCAAATTATTTTCCTTTACTAAAACAGCCCTGGAACCTCTGACTTCAATTCTTAATTAAAATGTTTTATTTTCTCAAAAACCCCTTGACCCTTCGGACCGCCTTGACCGATTAATACGCGATCGCGGGGCGACTTCCTCGTCTTGCGATTTCGAATCTATAACGGGACTTATGTTCCACCTAATTTTCAAGATACCAAAGATTGTTTATCCTACCGATAATCATCTTCATCCAAATAACTCCACCAACGCCATAATTACCACTCGCGATTTTCAAAATTTTTCATGAATCGCTTCCCAATCAATATACTCATTGCCTGGTTGACTACCCGAACGTGTATTTAATTTCTGCCGAGTCAACTTGGTGTGTCGAGCTCACATCGGAATGGATACGTCGGGGGATGGAACCGGCAGCTCGGCCGCTATTCCACTCTCCGCCCCATCGTCCTAATCCCGCAACCGAGGGGACGGAGTTTGTCCAAGGGAAGCGGGTCGTAGTACTTGAGGTATAATCATGATTATGACAAATCCGAGCCTTGCTAGCTCCACTTTGATTTTGTCTTTGCCTTCGGAGCGATAAGGTGACAGTCTTGGACCATCTTGCTCGGGAGTTACAAGGAAGAACGAAGGAATCGCTGTCCCGATCCACACGATTCCGGAGTTAATCGGACCCGTTTGGTTGGCGCTACAAATCCGTGTCGCAACCGCTTACTTGTATTGCATAGGTTGGCGCTACAAATCCGTGACGCAAATCGCTACTTGTCTTGCATAGGATTGGCGTTACAAATCCGCACGCAATCCTCCCCGTCATTGAACCATAGTGCTGCGTGACCACGAACTATTTTCTTAAAACTATATAAGTATGCTACTTAATATATTTATCACGACGCTTGTGGATCGTGTGAAATCATGCATCAACTCTCACGCGTTTTCATACACTAAATTTCTCGCATTAACTATTTATATCGCCACACTTGCACACGATCACCCCATCCACCGAGATTTAGATTTATGTCTCATTCCCTCCTGTTTTCTAACCTTTAGATGAAGAGTTCGTTGAAGACATCGAACCTACCGAGATGGAATCCCTATCCGTGATGTGGAGCGACAATTCCTTTTACTTTTATTTGTTGTTGGACTCCTTCATTTATTTTTGTTTGGACCGTAGTTAATTCGGATAATCTTTTGGGTTGTATTCGGATACCGCTTGGACTTTAAGATTGTAATGTACTCGTGTTTATTTTAATTCCATTGCATTAGACTCTTTTCACTTGGAGTTTGGTATCTTTGGTTTAGATCGTTGATCTATTTCTTTAAGTGATTGATCGTTGTCGCGTCACGTTTGGGCGTGATGGTTATGGTATCGAGCTCGGCCGGTAAGATGGAAACTTACACCGAGCCGACCCGAGATAGGACCCTCGGATTGTGTTGGGTAGTACCGCAACTTGACTAATTAAGTGTGAAATTGATTTCAATAATGGCATAGAACCGTATTACATCGATGTTTATGTTAAGTCGAATTTATACTTGGAGAACCATAGTCGTACTTGATTTGACTTAGTTGACTCTTGACTAACTTTGCTTAGTCATTCTTTTCTTGTTCTTCCTTATCTTTTCCTTACATTCGCCTAATCCGCCTTAGTTTTGTTTGACCAGGATAGGTTCCTCTCCGCTTGGATTGGGTACCACTACTAGGTGACCTAAGTTGAATCTTGGATGAATATTTGAACTCTTTTGGGCTATTATAGTGTTAAGATATCCGGATATTCCTCTATTTGGACGTTAGGTGGTTTAGAAAATGCGATTTAGAGATTATAATGCCCGATATGGTGAGACTCAAGAAAATGAGGATATCTCTTGAGAAGTATATGATTTGGATGTGATATATTATGGGATCTAGACACCTAATGATATTACTTTGGGAAAATGATAGTAGGGGAATCACTAAGTATATTGATCAATGATAATACCCTTGTGTTATTCATTCTCAAGTACTGCACAAGCTTAAGTAAGTAAAGGAATTTAACTTGTGGTTTAGGTATCACGGATAAGATATATTAAGGATGTGACTATTATATGATCTTGACTAGATGTTACCACTAAATATCCCCTCCCGAGGATAGACGAATTGTTTGATCAACTTCAAGGAGCGACGGTGTACTCAAGTTTGATTTGCAACAAGGATATTATCAATCAAGATCCGTGAAGAAGATGTTTCCAAAATGGCATTTCAAACAAGATATGGACACTACGAGTTTGTTGTGATGCCTTTCGTCGACAAAACGCACCAACAGCGTTTATGGATCCGATGCATCAAGTTTTTCAACCTTATTTGGATAAATTCGTAATGATATTCATTGATGACATACTCGTATACTCTAAGTCTAGAGAAGAGCATGAACGCTCATCCGAAAATTGTTTTGGAGGCACTACGGGAGCACAAGTTGTATGCCAAATCCAAAGAGTGCGAATTTCGACTTAGTGAAGTCGCATTCTTGGGACACATAGTATCCGACACTGGATCGCCAGAGATCCTTTGAAGATACTGACAGGTGGTTGAATGGAAACAACCCGAGTCTCAGAATCGAGATCAAGTTTCTTAGACTAGCCGGATATTATCGAAGATTTATCCAGGATTTCTCCAAGATAGCCGGACCACTCACTCGGCTAACCTGCAAGTCAAGTTTGAGTGGAATGACAAGTGTGAGACTAGTTTCCAAGAACTAAAGAAACGACTTATTACACTCCATTCTTAGCCCTTCCAAAGGGAAGAAAACTTTGTCGTCTACAGTGATGCATCAAAGGAAGGACTAGGAGCAGTGCTCATGCGGGAAGGAAAGGTCATTGCTTATGTATCACGGAAACTCAAGCCTTATGAAGCCAATTACCCAACGCATGACTTGGAATTGGCAAATAATAGTGTTGGCGTTAAAGAAATGGAGGCACTATCTCTACGGAGCAACATTCACGGTTTACACAGGATCATAAGAGCCTAAAGTATCTATTCTCTCGAGATGGAACTCAATTTGAGGCAACGAAGATGGATGGAGTTAATAGAAGATTATCACTTTGATATTCAATACCATCCCTGAAAGCTAACGTAGTAGCCGACGCCTTGAGCAGAAGGCGAGTTTAGCTAGACTAATGATTCGAGAGTGGAGATCATTAGAAGAATTGAGCACTTGGAATCCGATGAGAACCAAGATTTCGAATTTCATGTGCTAATATTTCAGCTTAAACCCGATCTATTGAACGAGATCAAAGTAACACAGGGATTGACGTGCAACTTCAAAAACTAAAAGAGAAGATACTCAAAGGAGAAAGATCAGAATTCTCGGTACAGGAAGATGGGATCATCATATTTCAGAATAGAATTTGTGTACCGAGTGATGAGCAACTTAGGAACAGAATCCTTTCGAAGCACACCGTTCGAAATACACTATACATCCTGGAGGAAACAAGATGTATAAGGACTTGAAACAAGATTACTGGTGGGTAAACATGAAGAACCAGGTAGCAGAGTTCGCTTGCGAGATGTTTGACTTTGCCAACGAGTAAAAGCTGAACACCAACGACCATCCGGTTTATTACAACCGTTGAGAATTCCCGTGGAAATGGGAACACATAACGATGGACTTCGTGATGGATCTACCAAGGACCAGACGAGGTGTTATATGGGTAGTCGTGACCGACTCACGAAATCGCACATTTCTTACCCATGAAGAAAACCGACAGCTTGCGAAACTTGCGCAAATTTACATCTGAGAGATCATCCGATGCATGGAGTGCCACGACATAGTGTCGGTCGAGACCCGAGGTTTGTCTCCGGTTCGGAAATGCTTACATGAGGAATTGGGTACCTCGCTAAGTTTTAGCACAAAGAAGACATCCGCAAACCGATGGCTAGTCCGAGCGAACAATTCAAACTCGGAAGACATGTTGCGAGCCTGCACATTGGATTTCCAAGGAAGTTGGGATTCGCACTTACCATTGGCCGAGTTCGCTTATAATAACAGTTATTAGGCCACGATTGGGATGGCACCCTACGAAGCCTTGTATGGACAAAAGTGTAGATCCCTACACTCGGGGAGATTGATGACCAATGGACTCAAAGGAAAATGGAAGTCACCTCGATTCCAAAGGTCGACTTAGTTCGGGAGAAGCTATGGAGAAGGTCAAGTTGATCAAGGAACGGATCCGCATGCTCGAGCCGCCAAAAGAGTTACGCGGACAAGAGAAGAAAAGACCTGGAATTTGAAGCCGGAGATGAGGTATTTCTCAGACTCTTGCCACGAAAAGGATTGATCAATCCAAGAAAAGGGGGCAAATTGAGTCCGAGATATATTGGACCTTACAAAATTTTGCAGAGGATCGGAAAGTTGGCCTACAGACTTGAGTTACCGGCACAAGATGCGGGAATGCACGATGTATTCCATGTGTCGAGATTGAAAAAGTATCAACCGGATCCCGAGCATATCATCACTCGTGATGCTCCTCCTTTAATGGAGAATTTATCTTACACCGGAACCAATCGAATCATTGACCGTGATATGTCGGGTTGCGTAACAGAGATTCCAATGGTTAAAGTTGTATGGCGGAACCACAAACCGAGACGAAGACGCAACATGGGAGATGGAAGAAGACATGAGGAATCAATACCTTAACTATTAAAGAGAATTTGGGGACCAAATTCTTTTAAGGAAGGGAGAATGTGAAGCCCTCGATTTTTATTCGAACATGTACTTATCACGTATCGTCTTTGTACTATTTGACAATTCTACCACTGCGTCGCTTTGACGAGTAAATATTAATGATAAATATATTTCGTCTTTAATTTCCCTTATTTATTTCTTGTGATCATAATCATTTATTAATTTTATTTCACAATTATCATCACTCGATCGATCATCATTATTAATATTTGTGTACTCATTAGTCACCCTAGAATTTTTGGAGACTATTTATTTTAGAGATTTATACCTTATAGAATTAAGAATTCGATTAGATTAAGCGATCATGAGACTTATAAGTGATCAAGGAAATCACTAATTATTTTGGAGATTGATATTATTCATCTATTATCATCAAATTTGGGACAAAAAAAAATGGAAATACCACAAATACCCTTGAGTGGGCGGTCATAATGGGAATTTTAGTGTAGAAATATCTCCCAACTCTTGTACACATACACCTTGTGTATTCATCTTGTGTATTAATATACCATTAATTCAAATCTTATACACAATACCTTATACACCAATTCTTTATTATAAACTTACCCAACATTTTGGAGGCTTCCCAACATTCCATGCCAACATCCTCCTCAATCCCTTCAATTTCATCCTCCCATGCAAGACCACACTTTGACCAATGCGCTTTGTCCCCATGCTGAGACAAGTTGGAAGACATAGAATTTGACCAAAAATTTGTCTCCTCTCCTCTCCACCTCAATTTTCATCCATAACACCTTGAGGATCAAAAACATTTGATCAAAATATCATTTTCATCCAACACATTCATAATTCAAGCATTTTCTCCAACTTCTCTCTAAAATCTCCAACATCTCTCTAAGTATATCTTCATCCACTCCTTCATATATTCAAGAACACTTCTTCATATCTTCAAACCTTCAAACAACATATCTCCATATCTTCAAATCTTCAAACACCATCCCTTCACATCTTCAAATCTTCAAACACCATATTTTCAAATCTTCAAACACCATATCTTCAAATCTTCAAACACCATTCTTTCACATCTTCAAACCTTCAAACAACATATCTTCATATCTTCAAATCTTTAAACACAATTCCTTCACATCTTCAAACATCCTTCACAACTTCAAGAACATCTTCTTCATATCATCAAACACTTCTTCTTTCTTCAAACAACTAAACAAAAACAAACATTCTTTCTTTCAAATCATAAAAATTCGAACCATCGCTACCAAGGTAAGGAAAATGTCTTTTCAACCCATTTTTGATATCACCTAACTCATCTCTTTCACCTTATAATTTAAGTTTGATTTTTGATTTTGAGGTATACCTAGAAAACCTTTGAAGTTGTTAAGAGACTTGTCATCTTGAAGAAAATTGTGAAGAAGTTGACTATAAGGTAAGAAATGGAATTTTTGTACCTTTTCTTCTTCTCTTTTTTATTTTCCAAACTTTGACACTCCATTTTCATTTTTGGAGTTTTAGGGGCTGACTTTGGAGGTTAACATTAAGGGTGACCAAAATCTTGCACTTGGAAGCCATTACTAGTCACACTTTATTCACTACACAAGGTAAGTGTAGTAATTCCAATTTTCTCACTATCTTCTTCTCCCCTTAAATTTTAACCACATTCTTCTAACTCCTATATTTTTTGATATTCCTTGACTTAGGTCTGACCTAAGTCACTCCTTCATCGAGAGATTTATTTCATTTTTCCCAACAAACCGAACTTTAAGGTGGGTGGAAAAATCCTTTCAACTCCTAGGTGTTTTAATTCATAAAAATGCATGTAGTATTTTGTTATTGAGCATTTGAGATATATATTAAGTATTGCATGCTATTTTCTTGTATCAAGTTGAAAAATTTCTCAAGTGTTGCTCAAAATGCGATTTATCGAAAATTAGGACATACATGTACACTTTATTGTCATATTTGATAAATTCTTGTATGAGATGGTTATGTATGTGTATGACTCTTGAAATATATGTTTTGTATGACATATAACCTGGAAAAGTCGAGCATAATTGATTAAAATTCGATTTTGGACTTAAAATGCAAAAATGGAAAGTTGGTGGACTTAATTGCAAGAAAATAAAACTTAAGGGACCCCTCTGTAATTTTCGACTTTTGGGACTGAACTCAGGTTCAAAAATTATATTTTGACATTTTAATAAAGTCTTAAGAGTTTTTATATAAATAAAATCAACCCTTAAAAGCCCAAGGACTAGATTGTAAAATTTTAGAAGTTTAAGGGCTATTTTGCAAATTTCGAAACTGTACCAAACCCAAATTTTAAAATTTGAAATTTTAACTCTTAAGGGACTGGAATTAACATATTTTAGGTATATTCCAAAAATCCAAGTGTTTAGAGCTTGGAAAGTAATTTTATAAAACTTGAGGGGCCAAATTGTAAAAGATTAAACTTGAAGACCAAATGAAATTTCCAGGACTTATACAGCCCATGTACCTGGAAATACTAATTTACCTATAACATAATTATATTTTGGACCCAAGGTTCAAATTTCATAACAATTGGACCCCTAAAAGCCTTAAAGGCAATTATTTCAAAATGGGACAGAAATGAGATTTTCAAAAGTTAAGGGACCTATACTTATGACGTTTTAAAACTATTTTTGTCCCAATATCCCACTAAACTTAGTGACATTTTCCAACTGGAATCACATTAAAAGCCCTTCCGGTTTGTGAGTTCCGATTATTTTAAACTTAGGGCCCGAAACGACAATTTTAACAAATTTGGGGCCAATGTGAGAATTTTATAAAAACTCGACCTCAAAACTTTAAAAACCTGAATCTCTGAACAATTTAGAGAATTTAGGAACTTACCTCATAATTTTTCAAGGTCGGGACATTTATTTATTTAACTTTTCACCCCAAAAGTATTGGTTTTTACAAAGCGGGGCTAATTGAAAATTTTATTTTTATAAGGACCTAACTCAAATTATTTTCCTTTACTAAAACAGCCCTGGAACCTCTGACTTCAATTCTTAATTAAAATGTTTTATTTTCTCAAAAACCCCTTGACCCTTCGGACCGCCTTGACCGACTAATACGCGATCGCGGGGCGACTTCCTCGTCTTGCGATTTCGAATCTATAACGGACTTATGTTCCACCTAATTTTCAAGATACCAAAGATTGCTTATCCTACCGATAATCATCTTCATCCAAATAACTCCACCAACGCCATAATTACCACTCGCGATTTTCAAAAATTTTCATGAACTCGCTTCCCGAATCAATATACTCATTGCTGGTTGACTACCCGAACGTGTATTTAATTTCTGCTGAGTCAACTTGGTGTGTCGAGCTCACGGTCGGAATGGATACGTCGGGGATGGAACCGGGCAGCTCGGCTGCTATTCCACTCTCCGCCCCATCGTCCTAATCCCGCAAATCGAGGGACGGAGTTTGTCCAAGGGAAGCGGGTCGTAGTACTTGAGGTATAATCATGATTATGACAAATCCGAGCCTTGCTAGCTCCACTTGTGGATTTTGTCTTTGCCTACGGAGCGATAAGGTGACAGTCTTGGACCATCTTGCTCGGGAGTTACAAGGAAGAACGAAAGGAATCGCTTGTCTCCGATCCACACAATTAGGAGTTAATCGGACCCGCTTGGTTGGCGCTACAAATCCGTGCGCGCCGCTACTTGTATTGCATAGGTTGGCGCTACAAATCCGTGCAAAATCAAGCTTGTCTTGCATAGGATTGGCGTTACAAATCCGTGCACGCAATCCTCCCATGTCTGCTTGAACCATAGTGCTGCGTGACCACGAACTATTTTCTTAAAACTATATAAGTATGCTACTTAATATATTTATCACGACGCTTGTGGATCGTGTGAAATCATGCATCAACTCTCACGCGTTTTCATACACTAAATTTCTCGCATTAACTATTTATATCGCCACACTTGCACACGATCACCCCATCCACTGAGATTTCTGTCTCATTCCCTCCTGTTTTCTAACCTTTAGATGAAGAGTTCGTTGAAGACATCGAACCTACCGCAGATTGAATCCCTATCCGTGATGTGGAGCGACAATTCCTTTTACTTTTATTTGTTGTTGGACTCCTTCATTTATTTTTGTTTGGACTGTAAGTTAATTCAGATAATCTTTTGGGTTGTATTCGGATACCGCGAGACTTTAAGATTGTAATCTGTACTCGTGTTTATTTTAATTCCGCTGCATTAGACTCTATTTCACTTGGAGTTTGGTATCTTTGGTTTGGGATCTGTTGATTTATTTTTTAAGTGATTGATCGTTGTCGCGTCACGTTTGGGTCATGACAGAATACCTTCGCCAAGGATTGAGGTCAGTCCAAGAAGTTTTTTTTTGCATTTCGCCCACAATGACAAATTGAATCCATGAGCACCTCGGATGTTTGGTAGGACATGGCTTCTTCCTCCTCTCTTCTCTTGAGTGTAGGGAAAAAGGTAAGGGGGTGGGATTAAGTTACGTTAATTATAAGAGTGTGAAAGGGAAAGGGTAAGGATGTGAAAGGACGAAAATAACTTTAAAAAATCGATGTGCAAGTCACGTGAGTCGCTTTCCGCCAAAAAAGTCACCGCCGATCATTTTATATGGGTAAGTGAAACAAACGTGAAGTTGGTATGGAATAATGTTCGAAATTTTAGTCCGTATGGTAAAGTGTCAAATCGAATAATTTGGGGGTTTAATTGTTTTTTCCTCTTAATTAAATATGTTAGATAATTCTAATAATTGATAACAATAGTAATTCTTAACATCTAAACAGTTTCAATAAATCAAATCATAAGTCCAAAACTAACTAAACCCGATTAACATAAAAACCCAAAAAATTAAATAATCCTTTAATTAAGGCGAGCATAAATAATCATAATTAAATAAATTATTGCTATGGCAATAGTAATGTTCAAATTTAGTGCACTATGCAAGAGAAACAACAAATACATGAATTCTTTGAAATTAAACATAAAATATATTATACCCCATCTCTCTCTCTCTCTCTATATATATATATATATATATATATATAGAGAAGTCCGAAAACATTATTTTCCCGCTCTTTTTACCTCTAATATTAGAAAAATATTGTAAATGATATTCCTACCTTATATGTGTATATAAATTAAGAAAATATTATAATTGATATTAAATTAGGAAAATATTATAAATGGTATTCCTATTTTATTTTATATGTAAAAAATTAGAGTCCAAAATTAAAAAAATCCCGCTCTTTTTATTTCTTATATTCGTTAATATTTTAATTTAGGAAAGTATTGTAAATGGTATTCATATATATATATATATATATATATATTAGAAAAATATTAAGAATGTTAATCTTATTTTATATGTATAAAAATTAGGAAATTTTTATAAATAGTATTCCTACTTTATACTAAAAGTGAGTCCGTACTATCAATTATATCTATATATATTATTCATAGTTAAAAGTTTATATAGTCATTGACTAGAATTAATTAATTAATCAATCTATTTTTATATATAATAGCGAGTAAGTCCAAACAAAAATTTAACCCGCTCTTTTTACTTCTTATATTATAAAATATTGTAATCGAATATTTATTTATATTTTTAATCAAATTTGCAGTATTCATTTATATTTTTAATCGAATTTGACAATGTAATGTGATTAGATAATTAAAAATATGTTTAGGAAAAAATTTACAAAATCTTACCTTAAAATAAAATATTCATCAATCTAGAAATTTATTACCTTACAATAAAAGGACGAACAATTTGTTAAACGCGTAACTTTTTTCAAACGGCGTAACACTCAAAAAATGGATATCTATGTATTACATCTAAGAAAAATCTTATTCAAATGTTTATCAAAAAAAAATTTATCCTTGCATTGCATTTTTAAATAAACTTCCTAAATAAATTTTTTCGGGTTGTGAAAATTTTCACATATTATAATTTATTTTGATTGATAAATGATTACAACAATTCATTGTTGATCAAAATGAGAAAACTCAAGAGGTCTACAACTAATGGAAATAAATGATACAGAACGGACATAGATGTCAATGGTACGATTTCTATTCTCTGTTTAAGTAATATTATGTTTATATTCATAATTTTTTATTGTATTATTATGATATTGATGTAAAACTTGTTGTAATTCAATTACAGTTTATATCTATTGAAAAATAGTTTGCTATAAATCTTTATTCGTGATTTTTTCTGCCATATTAGTTTAAATAATATCTCAATTTAAATTTTATCAATTGATTATAGAAATATTTATTAATTCTTTATTAAAAGCGTATAGTCAATAGCATAAAAATAACTATTGTATAGCCAGCATATTCACAATGCATTTGAGCTTTTTTCTCTCTCATTAGTCACTATAAGAAAAAAATACAATTGCACAATTAATACTATATTATCTTGAATTATCCACACGTTAGTTCTATGATATGAAACCGGTCTAATTTTTTTCTTTCTAAGTTATACAATAGAAAAAAATAGTAAGTTTTTGTGTAGGTGGGGAAAACATTAAGATCATCTTTATGTATTTTTATATTATATGTGTGAAAAAATTATGAATTGATTATTGATTCTTGAAATTTTGGTTTAATTTAGAATTCAAACACTTGAATGATTAGTTTTCACACAATTAATTAAAGTATTGAAATCGCAATAAGAAATAACAATAATAATACTAATAATAACAACAATAATAATAATAATAACATGCATTTAATTTATTACTATATATATTTGTCTTTATATCATTTGTAAAGTGTTGGTACTTTGTATGTTTGCAAAAAAATTGAATTACCATGATCCACATCTACACACCTCTTAGAAAAGTCCGAAAACCTATACACAAGAAAATTTTGAATTGAGAATTGAAACCTATCCATTTCAAGAACCCTTTCGGTGATAAATGGTATTAACGGACTATATTACTTGGCTTCAAACTCTTTATGCCGTCCATAATACGTTTGAGAAAAATAATGGAAATATTTGTTAGATGATGTTTTCTACAAAGAACGCCAATCGAGAAAATCAAGGTATCGACAAACTGTTTTGACTAATGATATTATATTGAATTATTAAAATTTACTATATTTAATTGACCTTTTAATCGATTCATTTGATGTTTTCTAGAGTTGAATTTGAAATTTAAGTCTATAATTGAAAATGTAAATATTTTTTTATTTACTTTATATGAATATTTTATTATTAAAATAAAGTAATAAATACCAACTCATGTTGATGGGTAGTTTCAGATAAACCAATAAAATAAAATAATAATACACGTGAATAATAATAATAATACACGTGCAACGCACGTGTGGGATTACTAGTATATATATATAATAACCAAGTCACTTATAAATAGTTAAAAAAGCATTTTCCCGCCTAAACGATCCTTCCACAATTAGTAAAAAATAATTATGATTTCTGACATTATACTTGGTTTGAAATCGAATAAAATCCAAATTAAATTTGGTGTGAAATTGAATAAAATCCACTGATTTCGGGCTTATGCAGTCAAATCCCATATAAAGGTAATTGGTTTTTTTGTTTATTCAGGAAACAAATCAGTGTGAAGTTTTTATGGTAATCAATCAATAATCATTAAATATATTAATTTAATCAAATCTTGTATCAAGTTAACCAAATTTTATTTTTTCCTAATCAAATTGATCGGTAAATATTTTAATGGAAACAAATCCACTGTTAAATGCGGTAATTAAATCAAAATTTAATATTTTAAAAATTCACACATTTTTCGGATCATGTATCGAGTTAATCAATTCTTTTTTTCTAATCAAAGAGATCAAGAAATATTTTAATGGAAACAAATCCTGCACGGTGTTAAAAGCGGTAATTAAATCAAAATTTAAAATTTTAAAAATTCCATGTTTAATTTTTATAGCATTTAACAATTGACATTAATTTATATATAAGTACAAAAATAAATTTTTAATTGAAAAAAAAGATATGCTAAATAAACGAGATTATCTCATAAAAAATCGACACATTTATTTTTATACTTAAACTTTTCGACTTCTTATAAATATGAGGTTTCTCGTTGTTAATTTTGCTCATTGCATTATTTCATAATCGAGCATAACAATTTCTCGACTTTCAAATCTCACAAACCGGAAAAAAGATGGCACCACTATTCTCTTTGATCAAGGATATCAACATGAGCAAAAGCCAATGGGCTATGAAGTCGAGACTCGTGCGGCTCTATGAGAAGCCGATGTATAACGACAAAAATCAAATTCAAAGCTTGGAATGTGTGTTCCATGATGCTTTGAGGTAATAAAGCTTTACTATGTATTTATTTTTTTTAGCAAGATAACATAATTTGATTTTTAAAACTTATGCTAAATTTAATTATTTTTTTCGCGGGTGATAGGATGCATGGCACAATTAGGAAGATGCATGTAGCGCAGCTTCCCAAATAAGCTTAATGAAGGGCATGTGCGGAGTCCCAAGGGTGTGAGTGTAAGGTTTAGAAGGGGGGTTGAATAAACCTTACCAACTTTTTGATTTAGTCCTTTTAAAACGTTCGAGTTAATATTTCACAGTTGAGTCCTTAATGGACAAAAGTAAGTTAGTTAATCGTGAGAGTTAGTCACTCAACAAACTCGATCGAGCCGTTGATAGAATAACTCAACTGTTTTGACTAAAGACTTAACTCGATTGTGATATATTTTTCAGCGGAAGACTTAACACCCTTGAATTTGGTTAAGTTTGTTTTAATACTAGGTTTTAGCACTTGGTTGATTATCAATTGGATAGCAAATTAATCAAACAGATATAAAAGTAATATGCATAAATTAAAGTCTTTGAAATGTAAATGACACAATAAGTTTTTATAGAGGTTCAAGATGGGGTAATTCTTCTACTCCTCTCTTCTCCAACTCCCGGAGGAATCCACTAAGTATTGATCAAGATACAAAGTGATTAATACAGTCGTATACAAGTCTTGATCACACAAACCTAACTTGATCCTTTGGGACTCGATCCGAGATGCCTTGGTCACACAAATTGGCTTCTCATATGACTCGGCTTCTTCACAGGCGCTTGCCTTGCTACTACACCCACTTGCTCAAGCTTCTTGGATTTGATCACGAAGCCCTCCAAAAACTCGAGAATGGTTCGACCTTGAACTTTCCTACAATCCTCCGTGGAATGTAGACCCCTTAATTCTTCAAATATTTTCCTCTTCAACTCCGATAGAAGTTGTCTATCCTTCACGGGTGAGTGTTGGATTGATTTCCTTCGTAATGTAGGTTTGAGGATTGTTCTTGAATGACTTGAGAATATTTTTGGTTACTGATTCAAATGTTAGCTTGAATGTTCGTGGTTGTAACCTTCTCTCGTAGTGATTCCTCAGCCTTTTATAGTGATCTTTTAAAAATTTGCCCGTTGAAGAGATATGCTTATTTTTAAAAGACACTTGTGGTCGTTGCTTGTCTTGTTGCGATCCTTGGAATTGCCACTTCCTCGTATGAATGATTCTTGACTTTTTCGTAGTTCGACACACAGGTGCGTGCTTCCCATTGGTTTATTCCTTTTGCACGCTTTTGGGACTGAGCACTTCAAGAAAGGCAGTATGGAGGTATTACTTGTTTAAGTAATTCTCTTGATTTCTATGCAACGGATCTCTTTCGATTATCTCGACTTGATCGCATTTTCTTAATTTCCCCGTGCGACTTGATTGACTTTCCAATCATTGGATGACTCTTCCATCACTTCAACTTGAGACATGGCTATCTTGAGTTGACTTGACTGATACTTCACTCACCGCATCTCACCGCTCCTTCATCGAGTTCTGTCTTCTCTTCTTTGCCACACTCACCGCCTCACAAATGTCTTCCTTCTTCTCTCTCCAGTTGTCTTCTTGCATGTTCGAGCATAGGCGACTTGACTCACTCGACCATTTATCTATTATAATGCAATTTACAAATGAAAAATGGGGTGCCAACTTTCTATTCGAGTTTTACATGACATTCATCAAAATCTAAGAATTAATTTCCCAACAACATGTTTATGTCCTAAAAGATTTTGTTGTTCTTCATTACACAAATAAATATAAGACATCATCCATGAAATATAAAATCATGTTTCAAGGCAAGACATATGTTTATGAGGTTGATGAAAACTCACTTCCAAGGTTTATGTTCAATTTTAAAAGCTTTAGGGAACCACAATCGATCGACGGGGTTGATGGTACCATGCTCTTCGGTATGTTCTATAGTTTTTATACTCGAAAATTGTAATTAACATTTAATATAATATTTCAATTTATTGTTTAGTTTTTTGTTACAAACATATAATTGGAAAGGTCAATGTTATGCAATCTGAATAAAGGAGTTTGGAGGCAAGCTAACACGTTTTATTGATATTACTCTTGAAGACTTGGAGTAAGAATTATTTAATATTCATAATTTTGAAGTTTTATTTTATTAAATTGTGTTGATTCGTGATTTATGGAAAAATAGCTTCAATTTGATTCACACGTGTAATTGTCTCAATTTTTTTGTTTCTTTATATTAATAAATTAATTTTTAATTTCTTTAATATACGTTATTTACAGTTTTATATTTAAAAAAAACTGTATATTTAAAAATCTTTCAATTGTTTATTTATTTTGTTTCGATACGGAATTTGAATAACACATATATTAATAATTTTTGAAGTTCTATTTTATTAAGTTGTGTTTATTCTTGATTTATGGAAAAATAGTTTCAATTTGATTCGCACATGTAATAGTCTCAATGTTTCTATTCCTTTAAATTAACAAATTATTTTTAATTTCTTTAATATACGTTAATTGTTTGATATTTTAAAAAATTGTATATTTAAAAATCTTTCAATTGTTTATTAATTTTCTTTTCTCGATACCAACAATTTGAAAAACACATGGAAATGTCAATTTTTTGGTGTTTATAAATTCAATATTTTAATATGTTATTTTTATTTTTAATATTAATATAATATATTATCAATAATTTTCTGAATTTTGTTAGGAATAATCGCATTATTTGCACCTTGTGAGAGAAATACGTGGATGTTATTCTACCATATCTTGATCAACATAGTTTGGAGCCTTTGGTGATAATTCTTCAAATGTGTCGGGTAAAGTATATCGAGGTAATATATAATATTTAATTAAACAACATGAATTATTTTGATTTTCAATTTTTTGAATTTTTGATCAATTTTTGAATTTTTTTTTTTTAAATTTTGTTTGAGCAAGTTAAAGTTTTGAACACATTTCATGTGTCTAAGCGATTATGAACGATGGTGCCGAGGAGATTTGTGATTTTTAGAGGAGGTTTGACAATTAGATATTATTTATGTTAATTTAAAATTCGTCAAAATGTTTAATAAAATATGATAATTTTTAATCGTAGATACGCGAGCAACAACCTGCTATGCTCCATAAGTCATGTGTCTACCCCTTAACAAGTCTATACCAGAAGACTTAGCTTCCTATGAATTCCTGTTCGATTGATTGATCACTATACGCCAATGAAGAGGTATTTCTTTTAACTTCTAAAATGATTATTTTTAAATTTTCATACTAAATTCTTTTACCATTTCTAAAAATTATTATTTTTATTTTTCGTGCTTTAATATATTTTATTTATTGATTTTATTGTTTTAAAAAGAGGTTGAGAGTTTTTGGATAAGTGCCACAATCTTCTCTTTTATTGGAGATTGGTGGTATTTATCATGCAAAAATGTCCTAAGAAGCTCACACAAGTTGGGGATAAGTTTTATTGAGCGTTGTGACAAATTTATGCATTCGAAATTTCGGTATTTAAATTCATTTTCGATATTTTTTGTTATAGATAGTTCCTAATTTTTCATTTTAATATACAATTCTTGAAGGTATAGGATCCAACTTGAGGTTGGTGATGATAGTGCAAACACACCATTGTTGTGTTGGGATAGAGAGTGCGAGGCTTTGATTGGATAAACCCCGCTCTACTTTGAAAAATGAGTTATTTGAGGTATTATTTTATTTCAATTGGCTAATTTTAAATTTTGATAGTATTGATAGTAAGTTTATTTATTATTTGATTTTTTCTTTTGAATTCCCTTTCGGAGAGATGGTTGGGAAGATATTCCAGGCGAGTTAGCGCATTAGTAGATAAAAAGTGCTTTTTAAGGTGCAAGTTAAGGCCGACCATGTTAAGCATTTTACACGAACTTTCTCGGTTATGAGGCTTATCGATCCTGAATTGCTTAAGCAATATTCTACTTTTGCCATTGAAAGTCGGGTATAATTTATTATTATATTTTTTGCGTTTCTATATGATTTTTTTTTTTGTGTTGATTAATATCATAAATTTAACTTTATTTTAGGAATCGGATTACTCACAAAGCTTCAGGAAGATAATAGTGAACACATAAAAGATGGTAATTCTTCGAGGATGAGGTCGATCCCGACAAGTTCTCAAGAAAAATGAAGTCATTGGTGGAAGTTCGTCGATTAAAAGGAAATTGTTAGATGACTTTTCTTCGTCCAATACTATTAAAATCCAGAAAAAGAGATCAAGATCAAGGTGGAGGACGAAACAAAGATTTAGAATTTGCTTAGGATGATTTTATTTTGTTTTTGTTTAAGAACTATTGATATTGAAGTTTATTTTTGAATAATGATCCTCAAATGTTTAGAGGATTTTCTTTATGGATATTTTGCCCAAGAATTATGGGCTCTTTGATTTTTTTATATCGATTTGAAATTTCAAATATTGATTTTATTTATATGTCCAATAATATGTTGATTATACATGCTCATTTGTTTAGCTCGATATTTTGTAGTTTTGTATTCGATGTGGGCTTCATAATGAATTGTTAGGATTTTTATCTTGCTTTGACAAGGAAAAAAAAATTAACTCTAAAACAACTGAAAAATAAACAAATTTTTGGATTAAAATAAAAATACCTCAAATATCCGATCAACAAGATACTAAATAATCGAAAAATCGAAGGTTTGACTTTATCAAAAACGTATCTTATTGTAAAGGTTATTTATGTTATAATTTAATTTTTGTTTTTATTATATTATTTTCAAATAATTTAATATTCATTTGAATAAAAAATAAATATTATGAAACAACTTTGTGATTGTATTATTGTATTATTTTTTAAGTGCTCGGATATTCGATACATCTCTTACGATTTTTATCTCGGATGTTTGTAGTTTTGTATTCGACAATGAGGGCTTCATAAAGAATTCTTAGAATTTTTAGCTTACTCGACAAGGCTAATTCAAAGTTTTTGACTTTATAAAAAACTATCTTATATATTGTGAATGTTATTTATATTATAATTTGAATTTTGTTTTTATTTATATTATTTTCAAATAAATTAATGTTAATTTGAATTAAAATTAAATATTATGAACAACTTTGTGATTGCGCTTTTGTATTATTTTTTAATGGCTTAGATATTTGTATTCGATACATCTCTTATATTCAAAAAAATTGTTCTACAACATAGAACTAAATAACTCTATCGAAAAATTAGAGTGATATTTTAAAAATAAGAATGTAAGAACCTAAGAACCAACAGGATTCCACTACACTCAAGATGTAGGGTCAAATGTTTTTTTTGCTCGGATTTGGGTAACTTATAATCAAAAAATTCAAATCTATATAAGAGTTAATACAATAAAAAGCAATAGAATGATGCATAATATAAAAAAGTTAATCACAATATTACTGCCAACAAAATCAATTCGGACCACATTACAATCATTACCAAAAAGATAAATACATAATACAATTAGTTAATCAGGCACAAGTACTTATCAAAAATTAGATTTATTCACTTCCATATATATCTTTCCAAAATTGCAATTAAAATTACGTGGATATATTTTCTGATAATATATGTGGTTGTTTCTATAAATTGACAGATGACATCAATATCTATACCATTTTTATTTCATTGAAACAAAAGATATCATATATGATACACAAAATCATAAAGGTTACCTCATATACACCAAAAAATAATTCTTTGACTATTTACGTATTAATTTTTTTAACAAAATAATAAAAAAATACCTATATAAATAAAATTAACGAAACTTAACGAAAAATTGGTTTTAAATAGATCCGACTTTTGTTTCTCGTATCTACACATAAACCGAGATATTATTAATGAAATCCCTCGGATCTATAAAAATTTTGGTATTATATTTCCAGATCTTGAAAAATAAAAACATAACAAATAGTGTAACAAATAATATCTAATTTTTTCGAAAATCTGAGTTTTTTAACTCTAAAAACACTGAAAAAATTTACTAATATTTCGATTAAATTAAAAATACCTAAAATATCCGATGAACAAATGGAAAAACGAGGGTTTGAACTCGAAAACCCCATTTTTCCGAACAAAATCAAAATTGTATGTCGCCTCATCCCTAATTTTTGATCAAAAGTAAATAAAATCTCGAAAAAGCTGGTGGTTTGAACTCGAAAACCCCATTTTTCCTTAGATTTTTTAACTATAAAAATCAAAAAATAAAGTAATTGATTAAAACAAAAATACCTCAAATATCCGATCAACAAGACTAAATAGTCGAAAAATCGAAGGTTTGAACTCAAAAATCCAAGTTTTCAAAGAATAATCGAATATAGTTTTTAAACCCTAAATGTTCGATCAACGACACCTTAATGTTCGAAAAAGCAAGGTTTGAACTCAAAAAACCTCGACTTTACGAACGATGATAGATTTTTTTCGCCTCATAATGTTTTCTTAAAAATACATTCTAAAAAATGATTTCGAACATAGATTGTTCATTTCAAAATCGTTTCATTTTTATGAAATGAAAATCGATACGAGTGAAACAGAGGTGAGAGAGTGAGGAGGCGAAGCAAGAGACAGAAAAGAAGGAAAACATATGAGGCAAAACACAAATGAAAATGGATGTAAACATCTGAAAATCCTGACAATAGAATGTTCTAAGTTAAGCCTTTCGGTTCAATCGTGACCGTGGTGTATTAAGGACACGTGTCAATCGTGGGCGTAAGCATTTTAAAGAAATTTAGCGATTACATGGGTTTGTTAATCAAATAAAATGGAAATTGGGCTTGGGTTGAGCTTTTTTTTATTGGTCTTATGTTTGATTTTTTTATTGGGCTTTTTTATTTAATATTTATTTAATATTTTTTTATTTTTTAATGTATATTTAAATTCATTTAATCTGTTTTAATATTTAATATTTTATTTTATTATAATTAAAATCGGTAATTTTAATTAAAATCAGTATTTTGTATTTTATTAAACAAATCAAATATTAAAGGAAATTCATTATTTATATACTATGCATTTTTATATATTTTTATTTTGAAAATTTAATAATTATATAAATTGAATTAATGTTTTATGAATAATGATTTTTTTTGTTAATGTTTGTATTATATTTTTAAATATTTTTATAAATTCAATATTTTTGATAAGCTCATTTATTGTTTTTCTTTAGAAAATTGTACAGTCCAAAGATGGGCACCCCTTCTAATATGGCGAATGGAATTGAATTTCGAGCTTCAATCAAGCATACTACTTATCAATTGTCGAGTCCATCGCTTAGTGACATCACAAATGGTATATTCAATATTTTATTTATCCATTCCGTCTTTAAAATAATAAATAGTTCATATTATTTATTCATATTTTATTTTTTTAATACGTGTAATTGAATTTTTTTGCGATCGTTGTTCCTAGCTTAAAACTCATCCTCGAAAAATCTCAAGAATGTTAGCACTTCATTTGGTGATAGAGTTGTATCATCTATCAAGAGCAACTATAATACACCGGTGGTCATCGATCTTACGCCGATGATTATGTTCAAATGATGATACCAAAGTGATGCAAATACTCTAATCACGAAAATGTAACGATGATGTAAATCAAACACATTTATTTGAGCATGTGTCCTTGACCACAATTGGTAATTATAACTATTTTATATATTTATTTCAATGTAATTAAATAATTTAAATATTTCTTAGATAATTAATAAATTATTAGTTAATTTACAGACATCGATGTCGGTTATGCAACATACACTTGCCAATTTTGTGGTGCGTTATTTTGGTGAAGAAAGGCTACGATCCCACGTAAAATCCAAAAATCCTCAATATTCCATGTGTTGTGTTCATGGAATTATTCAACTTCCTTCTATCAAACAACCACCTCCTAGGTGCTTTATGATTTATTATTTGGAGTTAGTGATAAGAGTAGACATTTTCAAGAAAATATAAGATCGTATAATAATATGTTTTGTTTCACATCAATGGGAGGCAAAATTGATACTGATATAAATAAGGGTCAAGGTCCTCCAATTTTCGCTTGCATGGACAAAATTATCATCTTATTGGTAGTCTGTTGCCCTCGGATGGTTCCACACCAAAGTTGGCACGTATGTACATATATGATACATATAATGAAATCTCAAATAAAGCAAATTGTGCGAGGTTAGATTTATTTTTAATTTTAAATTGGATAATATTTTGTTACTTTTTACTCTATTAACTCCAAATATTTTAATATTGTTTTGTAGACAAGGAAGCGAAACTAATAATTTGCACGAAGATATTGTGGCTGAACTAAAAAAATTATTGGATGAAAATAATGTTTTGGTGAAGACTTTTCGAATGGCAAAAGATAAAATCCAACATTCTTCAAATTCTGATGTCTGATTGCGTCTAATAGGTGCGCGAAATACTGATGCAAGGAGGTACAATTTGCCTTCAAGTTCCGAAGTTGCTGCTTTGATTGTTGGTGATTTTGATCATGCTCTAGGTGAAAGGGATATTTTGGTTGAAATAAAATCAGGATAACTGAAACGCATAAATGAGTTGAATGCCTCCTATCTGCCTTTGCAATATCCCTTGCTATTACCTTATGGTGAAGACGGGTTCAGAGAAGACATCCCGTTCTCTGAATTGAAGAAATCAAGTCTAGGGGGAGAAAAACAATTAGCGCCCGTGAATTCTTTGCATATAGATTACACAACAGATTACTAGAATCTTCGTCTATTCTATCATCGCGGAGATTGTTTCAACAATTTGTAGTTGACGCTTATATAATGGTAGAATCGTCACGATTGAAATATATTCGCTTGCATCAAAAGAAGTTGCGTTGCGATATATATAAAGGCCTGTCGATGTTGTGTTAAATGGGGACATCAATCCCCAGTACTCAAGGAAAACATATTATATTACCCTCCCAGTTTCACCGGCGATGCACGATTCCTGATACAAAACTATCGGATGCAATGGCTATTTGTCGTTGGGTTGGATATCCGGATTTATTTATAACATATACTTCTAACCCAAAATGGCCGGAGATTGTTCATTTCCTTGAGAATAAGAATCAATCCAGGATCGACCCGATATTGTTTGTAGAATCTTCAAAGTTAAGTTAGATGCCTTAATAAAAGATCTTGACAAAATGAAATATTTGGAAAAGTATTAGCTGTTATGAATTATTATTTTTATATTATTATTATATATAGATTATTATTATTATTATTATTATTATTATTATCATTACGATTTAAATGTTATTAATCATTATATAATTTTTTGATTTCCTTATTTTATTCATTGCGATTGTATACACGATAGAATTTCGAAACGTGAATTGCCTCATGCTCATATATTACTATTTCGGCTAAGGAAGACAAGTTTCCAACCGCAATCGAAATAGATAGAATTATATAAGCGAAATACCGGATGGCATCCGATCCATGTTATTATGCGGCGGTGAGAGACTTTATGATTCATGGGCCATGTGGTGATGTAAGAAAAAACTCACCCCGCATGTCCGAAGGTCGTTGTACCAAGCATTTTCGAAAAAATTTGTTGATGCTACTACTATTGATGAAGAAGGTTATCCACGTTATAAGCGTCGAGATAATGGGATAATAGTTGAGAAAAATGGTGTACCTCTTGGCAAATGAGATATGTTGTTCTTCATAATCGCCGATTGCTACTCAAGTGACGGTGCTCACATTAATGTGGAGTGGTGTAATCAATCAAGATCGATTAAGTATTTGTTTAAATATGTGAATAAGGGCACAATCGTGTGTCCGCTTCATTCTCCGTCAGTACAAATGATGACGAATCTGGGAAACTGTCGATGAAGTCAACATGTACTACGATTGCGGATATGTTTCGTCATGCGAGACAAACATGGAGATTGTTGGGATTTGAACTCCAATATAAATACCATTCCGTTGAACGTCTTAGTTTTCATCTTGAAAACGAGGAGAGTATTATTTTTCATGATTCGGACGAATAGATGACATCATAAATAAGAGTCTTCATAAGGAAAGCATGTTCTTGGCATGGATGGAAGCCAATAAGATATATTCTCAAGTAAGAGAGCTAACTTATGCCGAAGCTCCGACAAAGTTTACATGGAAACAGGAATCGGGGAAGTGGCGCCAAGAAAAGGAGGAAAATCTATTGACGAGTCTTTTATGTTCCTCCCAAAGTGCTTGTGATATGTACTTATTTGAGGTGCCTCATCAATGTAGTACGTGGTGCTACGTGTCATGATGATTATAAGAAGGTTAAATGGGTTCATCACTCTTCATATCGTGAATCTTGCTATGCTTTGGGTTTGTTGGAAGATGATAGAGAGTACGTTGATGGAATCACCGGCGAGCGATCCGGGCATCCAGTGAGTCTCTACGGATTATGTTTTCCTCATTATTGTCGTCGATTCTTTGAGCATGCTACACATGGTGTGGGATAAATGTTGGGAATATCTTTCGGATGATATTCTTTATAGATGATGAGCCTTATGCGGCATCAAGGTATTACAATGATTTTCCAAAATATTTAATTAAATTTTGGGTTAATTACAAAAAGTACCCTTGAGGTTTAACCTAATTACAAAAAAAAAAAGCTAACTTTCAAAATTACAAAAACACCCTTAAGGTTTTATTTTGCCTAACATTTGCCCCCTCATAATCAAAAAAATATTTCAAAATCCCCCCTCATATTTATAAAAATATTACAGTTTACCCCTTAATTTTAACACTGAATCAAACTTCAGGGGTACTTTTTGTAATGTTGAAAGTTGGCTGGTTTTTTTTTGTAAATAGGCCAAACCTCAGGGGTACTTTTTGTAATTATCCCATAAATTTTTATTTATGTGTATTTGTAGATACTCACTATCTCTGCATCCATATTTATTTTACTAAACTTTTTCCATTTTATTCTTTTGTATAAAGCCGATATTAAGTGAGAATGAAATCAAGAATCGGCATTGGTGGAAATTGAGAAACTATTGAGAAGTCGCGGCGGAGCCTACGTGAATTTGATACTGCCATTCCCATTTTGATAGTTTTGAAATTAATCAAAATAGATTGATATATGACGAGTTAAGATATGATTGTAATGTGTTGCTTGTGGAGCACCAAAGCCTTATTTCGAAGATGACGGATGAACAACATCAAGCGTATTCTAAAATAATACGTGTTGTTCAATGCAATGAAGGTCGTATGTTCTTTGTATATGGATACGGAGGCACCGGAAACATATTTGTGTGGAGGGCTTTATCTTCTAGGTTGAGATCTCGAGGAACAAATTGTTCTAAACGTGGCATCGAGTGGCATAGCATCCCTTCTCTTACCCGGTGGAAGGACCGCACATTCTCGATTTGTTATTCCATTAAATCCAAATGAAGAATCAACACACAATATCAAACAAGGAACACCGCTCGTAATTGATCGTTCATTGTAAACTTATTATTTGGGACGAATGATGAATAAGTACGGTTTTGAGTTAGTGGACCAATTTGTACGAGATGTTATGCGGCTCGAGAACCCAAATAGTCTCCATATCCCTTTTGGGGTAAAACGCTGTTTTCGGTGGGGATTTCGGATATTACCTGTTGTACCCAAGGAACACGACATGACATTATTAATGCCACAATAAATTCGTCCTACTTGTGGAATGATACTACAATCCTCGATGACCAAGAATATCGTCTTCAAAGTCTTGGGCAAACCGATGATTATCTTTGAGTTGGTTAAGTTTTACAATGGATAACAAGCACGGAGACGGCACAATCGGAGAAGAAAGTGATGGTTACGCCACTATTGATATTCTCAAGATATTTTGCTCGAGGCCTCTCGATGATCCGATTGCAACTATTGTTGAAGATACCTATCCAATGTTTAGAGATGTCATTGATGATCCGACCTATTTGAAGGAAAGAGCTATTTTGGCACCTACGCTTGATGTTGTCGAGTCAATTAATTAATATATGACGCGTCTTTAAACTCCTCCTGGAGGCCATACGTTTTTGAGTTCGATAGCACGTGTAAGTCGATTATAATGTTGATTTCTTGCATGATCTGCACACGCCGAATTCCCTGTTCCAAATTATGAATTGCATCGAAGGTTGGGATTCCGGTTATGCTATTGAGGAACATAGACCATTCGATTGGATTGTGTAACGGTATAAGATTAGTGATTACGAGGCTTGACAAGCATGTACTTGAGTCTAAAATAGAGATGGCAACAGGCGGGTCGAAACCCGTCTCGCATTAAACCCGCCCCGTTCGAGGCGGGTTCAAACCCGTCAAATGGGTCCCGGCGAGTCCCAAATCCGATCAATGAAAACCCGCCGGGTCGGGGGGTAACGGGTCCATATGGACACGTCCCGTATGTACAATTAATTAAGTCAATTTTAATATTTTGTCAACATGTAACAACTTACCCTGTTAATATTTGCACTTCGTTTAATTAAAAAAATTTCTTCATTTGCACATTTGTGAAGTCCCTTAGAGAAGTTAGGTTGCGATTGGATGTGAGCGAGAATCCATTTTCGTTTACCGAGAATTTTTTTACCAAACATGCGATTGTTTATGAAAATTTTCAAAAATATACTATTCTCCCACCTTCACTTTTTCTCACTTTTTCTTTCACCAATCACATCTACACATTTTTCACAAAAAACTAATCATTATTACACATTATCCCACAAATTTCACTATTCATTCACTCACACATTTCTAACTACCAATCACATCCACTCATTATTTTACTATTTTAAATCAAATCAACTTTCATCATTACTTTTTCATCTCACATTCAATCACACTCTCAAAATTCATCTTTTTCTCCCAAAAATATTTTCACTACTATTCTCTAGCAAAATAAAAATTTTGAAAATGAAAGTATATCCAATCGCACCCTTAGGGTTCTCATTTTCACCGCCACTCTGTCGACCGTCGCTCTCACTCATTGGCCGTCTTTGGTCCGGGCCGTCTACTCCTCCTCGAGTCCCGCCCACGCGAACGCCCGATCCCGCGGTTTCCGATAAGCTGCGATCGAGGCAAGCTCTTTTCCATGGCTATTGTCGGCCTTCTTTATTTAAATGACAAATTCAACTGGGTTTTTTTCTCCAAGCATTAAAAGAGAGAAAATTTGAAATATAAAGAATATTGCAGGTTAATGACAATAATTCAAACATGAGTCAACTTACAGACATTTCAATTTACTAGTAAGGTGCACGTGCGTTGCACGTGAACCATATAATTTTACCAATTCAATTTAAACTAAATTAAGATGACTTAATTTACTTCAGTTTTATTATCAATATCATTCACGTGTGTTTCGTACTTTTGGGATTAAACATTTTTCTATTGCAATTGTGATAATGCCCTATTGTGAGTTGCTATTACCATCACTTTGCACTCCAGAACAGAAACCATACTATCCTTCAGATTCCCTTAACTTAGAAACAATTTATTACAAAAGACCAAATGGTAAGCATTGACATATATCAGTGCTGTTATTTCCATTATTGAGAGAGGAGTTTACTTCTCCTGGCGACATTCATAGTGAGGAGAAACAGCGGAGGCGTACCACCTCTAATCTAACAAACACAAGCAATCAAACTTTAGAACAACTTAAATATCACAAAAGAGGGGAAAAATTGTTGTTCAGCATAAACAACTTGTAACAAAAGACTACAAAGTTTAAAGTTTTTCACATGTAAATCTGCTGGTGGAAAGGTTTTGCAATGACCAACCAAATGCAGATAATAATACATGCAAATCTTACGATTTCTCCCCATGACACTTGCTGGATGCATTGCAATTATCACAGGCAAATTACATATTGCAATATCACAAGCAAATCACATATTCTAGTGTGATATATCTACCAAATAGAATCTACATACCACCACTACATACGAAAAGAAAGAAAAAATTAAAAGAGAATCACAACCACTATATTGAGAGAGATATATATATATATATGTATATATATGAACTGTTAGTTAATGCTGACTTTAAATTGCAACAGTCACCAGTTTCACTTTGCAAGGCCAAAAAGAAGGAAACAATAAAACAATCTTGTCGATATGCACATCAACAAATATGTTCCAAAGTGCAGACACTACTTTTATTCCATCTCTCTCCAAACCACAATATAAGGAGATACACACATCATAGTACTCAATTGTAACAGTTAATTCTAGCCAAAAAAAAAAAAATGTTCATGATTCTTGAAAGAGGAATTAGTCAATTAGCATAATGATGGAAGAAGCTAATGATTTACATAGAAACACTAACATATAATTCAGCAAACAGCCAGCGAAAAGCTTTTTTCCTTTGGATTATACATCTGAAGCCAACTGTAACAGTTGATGCATGTGTCCAAGAAGGCATGAACATAATATTAAAAAACCTAAAACAAAGATATATTTATTACCAATAATTTAGGCATAATAATTTCTTCTCCCGTTATTTAGCCAGAGAAATTGTAATGATCCTTTGAACCTAAAAAGTCATTCTTATGCATCATATTATGTGTATCACACAGGAGAGGAAACAGAGCAATACTCGCATAGTTCTATGTCACATGAACTCGTTAACTATTGCACAAGCAAAAACTACTTTTCTTTTTATTTTTCTATTTTCGTATGCGACAGAAAAATTTAAAGAAAAATGACGAACATTGATGAAGAGAAGTATGAGATACTATTAAGTAAACAACAAGTCCAAAATAATGAACAAAGAAAACGTATGATACCTAAGAAAGAAAAGGAAGACAAAATCACCCACAAAAAGTCTGCCTTTGTCTCTCTTTCTCTGGGCTCTCTCATTTTCTTCTTCAAATTTAATTATTGTGAAGGCAATTGAAGACCGAGGAAACAAAAGATAAAATCTATTGAGAAGCTCACAAAAAATTGTTTATTGTGAACTATATTTTCATGGTTAAGTACAAGTAAGAAGATGCTGCAAATTGCCAAATTCTCTCCAAACAGAAGGCTCAAATTTTTTGTCTGGATTATAGTACATGGTTTAACACATTTTATAGGATACTTGTATTGTTCATAGTACCATAACAACATGTTTCACAATAGCTTTTAATGTTTGTAGAGAAATCATACATAGCATCATATATTTGCATGTAGATTTCCTTACTCGATAACTTGTATCAACTCAAAGTATTTATTTGTTGGCAATTTGTTGATTCATTTGACCAACCATGGAATTTTTGGGGAACTTATGGAGAGGTTGAAAAAGTGGCCTATGTCCCTTAGGCAAATTGCTTTGTTGGGCCCTGTCATTATTCCATTAGTCAAACCATTCATTGTCTTGATCCTAATATAATTCTTTGATTTCCTGATCGTACGGAGGAACTAAATAATAAAAATAGAATATATTTCTAGAAGTTATGGTCTTTAGGATATTGTTTTACATTCATCCGACCCCCTTGTAGCAAGATTCAAATGGCTTGCACAAAGAAGACGTATGCTCATTATAGGTATGCAAGAGAAGTTTTTGGTATTTTAAAGTGGGAGGTGTAGTTAAGATTATCAAACACAATAGCATCCTACATAAGAGATGAAGAAAGTAATATTATAAGTTCTATCCATGTCATGTGAGATGCTAGACAAAACGAAATATATTGAAAAGCCGATATATAAAGTAGTAACATGTATTATTTCAAATAGTAATGTTTTAAGAATTGAATGGATTGCGTAGAAAGGAAAGAGACATCGTAGATGATTACATCCACCAAATTTAGAACTATGAAGCAAAATAAGCACAAATATGCCGGATGAAAACTCAAAGATTTTATCAAATGTTTTTCTTGGTTTTGTCAAATCGATTATAGTTCGAGAATAAATTGGTCACCTCTAACTAAAAAAATAAGATTCAAGAGAGGTTAAAAAATTCATCCCTAAGGCCATTTTTGGGTTTTACCAATTTCAAATACAGTTTGTAAAGACATGTAAAACAAAAAAGTTAAAATAAAACTAACAACAAGTATTGTATTGACTCAAAGAAGTAATCAACACTGAAATTTATTGAATTGCTCATATTATTTTTTCATATCATATAAATGATCAATAATGAAATACACATCAAACTTCAACAAAATATTGTTGCAAGGTGTTCATCTTCCATCTTTCGTATCATATATATATTAAAATTTTGAATATAGCTCAAAAAATTGTTCACAATGGTTCGATTTCAATATATTGGGCAACATCAAGTGACATTGAATGCAACATCTTTTGTTCAATGAAGTCATTAATATCAATGTTAGTTGTAAGCAACTTGTAAGATTTTGAGCTAAGAGTTACAAGTTTCACTCTCTTTTCATTGAATCTGATATTAATTTTACGACCAAGTCTCTAGAAGCAATGAAAAAAACTAATGTGATAATGATGGTTCATTAAAATAAGCTCTACTGAACAGAATAAACTTCTTTCAAATTATAAGACCCAGCGATATCTCAAGTTCTTCACAAGAACATAGAAGATTTCTCTTAGAAACATTTCCCAACATCTCTATTTTCTATTTAACCACGTTATGGATGTAAAATCGAAGATAACGATTACGAAATATTATGGTACTTAAGTTGCAACTTGCCATTTTATCGAAAGCTTTTGCTCAACTGCTTTGGGCCTGGATAATGACTTTACCTAAAATTTGGACATTGGCGTATAGTTGGGTTTCGGCCGTGGGGAATTATTTGTTTAGATTGGGCAACAAAACTCATTGTCTACCTTATTCCTTGTTTTTATTTTTCCCCTTTTCTATGAGTGGGAAACTTCCATATGTGAAGTAGTTCATAGATTGAAGCTAACATCTAAGACAATATCATCATCCATAGAGCATTAGATAAATATCATGAGTTTATAAATAAACATTTACAACATAAGTCATCTCTTTCAGTTTCTTAATGGTAATTTCTTGAGATCGAGTATCATTGGCATTTTTACTATAATCGGGATATTTAAATCTTAAATGAACCTACAAGTTACATAAATCATAGTATTTTCTCATTTTCTTGAGTTGCAATTTTTTAATTTTAGTTATCATACCTAAGATGCGAGAGTTTAGTTTTCTATCTTATCTTTTCTTTTTTCAAGCTATCAAAGAGTTAAAAAAACAACCTCAAACAAAATAAAAAATTAAAAAATTCTCAATTGTAATTTATCTTGTTTTCAAGAATTTACCACTATAGTTTGATACTCCAACAACTTTCATGAGACCCTGCTCCACAACATCTGCTAGACCATCAATGTATCCTGGAAAAATGATTCTCAACTTGCTAAGCCCCTCTTGAGCAATATGCATATTTTGAAACTTGATGATCTCAATTACTAAATAGGAATTGACAACACTTTTCAACAACTTTCATTTCCCCATATTCCTGGCCTGAAATGTTTATGAGGATAAATCAATCAAATGTATGTATTATAAAAATACAGGAAAACTCATATCCGGAAGTCACCACAATCAACCCACCTTTAAATCTAAATATCCACTTCATGTAGCTACACATGTTCAAAGAGTTAACTAAATGAGAGAAATGTCGGGTAATAGAGATGCAATTTATGAAATTTACACAACATTTACACTCCCAAGAGTTAATCGCGACCACCCACTCAACCCATACCCGTACCTTAAGGATGAAAAAGTTTTGCATGGTTACATCTCATTATAAGATTGGCACCACTAATAGAAAAAATGAACCAAAATTTTTATTAAAAACATTCAAGTTTGATCATCATCAAATATCACTCAAATATTCCTACCCAAATTCCTTCAAATTCTTTCAACCATTCGAGCCTTAAACCATTCCAACACTCAAAATGCAAAACATACGAATAACTTCCACATACAGACCAATTTATTAGCAGAAAATTAGTCAAAAAAACACACAGGTAACAAATATATAGACCAACTTATTGCCTTCGTCTTCACGGATGCAACTCCCGAACTGGATAAGTCGCGGACCGTTATCAAAATAAATAAAATTATTTCCACATCTACTGAGAGATTTAAGCATGAATTCATAATCTAAATTTCAATCTTTGGTAGTTGAATTAGGTGGCCGCCTTTTCACCATTATTGCCCCAGTGGCTTGTACAAACAGCAAAAATACTGATGCAGACAAGGGCTATTTAATTTTCATAATATTCACAAATCATAAAGCAATAAATTTGAATTCCATTGGGTAATTGAAAAATTAAGAGGAAATAGCAAGTGAAATTTAAATTAACTTACTAATATAGCCGATGTTCTTCACACTATTCTTCATCAGCTCCTACGACCTGAACGTCATTGTTAAATGAACTTCTTTCTCTCGATTTGTATTTTGGGAAGAATTAACTACGCATTAAACCATATATGCGAGAAAACAATAAACTCCCTTTGAAGCTAGTAGTCGATTTCTACAATTGCGTTTACAAATTCTGTCGTTTAGACTTTAGATTTCAAGTTTATTTTTTCTTTTCAAGTTTTTGTTTTCTCGCTTGAGTCTTTTCCGTTTGGATTTCTTATGTGCCTTTTGAGTTCACAACTATTCAAAAGCGTTTTTATTTTCTGCCTTGAGTCTCTTCCGTTCGATTTCTTTGGTGTCCATTCATTTCTTTGGTGCCTTTTGAGTTCTTCTACAACTGTTCAAATCGTAAATTATATTTTTAACCTTGAAACTAATCCAATTTAAGGTATTAGCTAAAGGGTATATTAGTCAAGTCATGTTTTAGCGAAACATTCATCTTTTTATGATAGTAGATAGAAAAACAAAAAGATGCCGCCGATTAGGTAAATTCCAATGTGGGTCCTAAGGGTCCAACCCACCGAGACCCGGGTCCAAAGCGGGCGGATCCCTTGGTTTATATTTTCCTTCACAGGGCGGGTCCGGGTTTGGCTGCACCCGTCCCAGACCCGCCGTTGCCATCCCTAGTCTAAAATCTTAATCGGCGCCAATCTTTGGGTGCAAGGTGTTGATTCTGCGAATGACATTAACCCTTCGGACCTTGGATACCATTCAAGTTTCAGCGTAGACAGTTTCATCTAATTGTTTCGTGCAATGACCATTAACAAGAGCCAGGACAATATCTCTCCAATGTGGGCTGTATTTGAAAAATCCCGTTTTTGACCATGGTCAATTATACGTTCATTCTTTGTCTCTCGAGTTACGAATCCTAAGTGGCTGAAAATATTAGTTTGTGGAGACGATAAATCGAAAAACAAACAGATTTAATAATGTTGTGTACAAGAAAGTATTCCAAAATGTGCAATTATTGAATGTAGTTATTACCTTCATTTATGTTTCTCGAGTTTCTATCTTTCAATTATACATTCTTATTTATTTTAATCTTCATATATATTACGCTATTTACATTCAACAACACATTTTATCACATACTATGTGTCGCACGGTCGAGTACTAGTATTTTTTAAAGCAACTACTACAAAGTTGTCCGAGCGTAGGGTTTCACACAATCAATCCAAATAAAAATTGTCTACCATATTTGAAAAATATGATTCAATTCCAAATTCTAGACACACGACATTATATAAATAATGAACAAGTATAATCCCACTAAATCCTAAAAATTAATCCAATCACATCAACAATAACAAACCAAAGAATTAATGTATAACTAACAAGACATCACAACTCAAAACCAAATAAGATTAAGGGATAATTAAAAAAAGAGCTAGTCTCTGTCGACGGTCTAACGGATCTAAGTCCGTTAGACGGATCCCCCAAACCCGACCTGGACCTTTAAAAAAAAAAAAATGCTCCAGGACTCCTTGCTCCATTCTCCTTGTTGTTTGTTGTTTCCTCTCTCTTTCTCTCTCTCTTAAAAAGTCTTCTTCATGACCTTAATAAACTATCACATCCCCAACATCCTTGTCATCTTCATATCCCGTGCTTTTATTGGGATATTTGCGATGAACCCTCCACTTTCGAGAAAAAATGTCGCAAGGCTCGCCGACATGCCGCATATTCCAACAAACCAATGGATACCAAGTCGTTTCTCCAATTTCCTCATACAAAACTATATCCTCTTCAACTTTAAAAACTGATTGTGATGATCTATTGCAGATCTTTTCATGAAAGTATTAGTAGTAATACTTTCAAACTACTAAAATACTCTCAAGGAAACTACTAATACTTTTTTTGAGAAACTACTAATACTTTTAAGGGACTTCTAATACATTTCGGGAGTATATTCGGAGAAAAACTAAAAAACTCTTCAGGAAACTACTAATACATTTCAGAAGAACTGCTAATACTTTTTAGAAGGACGGGTAATACTTTTCGAAGAATTGTTAATACATTTCGAGAGAAATATTTAATTATATTCAGGGAACTACTAATACTTTTTCGAGGAACTAATAATACTTTTTTGAGGGACTCGCTAATAAATTTCGGGAGTATATTCAGAAAAAAATAAAAACTCTTCCTAAACTACTAATACATTTCGGAAGAAACTCGCTAATACTTTTCAAAAGGACGACTAATACTTTTCGAAGGACTATTAATACATTTCAGGGAAAAATTTAATTTTATTCAGGGAACTACTAATACTTTTTCGAGGAACTACTAATACTTTTTTGAGGTACTGCTAATACATTTCGGGAGTATATTTACGAGAAATACTAAAATACTCTTAAGGGAACTACTAATACATTTCACAAGAATCTGTTAATATATTTTCAAGGACGACTAATACTTTTCGGAAGACATAATACCAAATGATCCCAAAACTATTAACACACCACCATGCTAATATTACGGAAATACCACCGGATCCGCGGTCGATCCGTTTAATAGGTCGATCCGTTAGACGGCCGACAGAGTTTTTGTGTTAAAAAATTGAGGTTCGGGCTAATTAAAAAAAAAAACAATGCAGAAAAAACCTTAAGGTTTGATTTCATCTTACATTTCCACTTTTATAAGCAAAAAAATATTTTAAAAAATGCCCGATATTTCTAAAATATTACAGCTACCCCATTAAATTTAAGACATAATCAAATCTAAGGGGCTTATGTAACTTGAAATATCTCTGGCTTTTTTAGCCTAAACCTCAAGGGGTTATTTTCTAATTATCCCTAAGATTAAATCATCTAATGTCATTTCTTTCATAGTTCTCTAAAGAGAGGCTTAACTACTTCTATACCAGATAATGTACCGAAAAATGCTGACAACATTAATTTTCTTGATATCAATTTCATAGGATCAGAGATGATCTTATGCAATTAAAGGATTCTCAGGAACTACAAAAAGAAATCTCAATATTTGTTACCAACGAAAAGTTGAACTCTCCTCAATATATACAAATTTTCTTCATCTAAAATCTAATCCTTCTTGTTGAGTTGCACATCTCATCTTACAGCTTTAGTTGACTTGCGACAAACCTTTCGACGTCCTCGCACGCGATTGCTGGCCCTCTAGCCTCGCTTCGATCAGCTTTGCTTTCAAAGTATTAGGTTTTACGCTTTTCGCCATCTTGAAGACGACTCTCGAAATCTCAGGATCTGCTACTGATACCTCAGACGTCCACTTTTTAATAGGACTGGTAGGGCCAGTAAACATAGACGGATCGAAAGAACCTTCCATGCAACTAATACAAGTATTTCTGGTGGTTGTATCTTGCAAATCTACGTTAGCATTATTTATTTTATTCTTTCCTTCCAGCGAAGATCTTTGCATCATATCGCCTTTTTTAAGCATTCTCGATTTATTGGTTTCATGTAAATCTTCTGTTCTTGATTTTGTTAATTCCCCCTCTTCTTCTAAACTTTTTCGTGACTGTACCTTTTTGTTCGGTTTTGCTGTTTCTTTGACACGACCATCTGAAGTGATTTCTTCTTGTCGCCTGGCAAAGGCATTTGCTTGCTTCAAACTCAGCCCTCGACAAAATTGAGAACAATTGTTACCAATACTGACAGAGTTATCTTCTTCATTCGCCTTCCAAGGAGCACTTGCAGGCTCATTCAAGTGAAATGTTTCCAAAGAATGTGCACTTTCATAGGGATTTATTGGGGGCATATAATCATTATTCCAAGAATTTTTCCCGGATTGTCTTTCTTGAAGAAAGGTTTCAATTTCGAAACATAACTTGTCCAACGAAGATTGCTTTTCTAATGTATCATGTGCATCTGCTAGCTTTATTTGCGTTCTCTCATCTAGCCAGGCTTCGGAAAAGTGAAGGATTAATCGATCAATTCCTTTCGTTCCAATCCGATCCTCTGAAGATTTTTGCTTCAAAAACCGCACTTCTTGTTCGTAATCTCTTATTCCTTTGGCAAACTCATCACATAGGTCTTCTAGCAACGTCCGCGCTTTTCTCTCGCGTTCAAGTTCTTTCAAAGCATTAGAAAATGAAGATTTCGTCTCCGAAAGCTCCTTAGCTAGCTTATGATGGCGCTTTTCTGAATGCCGTCTTAATTTCAGTTCATTTTCTAACTCTTTTTTCCTGACAACTTTCAACTCCGTTATTTGCTTCAATAAATTACTAATTTCATTTTGATCTCTTTTTTTGTCTTGCAGCAGTTCTTGAGTTCTTGCTTGGGATTGGTCCAGCTCCCTCTTCAGCGTTTTCACTAACGACATATCTAATACATGTTTTTCTTCGAGGCTCCAAATTCTGTTGAGTACTTTAAGCAACTCCGTGGATGTTTTGAGGCTGTGACTCAACTCTCCAAATTTACCATTAGAGACTATAAAACCGTTTGGGCTAATTGCAGGCCCATGAGGAGCCATCTGGCAAGGGCAGTGGAGCAAATATAAATTCTCAGTAAAAGTGCCATGTGGGTACCAAAACAAAGAGGTTTGTTATAATGGAAGAGAATAAATCACTATGGTTTGATGTTTGAAAGTAGCTAAATGTGCTGATTTAGGAAAATACACTTCCATCCCTAGATTTAGGATAACAATTAGGGTTAATTACAAAAATACCATGAACTTTAGTTGAATTACAAAAAAAAAAAAAAAAAAAACAGCAGCTATATTTTAAAATTACAAATACCCTCTTGCTATTTGTTTTTATTTTACAAATTGCACCATCAAATCAATAGGTGGTATTTTCTAAACAAATACAACTTCAAGGGGGTGAGCAAAATACGTTAAAGGGATATTTGTAATTTTGAAAGATAATTGGGTTTTTTGATAATTAGGCCAAACTTGAAGGGTAGTTGTAATTATCCCTAACAATTATCGAAGATTTTGAGGGATCAAATTTTTAAAGATACAAAATTAGAGGGGCATAAATACTTGCTTTGAGTAAGAAACACAAACATCTAGTAATTTCACATTCCAAAGCTGCATCATGTTCAAACCTCTCCTTTTGCAGTAAATTTTAGATCAAGAATATGAAAGCTAAATCATAGAACATACCTCCATTGAGCTACAGTAGCTAGCAGTAGACAGAGGTTGTTGAGCTTGCTCAACCTTTTTGGCTTTTAGATTGTGTTGCGATGGTGGTGCTGCAAGTTGCTTTCTCGAATTAATGCCGCTTGTTGGCTGTCACGATAGAGAGCAAAAATAAGCATCACTGGTTCGCATTTAACAAAATGTCTGGAAGTAAGAAAACATGGGGAATTTACAAACAAAATCCCTACCAATATCATCACCGTGAGGAAATTACAATTAACACGATAAGCAAGTAAAAGAAACCAGGTATTCTGAGATACAAAACCCGAACTTAGCCATATAAATGACACTGGTGCAAATATGTCCCATAAAAAAACACTTTGCTCCACATAAAGAACGCAATTGCCAAATAGGGTATACGAGCAGGGCTATAGTAGATATGCCATTGGTGAGTTATTAGGTTTTTGGTATTTACAGCTCTATTTGTTTCTGCCCTTAATTTCAGTAAAGAACCTCTACACTACAGTTGGATAATTTGTAAAACTTGGGAATTGATAGAAAAGAATGCATACCAATATTGGTGTATTGCATTTCTTATATACACTATCACTATGTGACAATTAATACAAGAGGGATATGTTACATTATTGCAGGATTGATTCACTCCTATAATATATACACCACTAGAGTAAATTTTGCACGTGGAGATTGAGGATTCATATCTTAGGATTTCCTTATAATTTTATCATTCTTCACATGAAAACTGACTAAATACTGATTGAGGTGATCCAGAAAAACTCTCAGCTATACAAGATAATTATATACAATTGAGCAATGCTTAACAAATGCCACCACATGTGAACCCCCACAGTCCACATTATAGCTATTACAAGTATGATCATTATTACACCTAGAATAGATCATATGGACTAGGAAATTACAAAGTCATTGAACATTCAAAAGTGAAGCCCAGAACACCCAAGAACTGATACTCCACACACCTTGCCATGAAAATTGCACAAACAGAGAGCATATTACACCCAACTACATAAATTCCTCCAACTCAAAGTGGACTTGGTCAACTTTTCAAAGAAAAAAAAAAAAAAAAAAAAGAGGACTCAGTGAGTGTTTGCAAATTCTCAACAAAATATGATTCTCAACTTCTTTTCCACCTAGAAGCTGAGAATCACTTTTTGTTTTGAGTTTGCAAACATTCCCTTAACAGCACACATCAAAGCTATAATATTTCAGAAAACAGTCAAAAGCCAAGGTGGTCTTTTTTCAAGGTCTACATTACACTATATTGAAAATAAGCACAAAAATTCTATAGGGATTAAACATTTCACCTGCTTTGAGGGACTCTGAACAGGTGCCTCACCCAACTCATTTGCAACCCCAAATTTATTCTCTTCTTTGTGATGACTCAAATTAGGCCTATTTTTGCTCATCTTTGCAACCCTGTGATTGAGTTGGGGCTGCATTTCCCACAGATTGGCAGCCAATTTCCTGGCAGAAATAATATTTGAGTCTGTGGAAAAGTTGAAATCCTGAATAAGTGTACCATAAGGTTGAATTATCACAAATTTCCACGTGGGTGAGGGCGTCGAATTTCCCTCTCTTTTCCCCACTAAAATCCCGCGTTCCAACTTTCCCCCATTAATTCTCTTTTTTGCCTTTCCTCCTCCTTTACTTTTTCTTCCCTGTCCATATTACCCTCTCTCTCTCACAGACACACACACCTGTCTAGCAAATAATTCACTCAGTCACACGCACACAGACAACAAATTACAAATTACGCACAGACAGATAATTGATTTTACTTCAATGAATAATTAAGCAGCAGCGGCAGCCCGCGTACCAATTTTCAAAATACTCCCTGCATCTCTCTCTCTCTCTCTCTCTCTCTCTCTCTCTCTCTCTCTCCATATCAAATCCCGTTCATGTGTTTAACTTTTACACACTTTTTTAACAGTATCTCATCGAATTTATTTTTGTTCCTTTATTCAAAGCTTTGATTGCATGCCAACCATGATTTGTTTCTCAAAAGAGACGGCTACGATGGAATAAAGCATGTAGGTTAGAGGTGGGTGAATTATCGTTCTAATTATGGCGGAAGATTATAAGGGTAAATCACTAAATCTACAAGGATTTTTGGATTTTGCATTGGGTCGGAGGGTATGAGGGCGTTGTGGCTGACACGTGGAAAGCTGACACTGCCTTTGGAACTCCTCCCACCTGGTACTCATGCCTTCTCCATTTTTGGCTTTATCTGATGCTTTATTTAATTTGTGTTCCCCTATATTGTGAAGTAGGGATGGTGGTATCTAAAGGCACAGATGACACGTCCCGTCCTTAGAATAAGATAGGACGGGGACAATGCCAGGCTGAAACTTCACCACCAAAAGATTGTGGGATGTAGCCGGGGTTGAAATCCTCGCTTCCATCAAATTGTTTGTGGGGGTGGAGGTCGTGGGTTTATATCCTCGCTCCATCAAATTGTTCCCGGGCATATGCGAAATGGTGAAGATTTGGTGGGAACTCATACTAAATAGCATCCGTGTGGGTTCGATTTGGGGAGAGATCGTTATTAGTAGATTGGGGGTCGAACATAATTGTTCTCTTTACTTGGGAGGATCTCGGTTGTACGTCGGACCCGTCCCCGTCAACATCGGGTCGGTCGCGTGCACATCCATGGTTTACCTTGCGGCGACAATGAGGAGTCGGAGCCGCTTCCTCGGGCATAGTCCCAGGCGTAAGCCTGGAAGCCGAGTTATCAAAAAAAAAAAAAGATAGGGGACGGCCGCTTTGTGGGTTACGAGGGTTGGGTCGATCGATCAACAATGTCCCGATTTATATAAACTTAATTAGAAAAAGAAACAAAATTTATTTTTAATATACTTATAAGATACTATTTACAACAGTTGTCATCTTTAATTTATATATGTTAGATATAATATTAAAAGATTAAAAATATATTATAATATATATGCAAAATATATTAAAAATATAGACAAGGGGAAGTGATACCCTAACTCGACCCACCACGGGTTATGGGATACCCGCGGATCGGGGTAAAATTGTCATCCCTATTGTGAGGGTTGGAACTTGGAACTGCTTAAAATAAGGTTCTTGATGTAAGTCCAAGTGGCTACGATAATCTAGAGGGGGGTGAATAGATTATCTCGGTTTTTCAGATTTTACCCTCTTTTTCGAATAATCAAACAAAGATGAAAGCTAAATGCAGAAAATAAACAACACACGTTGATTTAAAGAGCTTCACCCCACCTAGGGACTACGTGCTCTACCACCCCAGTATATCCGGGATGGGTTTCGAAAAAGAAAAAGAAATTTTATTAATTACCAAAATTAATACAACACCTTGAGGATTACCACAACCCTCTTACAACACCTTCAAAGAGATCTTCCTTCACCACCTTTGAAGAGTACCACACTCTCCAAACACCTATCACCTAGATCATCCAAGTGTATTCTTACCACAAGAATACTCACAAGGATGTCTTGTGTTGAATGATGACCAAAATCAAGATTACAACTCAATAATGAATGAAACCATATGAGTACAAGTGTAATCAAGAATTGAAAGCCTAAACCTCAAATGTGTGCAAGTGAAAGTGTTTAGGCTAATACAACAAGATATATGAAAGTGTTTGCTTGTTTGCTCTTTGCTTGTGTGATATGTTGTATCTTGTTGTTTGAATGAAGCCTCTATTTATAGGAGAGGTCTTGGCTTTGATTTCCGACATTACGAGCTCCTCCTCCTTTGGGAGTGATTTCTTTGCAAAAGAAACCATATAAAATCATCAATATAGTCTGTTAGAAATCAATCCCACAAAATAGGGAAAAGTCATCTTAAAATGCAACGGATAGTTTCTTTGATAAAACAGGGTTCGACCGTCGCGCAGAGATAAGATTCAAATTTGTTTTCTGCGATTTTTACATAGGGGGGCCGGTCGGAGGGGCGACCGGTCGCCGCCTTGATCTTGACCGATTGGGGTTGATTAAAAATCGAAACAGAGAAGACAAGAAACTTCAGGAGGGCTCCCGTGCACGGCCGCCCGGGTCGACCGGCCGCCCCCTACGGCCGCCCACCCCTTGGCCGACCGGCCGCCTCCCTAATTTTTCTTACGTCCATTTTCTGTTCCAAAACTCAACTCATGTACGGGTTGCCTATGGGGCGGCCGAGTCGAAACTGAACAGATGTCTTGTCCAATTTTTTATCGAAAATAAACTCCAAGAAATACTCAAAAATAGTAAAAACATTTTAAATCGATCAGTATTTAGACAACATTTAGGGACATTGTTTTGGTTTAAAAACACTTTTGAACAAAATCATCAAAATCATGATAAAAACATTTATCTAACAAACTCCCCTTTTGATGATTACAAACCAAAACAATTTTCACAAGGACGATTTTGAAAACAAAATAATTTACCGATTTTACGAATGAACTATCCGTTTAAAAACATTTTATAAAAAGCTCCCCTATTGATAAGCACATCAACAAGAAAAATTGCATAAGCATAAGCATAAGCTATAACAAGCTTTTTACGAGATACACATAAACATTATGAGCTAATAAGCTCCCCTGTCAAAATACATATAATCTATTGCAATTAAGTCCATAATACAAGCCATGGACTAGGTATACTTGGCTTTAGGAAGTCATAACTCATAGCTTTTATTATGAGCTTTTATTAGCTTCTTTGAGCTAACGAGCCAATTTCTGTTTCTCCCCCTTTGGAATCATCAAAAGAATGTTAGGATGATAAAAATATTATACATGTATATCAAAGTGCGCTAGAATACGATTTATCAACCATTGAGAGAAGAAGGCTTAAAATCCGAAGAAATGGGAGAAATGTATCATGAACAAATCCATAAGCTCGTTTTGTATACCAAGACATGATCTCAATAAGTATATAAGACTTTTGAAAGCAAGAGAATCATGTAAAAGTTGAAATTTTCATTGTGACATTTCATCGAACACTTTGTGAGCGTAAAAATTAAAAGAAGTTATATAGAGCCCTTGTAAATGAATCAAACCAAAAATTTTCATCACCAAATCATACCAAACATCATACAATACAACATAACATCTAAGCTCATTATGATCATATGATAATTTCATCAAGAAATATACAAGAAAGCCATAGCCTCAAGGGTTCAACCCAATTGAGCAAAGAAAAGAAACTTCTTACCATTTGATCGGTAAAGATGAGCGATGATGATGATAAACATGCTATATTATGTCCAAGATATGAATTGAATGCATGAAAACAAATTTTGAGTGAAATTTGTGTGAATTCGACGAAGGGGACGAAAAATGGCAAAAATGGGTTAAAATGACTAAGGCATGAGACAGAACGGTTTTAATCCAAAAATTTGCTTAGGGCGACCGGTCGACGTTGAGGGCGACCGGTTGCCCTCAACCTCATCAGCCCACTGTCTTGCCAGTTTTATTAAAATCCGAATTTTCAACCAAAAATCCGATTTTTCGCCCCTAAGTTTTGAAAACATGCAAAATGCAAACGTAAACCTCATTCAATATGCATTATGCCTAACCGAGCTCGTATGGACGCAAAAGTCTCGGAAGATAGCGGTTTTGTAAAAATGTCCGCCAATTGATCTTGAGATGGTACAAAAGATATCTCAATTTTTCGTTTAGAAACACAATCCCTTAGAAAATGATGTCGAATCTCAATATGTTTAGTACGGTTATGATGATCCTGGGTTTTGAGCAATATTTATAGCCGATATATTGTCACAAAAGATAGGGGCGTTTTCAAAAGAGCATTTGTAATCCGCTAAGGTTTGTTTCATCCAAAGAAGTTGAGTACAACAAAAAAAGTCATGGATATATATTCGGCTTGGCCGTTGAAAGTGAAACACAATTTTGCTTTTTGAAAACCAAGAGACTAGGCAATCGCCTAAAAATTGACATGATCCTAAGGAAGTACTTTTCCGATCATCAATATTTCCCGCATAATCCGAATCACTATAACCTTTAAGAGAAAAATTTCCATTCTTTGGATAGAATAAACCATATTGAATAGTGCCTTTCAAATATCGAAAAATCCTTTTAACGGCACTCATATGAGATTCTTTGGGATTGCTTTGAAAACGAGCACATAGGCATACGGCATGAAGAATGCCCGGTCTACTAGCGGTTAAATAAAGTAAACTACCAATCATACCTCGATACTTTGATTCATCCACGAACTTGTCTTTTTTATCTTTGTCAATTTTGACATTAGTTGCCATAGAGTAGACACGGTTCTTCTTCCTTCTTCAATTCCGAACTTCTTCAAAAGTTCCTTTGTATATTTTGATTGCGAATCGTATATACCTTCTTGGCATTGTTTAATTTGAAGCCCAAAAAAGAAGTTGAGCTCCCCATCATACTCATCTCGAATTCTCCTTGCATTAACTTAGAAAATTTCTTGCACAAGGATTCATTAGTAGCACCAAAGATAATATCATCAACATAAATTTGCATAAGTAAACAATCTTGCCATTTTTCAAAAACAAAGAGAGTAATATCAACTTTACCTCTTGTAAAACCATTTTGCAAAAGAAAAGAGTTAAGTCTATCATACCATGCACGGGTGCTTGCTTTAAACCATACAAGGCCTTTTTAAGTTTATAAACATCATTTGGCCTAGAGAAATTTTCAAACCCCGAGGTTGTTTTACATAGACTTCTTCTTGAATAAATCCATTTAGAAAAACGGATTTAACATCCATTTGGTAAAGTTTGAAATTTTTATAACAAGATTAGGCAAGTAAAATACGAATAGCTTCTAAACGTCTTCGGGTGCAAAAGTTTCATCATAATCAATACCTTCTTCTTGACAATACCCTTGAGCTACTAACCTTGCCTTGTTTGAACAATGTTGCCTTGATCATCAAGCTTATTCCTAATACCCATTTTGTACCAATAATTGTTTGAGAAGGAGGACAAGGTACCAATTCCCATACATCATTTCTTTCAAATTGATTCAATTCCTCTTGCATCTCCAAAACCAATCCTCATCCTCAATAGCCTCCTTTAGCATTTTTAGGCTCTTTTTGAGATACAAGAGCTTTTTTCGCAAATTTTCTCCGGTCATCACTTTATCAAGGGGATCACCAATAATAAGATCTTTTGGGTGATCTCCTTTAAATTTCAATGCCACGGAAGATCCGGCAAGTATCATCTTTATCTTCTTGAGGAACACTTGAAGTGGATGGTTGATCATTAGATGTAGTAGGTTGATCATTTTGAGCATCGTTTTGAACAATGGGTTCAATAATATCCTCTTCATCACTTTCATCATTGGGTATTCTTTCAACACCCGAAGCTTCATTGAATTTGGCATGGATAGATCCTTCAACAACCCCACTAGTCTTATTGTAAACCCGATATGCTTTGCTCTTCGTTGAATATCCCATAAATATCCCTTCATTGGCCTTAGGATCAAGTTTGTCCAATTGATCCTTGGTATTCAAAATAAAGCACTTACAACCAAATATTTTGAAATAACTAATATTTTGAGTTCTTCCTTTCCAAACCTCATATGGAGTTTTATTCATTTTGGGACGAATGTAAACTCGATTAATGACATAGCAAGCAAAGATTTATGGCTTCGCCCAAAAATATTTTGAAGTGAAAATTCATTTAGCATGGACCGACTCATCTCTTGTAGTGTCCGATTTTTTCTTTCGGCTACTCCATTTTGTTGAGGTGTCCTTGGAGCCGAAAAATTATGAGCATATCCCTTAGTTTCACAAAAAAACTCTAAATTCACCATCAAATTCTCCACCTCGATCACTTCGAATAGACTTAATAGTATCTTCTTTTTCATTCTCAATAAGTCTACACAACTTAACAAACTCATTAACGGCATCGCTTTTATTGGTAAGAAAAAGAGCCCAAGTATATCTAGAAAAATCATCGACAATAACGAAAGTGTAATGTTTTCCACTTAGACTTGCCGCACCAATATCCCCCATACAAATCAAGGTGAAGCAATTGTAGGGGTTTGGTTGTGGAAATTTCATTTTTGGGCTTAAAACTACTCTTAATTAATTTGTTCTTTTGACAAGTGTCACATAAGCCAAGATTTTCAAAATTCAATTTGGGTAGTCCTTTTACATGTTGGTTTTTGTAAAAAATTTCAAATTCTTGTATCCAACACGTCCAAGTCGCCTATGCCATAAACTTTTAAATCATTATTGGCGACTAAACAAGAAATATTTTGACTAACCAAATCACTTGTACAAATTTTGTAAAGATTGCCTTTTCTATTTGCTTCACAAATAATTTTACCATTTTTAAGAATAAGGCATTTTTCTTTATTGAAAGAAACATCATAATTTGAATCACAAAGTTGGCTAACACTTATCAAATTAAACTTAAGCCCTTCTACTAAAAGAACATTACTAAGAGAGAATGAAGAGTTACCAATTTCTCCATTTCCAAGAATTTTTCCTTTGCCATTGCTAACATGACCATACTCTCTTCTTGGAGCTTGATGTTGGTAAAAAGTTCTTTCCTCCCGGTCATATGGCGTGAACATTCGTTGTCCACGAGCCATTTTGAATCTTCTATTGTTGTTATAGCCCCTATTACCTACAAAAGAATTTCTTTTAGGTACCGTATAATTTTGGGGTCCATGAGAGTTAGTCTTGAGACCTTTGGGTCTCCAAACATGACTAGAGTTATTTCTCAATTTGCAATTATTAGCATAATGTCCAACTTTACCACAATAAAAACAAGTAGGAGTATTAGAACTACTAGCACGTACAAAAGTCGGACCTCGGTTATTTTTCTTAAAAACACTTTGAAATGGTTTATAACCAAGTCCCAATTTGGAATGCTCACCTCTTTGTGCATCTAAAATTTTTGTAACTTTATCCGTGCTTATGTTAAAACGATGCACATCATTTTTCAAACATTCAAGATTTTTTGTGAGCAATTCATTTTCGATTTCAAGAGTATAAACTTGAGTAAGAGTAATAGCATGAGTTTTATCAAGAGATTCATAAGAAGTAAATAATTTATCCTCTTCAATTTTAAGTTTTTTATGCTCCTTTTTCAAGGTCTTGTATTTAACAATCAAATTTTGAAATTCAATTTGCAATTCATCAAAATCACATTGCAATTCATCAACTAAGGAGGAGGTAGAAGAGTTAGAGCGTACCTCATTATTTTCATCGCCTATGCCCATAAGACCATGTTCGGTTTCTCCTTTCTCGTCGGTTGTTTCAAGTAATTCATCCCAAGTTTTGACCTCCGCATTTAGAGCCTTCTTTTTCGAAAAATGCTTCTTTTTCTTTTGTTCCTCCTCATCGAGTTTTGGGCAATCGGCAATGAAGTGCCGGGTTTTCTCGCATTTAAAGCAAGCATTGTCTCTTGGTTTTCTTGCCTTATTTTTATTCACAAATTTTGCAAATTTTCGGACAAGTGCGGTGTCTCCTCCTCATCATCATCATTATCATAGTATGCATTATTAGAAAAAAGAAGACCTTTAGGAATATTTTGCATACCCGATTGATTGATGGTTGGTTTGGAATTTTTCCTTTCCTTGAGATAGACTTCATAGATGAGGAGATTTCCGATGAGCTCGTCAAATTTGAGTGTCTCAAGATTTTGTGCCTCCGTGATAGCCGTCACCTTTTTCGGACCATGAGCCGGGAAGAGCATTCAATACCTTAGTCACTTTGTCTTCTTCGAGATGACTTTACCGAGGGCCACAAGAGGATTGACAATGTTGTCAAGCCTTTCCACCATCTTAGAGATGCTTTCACCATCATACATGTTAAAGTTTTCGAAATCTTTAACAAGCATGGTCTTTCTTGCTTGCTTGACCTTCTTTGTCCCTTCATATATAGTCTCCAATTTTTCCCAAACCTCATGTGCCGACCTTATGCCTCTTATGCGATTGTACTCGGTGGCGGTAAGAGAACAATGCAAAATATTTAAGGTCTTACCGTTTAGAGAGAAAGCATTTTTGTCGTTTTCATCGAACTCCTTGAAAGGCTTAGGAGCCGAGGTGCCATCCTCCAATTTCTTGGTTGGTTGATCAACTCCTTCAACAACCACATTCCAAATGTCGAACCCGCACCCTTGTAGGAAGCACTCCATACGGTCTTTCCAAAATGCATAGTTGTTGGCGTCGAATAGTGGTGGCTTGTTGGTGGAGGCGCCGGTGGTGAGATGAGCATCATTCGTAGCCATGGATCTTTCCTCTTTACTCGGAACGAGCTAGCCAAAGAGTTTGGCTCTGATACCACTTGTAAGTCCAGTGGCTACGATAATCTAGAGGGGGTGAATAGATTATCTCGGTTTTTCAGATTTTGTCCTCTTTTTCGAATAATCAAGCAAAGATGAAAGCTAAATGCGGAAAATAAACAACACACGTTGATTTAAAGAGCTTCACCCCACCTAGGGACTACGTGTTCTACCACCCCAAAGATATCCGGGATGGGTTTCGAAAAAGAAAAAGAAATTTTATTAATTACCAAAATTAATACAACACCTTGAGGATTACCACAACCCTCTTACAACACCTTCAAGGAGATTACCACAATCTTCTTTCACCACCTTTGAAGAGTACCACACTCTCCAAACACCTATCACCTAGATCACCCAAGTGTATTCTTACCACAAGAATACTCACAAGGATGTTTTGTGTTGAATGATGACCAAAATCAAGATTACAACTCAATAATGAATGAAACAATATGGGTACAAGTGTAATCAAGAATTGAAAGCCTAGACCTCAAATGTGTGCAAATCGAAAGTGCTTTGGCTAATACAACAAGATATATGAAAGTGTTTGCTTGTTTGCTCTTTGCTTGTGTGATGTGTTGTATTTTGTTGTTTGAATGAAGCCTCTATTTATAGGAGAGGTCTTGGCTTTGATTTCCAGACATAGGCTCCTCCTTGGGAGTGATTTGCCGCAAAAGAAACCATTTAAAATCATCAATATAGTGTTAGAAATCAATCCCACAAAATAGGGAAAAGTCAGTCTTAAAATGCAAATCGGATAGTTTGTTGATAAAACAGGGGTTCGACCGTCGCAAGCAGAGATAAGATTCAAATTTGTTTTTCACGATTTTTACATAGGGGGGACCGGTCGGAGGGGGGTGCGACCGGTTGCCCTTGATCTTGACTAGGTTGGGGTTGATTAAAAATCGAAACAGAAAGACAACAACTTCGGAGGGCTCCCGTGCACGGCCGCCAGGGTCGACCGGTCGCCCTACCGGCGACCACCTGGTCGACCGGCCGCCTCCCTAATTTTTCTTACGTCCTTTTTTCTGTTCCAAAACTCAACTCGGGTATGGGTTGCCCCTATGTGAGCGACCGGTCGAGCTGAAATGTATGTGTTGTCCAATTTTTTATCGAAAATAAACTCCAAGAAATACTCCAAAAAATAGTAAAAATATTTTAAATTGATCGGAAGTATTTAGACAACATTTAGGGACATTGTTTTGGTTTAAAAACACTTTTGAACAAATTCATCAAAATCTTGATAAATACCTTTATCTAAAACTTGATATTAGAGTTAATTACAAAAACTACTCTAAAGTTAACATAATTAAAAAAATCCGCTTATCTTTTAAAATTACAAACACCAAATTTTTATTCTTATCTTACAAATTGAATCCTGAAGAGAGTATTTGTTAGGTAAATACAAAGTTTAAGGGGATATTTGTAATTTTGAAAGATAACTGAAGCTTTTTTTAATTAGACTAACCCTCGTGGGTAATTTTCGTAACACAAAAACTTGTGTGAGACCGTCTCACGGATCTAAATCTGTGAGACAAAGCCTCACATGGTCCCCCACATTTTCTCTCTCCGTGTTGACCCTCATTTCTCTCTCTATCACTAGTCCCCTCATTACCAAAGGTCAACCCCATCCCGAGGGCCCCCCCGCCTCGCCACTGTAGCTTCGTGGAGGATGTGAAGCGCGGGTTATGCCTCAACTAGTCGAAATCTTTGGCCAAGACCGAGTCACCACACAAGAAGTTCTCCTCCACCTCGTAAATCGTTACTGCAGGAGGATTTGAACAACCACACTATGGGTGCCGGCAAAGCGGACATCACGCTCACCCAAATCCTTTACTGGGTTGAGCTATGCCTGCCCGGGCTTAGTCCCCTCATTACCATCCACACACCAAATCTCTCATGGTCCATTCTCTCTCATCACATCACTCTTTGGTGGTCCATTCTCTCTCTCTCTTCTCGTGGTCCCCCTTTCTCTCTCCCTAACGCCCTCATTTATCTCTACACACATGAAACAAAGGAAAAAGATGAGAAAAATAAAGTATCACTTTTATTGAAAAAAGTATCACTATTTATGAAAAAAAGTATCACATTTAGACTCGAAAAAATTACTTCTTATGAAAAAAGCATCACTTCTTATGAAAAAGTATCACTATTTATGGAAAAAGTATCTTCAAAAAGATCATTTCTTATGAAAAAAGTATCACTTTTTATTTATTATTTTTTATAAAGTATCACTTATCATGTAAAAAGTATCACTTTTTTATAGAAAAATTATCACTTCTTATTAAGAAAGTATCACTTCTTTTAAAATAAATATTACTTTTAATTAACACTAAAGTTTCATTTTTTTGCTCAAAAAGTACCATTTTCTATTAAAAAGTATAACTTCTTATTAAAAGAAATATTATATTTAAAATAATGTATCACTATTTATTAAGAAAGTATCAATTCTATTATAAAAAGTATACGTTTTTATGAAAAGTATAACATTTTTTGTGAGATTTTTGTAACTAAAATGTTACGTGTAAAGAGAAAGAGTAAGGGAGGCGGATCCGAGAGAGAAGAGAGAGATGGGGAGCACAAGAGGAATGAGAGATGTGAAGAAAGAGAGAAATGAGTGAGGAGAGATAGTGGAGTGGGGACAATTGAAATGGGAGAGAAAGAGGAGAGGGGACCACTTGGGGCTCCGTCTCATGGATCTAATCAGTGAGACGGTCTCACAAGAGACTTCCCTTATCCAATTATCCCTAAATATTACATATGAAGTTTGTGCAATGAAATAAAATTAGAAAGCTATACTAACACAAATAATTTAAAGAGTTGGTCTTATGTCACATGGACTTAAGTACATGAGACGGATCTACAAAACACAAACAATATGGATATTTTTATGTGTTTTAGGTTTTGTTTAAAATTATATTTACACATATGATCCGTCTTATAGATAATGTTCATGAGACCGTCTCATACAAGTTTTTGCCTAATTTAAATTAAAAAATATTGGATAATAAAATTTAGGCATATCCAACCTAAGAAACTTTCATACTAAACACAAGCGGACTTTTGTTGAAACCAAAAATTGCATGAATGGTGAGCCATAGAGAGAATTGTGGTCCATGATCTAACATATAGGTGTAGTGCGAAGAACATCATTTATGAGCCACCAAACCCTCCCCGCCCAACTTCCAATATTTATTCGGAGGCTAATAAATTGATTTAAGTATTTTCTTGTGCGTTAAACCACATAATGCGTTGCAACAAAAAAATGGATTTTTACTTTAAATTCATCATTAAAAAAATGCATCACTTTCAAAACAATTGTTCAGATAATATAAAATATATTCTTGATACTTATCATAATTTTAATCTTTATTTGGTCCCAAAAATTGTATAATTGTGTTTTCATATAAGATAACCAATAGAATTTTCCCTTTTATAGTATAAATTAAGTAAGAAATATTATATAACGATTAAATTGAAGGGGGGAAAAGGAAATAATAAAAAAGAGAATAGTCAATCTTCGTCTTACCTCGAGCTTTCTTGGCCCACAAATGAGACATAGATGAAGTACCCATTTTGTGGATCAGCCCAATCATAAATCTTGTTTGAAAAGTGGTCCAAAATAAGTAAAATATTCTACAAATCCGTAAGTGGGCGGTCTGGTATTTTAATTGACTTTCGATCATTTATGGGCCCATGTTTTTGCATTTATCAATTTCAAGCAGGAAATGAGAATGTCATTGTCAAATTGCATACTTATTAATGGTGGAATATAAATAAAATAGAATATATGGTGAAGTTCTTTATATGTGGAATTACTTTCACCCATCACTTTCAAAATATATGAGCTTGAAGTTAGACGAAATTAAACATTTCTTACTCAAAATTGTCAAGAATAACTTGCCCACTGATAAAATATAATACATATTAGGATTCCTTATTATGTTTTAGTCCCTTTATAATTAGGATTTCAATCTTTTTAGGGTTAGATTTTCTAGTCGCTTACATAAGTGTATCTTTTTTTATTTTGTAATTCACTTTTGCTTTTGCATAATAAGAATACAAATATTTATTTTCTCTCTCAATATTTTATGAATTCTTTGATTTCAACATGGTATTAAGAGCCAAATTTTTAATTTTTGCCACAATGTTTTTTTGCTCGTTTTTTGGTTCCATTTTATTTTGTTATCGCTAGTTCTCGGTTCCGATTTGGTTAGTTTTTACTTATTTTTGGGTTAAGATTTGGTGTTTTTTCTTTATTTCGTTCGTCATGGCTACTCGTAAGGATGACTATCTTTAGGCAATTAGCGTGCAATTAGATGGGAAAAACTATTCATATTGAGTTATATCATGAAAAACCTTTTGCGAGGTAAGTCTATGTGGGGTTATGTTCTTGGGACAAAGGATAAACCTCTACGAAAAACCGATTCGGATGGTACAGATCTGTTGGAGGTTTGGGAAGCGGATAATTCAAGATTATTACTTGGATCAACAATTCGGTTTCGCAATCTATAGGGGCTCGATTGGCAAAGTATTGAGATGAAGGAAGTATGGGACCATCTGCACGGTTGTATATACACCAACTTTGCGAAACATTATCAATTGGAGGTGATATTCGTGCTTTGAAACATAAGGATATGAGTATTCAAGAGTTTTATTCCGCTACGCGATCTGTGGGATCAATTGTCGCTTACTAAATCTGCAGATTTGCGAGCTTTTTTGCCCTATATTACACGTCGAGAAGAACAACGATTGGTGAAATTTTTGATGGATCTTCGTTCGACTTTGAGGGGTTGCGTGGTAATATTCTGCATCGTAGCCCATTACCTTCTCTAGATTCGTAGTTAATGAACTTTAAATTGAAGAGATATGAATTCAAACTCATCCGATAAGGGGATCATTTCAACATCTACCGCATTAGTTTTTGTCATATCATAAAAGCCGATTAATAATAATCCCAATCGGGTGAATTCAAAGATACCCACTGATGAATGTGCCTTTTGCCACCAAAAGAATCATTGGAAGGCTTAGTGTCATTTGTTATTGAATAAAGGTGAACCAAAATAGCCGAGGTCCCAACAAGAAGAATTGAGGTTCCAAAGAATAACGACCTCCACAACGAAGAACCAACACCATTACCATCCCAATGGTCTCGTCCTGAGACCACCTCCGCCAAATAATGCGGTCGCCGCACCATCGTTGGATACATATATGTTTGAGCAGTTTCAAAAGTTCATTGCCTCACCCACATGATGTGTCTGCCTCATCAAATATAGGTTTGTCTCATTCCAATTCTTCGGGTACATTGATCGAAAAATTCTTACCGCAAGCATATGGTGTCAAGTTTTAGTATAGTTTTAGAAGTAGAGTTATCGTCTCCACAGGATTGGTATCAAATTTTATACTAAGTACTCGTAATTATTATAACTAATTCTATCTAGATAATCAAATAGAGATGTATTTTTATTAAACTAAAAATAAGACTAAAATTAACTAACAAGTTGGTTCGAGACAAATTCTAGAGGGTTGATTCACCTAATAATCCCCTATGTTCTCAATCCACCTATTAATCTATAAGCCCAATATTCCTACCATTTATCACTTCCTCTCTCGAGTGCCAAGTGATTCTATGTTTCAATTCGATTTCGATATCTCTATAAAAATCATAACCTAACGCGCTCAATGAATACTCTATCGCGGACTTGAAGAATTCATAAACCTCTCGGTTCTATGAAACCCTAAGTCATGTTATTCTATTGCCAGGTGTTCAATTACCTCTCTCGAGTGTCAAATCACACACACCAAACAATCTAAATTATTGATCGATAATCCGATGCAATCAATTCAAATAGCACAAATAGATTAAATGACATGTGAATCTCATAAACTAGAAATCAAAACACAAAGGTTCAAACGTAAGTTACATCAATTCCCTAAAAAGATAGGTTTAGCTCATTTTGGATATACAAAAACCCATGAAAAGTAATTATACATCTCAAGAATCGACAAAGAAAAAAAGAAGGAATTTAAAAGAGAAGAGAATAAATCCTCTCTATGCCCAAATGAGAGATGCCTTCAATTGTCATCCCGAACCCTAGCCTCGTGTTTTTTGCCTTGTGTTGTGCTCAAAATAATGTCCGACCCTTGTTCCGTGGCGTCATTCGTTGTATTTATAGGCCCAAAATCTGTCAAAAGCCCCAAAAGAATAAAATATATCACTTCTCTGCATGGACCTTTGCTACGCTGCAGATCAAGCCTTTTGCCCACCGCTCATCGTGGCTTGACTGGCTGACTGTTGTTGCCAAGATAGCTATGATCTTTGAAAGAGGTCGCTATCGTACTAGCTCTTAGCCGCTACGCCTTAAAGCAATATTTTTCCGCTTTTTCTCTTGGTAAATGCGATTTCCTCCTTCCAAACACATTTCTCATTGTTTTTGACCAATTTCGACTACCAAAACGTGTCGACTCTCTAATGACAACTAATGACATTAAATTGACTCAAACGACACTATAACTCCCGAAAACAATGCAAAAATCCTAGTCTAGAATACTTAATACATTGGTATAAAACCAACTTAACATACGTCTTCACTATGTGGATCTTAGATTGAGCTTCCTATCGTATGTCACCTAGTATGTCGTCTTTTGTCTCTTTGTCTCCTAATCATTTTGTGTCGGGCTTCTAATCTAGCTGATGGTACTCCAATGGCACTAGCAGAATTGGTTCCATTGTCACGCTTTGTTTTTCCATTCCAAATGTTTATTATGTTCCTAACCTCACCTTGAATTTGGTTTCAGTTAGCCAATTATGTGCGTCTGGTTATTTAGTCTCATTTTCTTCTTCTACTTGTTATGTACAGGACCCACAGTCTCAGAAGCTAAATGGGACATGCCGTAAGCAAGGGGGACTTTATGTTTTGGATCAACTCAAAATACCAGAAGATACAACTTTTAGTGTAGATTTGTCATTTTTTCTTTTGAGTCGTTCGTCTTCGGCCTTTTTCTTATGGCATTGTCGTTTAGGTCATGTGTCTGCGTCTTGTTTAGAGTTTTTGGTTTCTACTTATGTCTTAGGGGAATTGAAATCTCATGATATTTCGGATTGTAATGGTTGCAAACTGGCAAAATTTTCTACTTTACCGTTCAATAAAGGTGTTTGTTTCTCGTGCACCATTTGATCTTGTTCATTCGATGTATGAGGACCTTACCAATACAAAGGGTGGATCGTGATATTATGTTTCGTTTATAGATAATTATGCACGTTATTGTTGGATTTATCTTATGAAACGATGTTCGATTTCTTCAACATCTTCGCCACTTTAGAGTACTTGTGAAACCAATATTCAACCACCATAAAGTGTTTCGGTTGTGACTTAGATGGGGAATATTTTTCCAATGCTTTTCTTACTTTACTCGCTTCGATGGTACAAAGATCGACAAATATCTTGTACGGATACCCCTAAGAAAAATTGTAGGTCCGAAGGGGTGATAATGTAAAATCTAGAAGGAGGGGGAGGGATTGAATAGACTTTACCAACTTTTCAATTTTAATCATTTTAAAGTCAAAGTTTAGTCACAAATAATCTGGTCCTTAGTGGACAACTTAATTTACCTTCACAGTTGAGTTAGCCACTCAACAAACTCGATGAGCTATTGATAAGCTAACTCAAATTGATTCATTAACTCTTTAGAAATTCAAGACTTGGTTTCAATGAAAGACTTTCACCCTTTGTTTTAAATACGTTTTTGAACACTTGTTTTAAGCTTAGTTATTATCATTGACTTAGGCAAATTTAACAAACAAAATTAAAAATATGCAAAAATTAAAGTGCTAAATGTAAATGACGCAGAGCAATTTTTATAGTGGTTCGAGTATGGGGTAATTTCTCTAATCCACTCTTCTCCAACCACTGGAGGAATCCACTAATGTAATAGTGACTTTGTTATAAAATGGTGACGATCCAGCTAGGCCTTGATCACACAAAATGGCTTTACTGACTCAACTTCTTCACAAGACAGACAGGTTGTCCAACTACTTCAACTCCTTTGGACACTTGGATTTGTTCACACAAATACCCTCCGACAAGTCCGAGCTCTTGGTTCGAACTAGAACCTCACTACACTTCCTTCAATCTATGTGTAGACCCCTTGTCTTTAAACAAATTTTCCTCTTCAACAATTTGAAGTTGTCTTTCCTTCACCGAGTGAGTTGGATTGATTTCATTCGAGTTTTAGGCTTGAGGATAGTATTGAATGCTTGAGATTATTTTGCTTTTTGCTCGGATAGCTTGTGTCTATTGCTTTGCTTGCATTCGTTGCTCTTGGTTGTAACCTTCTCCCAATGAATTCCTTAGCCTTTTATAGTGAATGTTTGAAAAATATATCCGTTGAAGAGATAGATGTATTTTTCAAACTACACTTTGAGGTCGTTGGCTTGTCTTGTCTTGCAGCTTTGATGTAGACTGATCCTTGAATTTAACACTTTGCAGTATTTCCTTAAACTCTGCAGGTTTTCAGGGATATCCCATTGGTTCCTTATTTTTTGCACTCTTTCATCAAAACAACTTTAAGGATGGCGATCGACACATGCCTATTTTCAAAGAAACATTTGACTTTGCTTTGACAACGGATCTCTTCAGTTTTCTTGGATCCTTTTTGCTGCTTAACCCCTTTGACAATCAACTCCACTTAACTGGGAGTGACTCAACTGTCAGTCTTCTGTAACTTGACTGAGACTTGTCACACTTCACTCACCGCCACACACCGACTTCATCTTGGCCTCCAAATCGACTCATGCATGCTTCAACTTGGCTTCCACTCGACATATAGAACCCTATCTATTACAAGTTGATTTACTGATGAGAATTGGGGTGCCAACTTTATAATATAAGTTTTACATGATATCATCAAAATCTATTACATAAATTTCCCAACAATTTTCCCCTTTTGATGATATCAAAACTTAAATAAAAACAACAAAGTAAATAGTGCATAATAAAGAATGAATGTATAAATATGTCATTTTATTGAACATATCATTCTTGAACTTTACAATGTGTTACATAGTACAATGAAAAATATACAAAGTACTTACAATTTTCTCGTGTATTTACAATGAAGTAAAAATACAACATGAAGGTCTCTGCAGCAGTCTTCATCGCCTCTGCTTCCTTCTTCTTCTATCTTCGTCTTCTCTACTCTTCTTTCTCATCGTCATATTCTTTCCTTTTCTTCTCATATGCTCTACGAGAAGCTTCATCCTTTCTCCTTATTTCGTCCCATTCTTGATGTTGCCTTAATTTTCTTTCTTCTTGCCTCTTGTATGCTTCAAATTTTTCCGCAACTTCTCTATTTTCAAGTTCGTTGTATCCCGAAATTGATCTGACAACAAGTCTGTCTTCAGGGGATTTATGTATGTGAAATTTTTAGGCCTTTGTGGTGGAGTACCTCTTCTTCCACCACTCATTTCCCTACCTCGTCAGTCCGCTCCACCCCTAGGAGTGTATCGCACAGCCGAGCCTAGAAGTGTCTTTATCGCTTCCTTGAGTCGATGCTTCTCGACTGATTGACAAATTTCCAAGTCTCTTTCCCAAGACAAATCCCATGCTTCCTTTAGAGACAATCCTTCGAAAAATCCTCCACTTTGAGGGTTTGAAACTCCTCAAGTGATCTTAGTTCGATCCGAAGACTTTGGGAGCGGGTTCCTGTGGGAGCTTTATTGCTGGAGAGTCTGGTAACAACCCCGCTGGGGACCATCAAACTTGGTTTTCAAACTCACTCGTTCTTCTTTGCCTTTGGTTGACTTTCGCAAGTTTAGCTTCCATTGCGACCTTAGTCTTCTTCAATGCAATGTCGACTTTCTCATCACCGGAAGCTCTTTTGGCGATTGGGAATAGAGAGAGTTGGTGGATGAGCCATGTTAGGGCTTTTCAAGTATAATCTTGAGAGGGGCTTTCTTAAGTGATCCTTCCCCTTAATTCCACCGCCTTTCCCTTTTCTATGTTCCTCTTTTTTGGCATCATCACTAATGAGAGATATTTGAGGAGATTTGGACAGAATTAGATCTAGTTTTTCATGCGTTGTTGAGTGAGTTTGCTCTATGTTCGAATGCACGAGCCTTTATTTCTGCACTCATAATCTTCATTTCGGCGTCCATTATCATCATCTCCGAACACAGAGTGCTCTCACCATAGAAGGTCTTGCTTGTGTTGAGCCTTCAACAACTCTATATCTGTTTTATGCGTCTAGTCCATTCTCGAACATATGATCCCACTTTGTCTTTTCTTTGAAATTTTGCATTGTCGGCACTCCTAATCACCATTTGGTGAATAAGGATTTGGAGTAGCTGACTTATTCTCTTCTCAGTGCCTTCATCTGAGCTGCTATTTCCGAATCCTTAGAACTGATCCTCGAATATCTCCAGAGATCATTGCATCATGATTTTCCAACAGTTGGTTGAGTGCATCAAACCCTCTTTCCATATTTTCTATTTTGAATAGATAGCCTTGAAGGCTTTTCTTTAAGTCTCACGCTTCAGGTGATCGTTTTTCCGCCACACTACGTCAATGTCAAACCCAAATGGTACAACTCTTAAGTCGTCTGAGCTTCAAATTCTTCCGGATGGATTTCAATGGTATACTTGGCACGTTCTTGTGAGCTTTCGGTCTCTAGCGATTCATCGCTGATAAATGGGAAATAGTCGAGAATATATTATCCGGAACAACAGAACTTCTCCCACTCCTTCTTCGAGATCCTTTTCTTTGTTCTTTAGACTTGGTTCAACTCTATGTGCCTCACCGTGTGTGTCGGCGGCGTCATTAGCGAATCGAAACAAGGCTGTGAGGCTGATCGATCTTCACTGTCTCAACAACTTCATTAGTCTAAGTAGGTCATTCCTTTTGAGTTTTTCGTGGCCTCCGCCTTTGCCTCGAAGATCATGGGCTGGTTATGGCACCATTGGGGGTGGGCCATGAACCAATATAAATTTTGATAAGATCGCTTCCTCGCGTGCCTTCTTCATTTCTCTTTGCAATTTCCTTTATCTCTGGGGTCCTCTACTATTTTTTATTTGGGATTGGAATCAACTTCATTTTTAGAGTCCAAGAATTTGATTTGGACACGTTTTTCTCGTAGTGCGGTGCAGATCGATCTCTTCCATTTCGATTGACTGGAGGAGGAACTGAATTTTTCCTTTTTCAAAGAAAATTTTACCTAAGGAAGTCTCAACCTCTATTAGGCCTTCAAGACTTTAATGCTAGCTCAACCGTAGGGCCTTCTCGCACTTCCTTTTTGCGACTTTAGCCGCATTAGGGTCTTGGACATTCCCTTCGCAGCTCAACCTCTTGAATTGTACTTTCAGACCAGCAGCTTCAACTACCATGGTCTCATGTCCATCCTTTGCCTCAAAGAGCTAGCAGCGCAGCGTCCTTGGCCTCGCATCATAGTTGGAATTTCGGTTTGAGACAGTCTTAACCATCTCGAGCCTCGTCAATCCCACTCTGCTATATCGTTTCGGTCTTCCCATAGCTTCCTAACTTCAAGTTTGTAAGGTCTCCCACAACCTCCTCCAACCCGATCTTAGTATGTGCGCTTCTCCCTCAATCGGCACACCAACGAATCACGGTCGGAGGGTCATTGGACACAAGAGACTCGGCTGTTGTTTTCTTTGAGTGATCACCGACCGGGAAGTTGCCTCAACAATTTTCTCGTGGTTGGCTCGGTGAAGTTGCCCTCTACATCTCCACTCTTAGCTTCATTGCCGTGTCCCCGATAGGTCCTTCGAGTCTTGCGCCGGTGAGGTAGAAGCATCAATAGTCCTCACCATTTCTAGGATGTCGTGGGGTAGGAGAGATTTGAATAGATTATGACTCTCCAGACCCTTCGCAACAATTGTTCATGCAACTCCTTGGACTCTTTCAAGTCTTGTTTGAGTTCACCTTCTCGGTTGGATCAAGATCATCCAACACTTCCTCATCATCACACGCTTTTGGTAGGCTATAACGCGCTTTCGGAGCTTCGTGAAAGCGCAAGAGTGAGGCTTCTCAGATTCCTCAACTGCCTTGGATTTCTCTATCGCCTTAACTTTCTCTGCATCCTTCTTCTCAAAGAGGATGGTTGTGCAAAAATCTGGGTCCAAAGCAGACCGAATGGCAATGTTTCCCAAAAAGCTAAGGAGTTCTTCCTCCTCCTCAATGAACTCTAGGCTTTGAAATTGAGACTTGGTTGTACTAAACTTCCAGGCTCTCCAAATGCGTAGCCTCTCTTGAATATCTGGATATGCAGGAGATAGCATAATAAGATCATCATCATCATCATCATCATCTGCTGCGATAGGCTCTTTTCAAGAAATTTGCCTTTCAAAGAACAATTGCATGGGTCTGAGGGTATGTTACAACTAACTCTTCATTTCTGTTGTCAGCAGTGTCTGGTTCGGATTCCTCAGCTGTTGGCCTAACAACTGTCTCTTGATGTGGTTGAGCAACAGATTCATGCTCAGTGGCCTCCACACCACTTCCATCCTTCGATGTCTGCTGTTCCTTGACAGCAGCCTCTTTCTTCTCAGCTGTCCTTAACTCAGCTGGCTCAGTAGCTAGGCCGGACATCTTTACCAGCTTTCCCCTTGTCTTTCTTTCCAATGGAACATCAGGTTCAACATATTCTGGCTCCACAGTTGTAAATGATGTCTCTCCTAGTTTCTATTTCTTGGATGCAGCTGGCTTGCGAGGCATAGTTGATCTCTTCTTCCTCACTACTAGAGAGGGATTTGGGGTAGGAGCTTTTTTCTTAGGTACGGGGGCATGAGCAGGCTTAGGGGAGGGGCTTTGGTCGAAGCAGCTGTGTCCACAAGGACATGTTCAACTGATTCCCCCTCGCTAGTTGCAAACTTCTTGGCATGTGCCTACTTCTGGACACCATACAAATTTACCTTAAACATTTTTTTATTGGCATAGAAGGGTTTCCCATTCCGGAGAGGAACACCCTTCTTCTCCATGAGATGACCTAGGATCAGACCATAACCCAATGAACTTCCAAACTTCCCACCTTCTCCAACAGACATGTTCATCACATTTTGGCACAACTTGCCAAATATGAACTCTGCCCAAGGGTATAGATTCACATCCTTAGCGATTATCTCCTTGACCCCACCGGTAGGGAGATACCAGTGTTCAGTAGCAGTCAACTTAACTCTTTGCTGTTGACCGATGAGTGGATCTCATCATTGTGAACTTTAGTATTCATGTAATACATCGCTACCTCCTCAAGGTAGGTGTGAGAAAACTCCATTGAAAGAAATTTCTAGAGACTCTGCCTTGTCAAGCTTCTCGAGCCTATCTTCTTGTCAATACCTTGTCCACGCCCGCTTGACAAGGCCTTCAAAATCCACAAATCGCTGGTGTGGATCTTCTCAAAGAAGCTTCACAAAGTCATATGAGGTGCCATTTCACCGGAACTTGAGATATGAACGATAGAAAAACTAATGTTTAAGCTTTGTTTTGCGAGAGAGAGAGAGAGAGAGAGAGAGAGAGTTCGAGTATTCTTCGAGAGCAAGAGTGTAAGTGTGAGGAGAGACAAAATCAAATTTCTCTTTATATGGTACTTGAAAGGACGGTTTTTAGAATTCAAAAAGATAAAAACTGATCAAAGGTTGAGATCATGTTTGAAAACCGCATTAATTTCCCAAAGATTAAATGCAACAACATTTATATCCAATCATGGGTAAACTTGCATGGCTTTTTATAGACATCATTAATTATCGCGTCGCCGCCTAAAAACATTCTCGCTCGCGAAAAACAATTGCGTTTATCACTTAGCTCATAAATTACTCAGCTATCATCATTTATGATTGGACTTTGCTTCTATCTTGACTGAATAACCACTCGGATGTACAACTAACTCGATGCAAACTGACTAGCCATATAAGTTGTTTCACTTGGTGATTAGTGAAACTCTTCTCAAATCCATTTCTCTCCTCTTTAACCCTGCTGGATGAGTCTTTTGTGCTTCCTAACATAGCTCAATCAATCCAAGCTCATTTTTAAGCTCTTCAAACCTTGATTCACATGGCTTTGTGAATATATCAATAACCGCTTATCAGCTGATATGTATTCCAATGTGATCTTTCTTTTCAACATGATCTCTTATAAAATGATATCCGACATCAATAAGATTGGTTCTTGAGTGTAATACTAGATTCTCGAGTAATTACAAAGCACTTGTGTTATTACTTATTATTAGAATCTCTCTGTCTTTTATATCATAATCTCTCGCTTGTTGCCTCATCCATAAAACTTGGGCACAACAAAACACTGCGTAGCAATGTACTTCGATTGTGGATGTAGCTATTGAATTTTGTTTCTTGCTAAACCAAGAAAAACCAAACTATTTCAAGCATTTGACAGTACCGATGTACTTTTCCTATCAACTCTAAATCCAACATAGTCCGAGTATGAGTAGCCAACCAACTTGCATCCTCCTTCCATTGGATACCATAAGCCAACTTTTTCGGCATCCCTTCAAATACCTTAGGATTCTTTTTGGTCATAGTCATGACTTTCCTTTGGAGCATATTGAAATCTAGCACATACACCTACAACAAAGGTGATGTCTCGCCTACTTATCTTGTTAAATAGAGCAAAGATCCAATGAAGGCTCTATACCTTGTTTGATCAACAACTTTGCCTTTTGCATCCATATCCATCTTAACTCGATGTATTCATGGGAATCTTCACAGATGACTTCTCTTCCATAACAAGTTTCTTCATTAAATCTCTGGTATATTTGGTTTAACTTATGAAGGTTTCATCCTTCATTTGCTTGACTTGAAGACTTAGGAAGAAAGTCGATCTCCCATCATGCTCATCTCAAATTTCCCTTGCGTAAGGTTTGATAATTTGTCACGCAGCTATTTGTTTGTGGATCCAATGATAATATCATCCACATATATTTGAACAAGCAGTATACTCTCCCCATCTTGAATTCTAAAAAGTGTTCTATCAACCTTGCTTTTGGTGAATCCATTGTCTAAAAGAAACCGAGACAATGCGTCATACCAGGCGCTTGGTGCTTGTTTCAAATCATACGAAGCCTTCTTGAGCTTGTAGACTTTATCTTCAATAGTTTCTGCTTAAAACCTGGAGGTTGTTCCACATAGACTTCTTCTTCCAAAAGTTCATTAAAAATGCAGTCTTCACATCCATTTGATTGACTCGTGAAGTTCTTGTGTGCATCATAAGCAAGAAACATCCTTATAGCTTCCAATCTTGCAACAGTGCAAAGGTTTCATCAAAATCTATGCCTTCCTTTTGCAATACCCTTTGCTACCAATCTTGCTTTGTTTCTCACTACATATCCCTCTTCATTCATCTTGTTTAGTACCAATAACATTTTAGTGGGTAGGCCTTTGAACCAATTCCCAAACTTTATTTCTTTCAAACCGATTCACTCCTCTTTGCATGGCTAGAATCCAATGTGTGTCATCCAATGCTTGTGACACATCTTTAGGCTCAATATGGGAAATGAATCAAGTGAACATAGCTTTATGTTGAGTTCTCGATCTGGTTCTTACTCATTCTCTAACATCTCCAATAACAAGCTCGGAGGATGGTCTCTCGGTCATCTCACATCCGTTGGAGTAAGTCGATGGATTCAGGTTTTCTTGCAACTAAATTGTCTTGAACAACCGTCATCATTCGGTTGCAAGTCTTCCACTGTCTTTGAGATTCAACTATCTCATCTTCATCCGGGTTGAGTCTTCGACATCCGCCTCAACATAGGGACTCTTCGAGAGCAGTTGGTTGATTCATCTTGTCGCTTAACTCATCAATGTTTTCTCCATTGACATTAGGTTCATCAAAACCATATGGATACACTTTTCTCGCTGACCATATTCCTCTTGTTCAAAGACTCAAAGCTTTACTCTCGCTTGAGTATCCCAAAAAGATACCTTCATCACTTTAACATCAAAAGCTTTCAAGTTGTCCTTGCCATTGTTGTGAATGAAGCACTACATCCAAAGATATGAAAAAATCCAACATTTGGCTTCCTCCCCATCCAAATTTTATAAGGGGTTTTGGTCACCGCTATTGATCATATACCTATTCTGAGTGTAGCAGCAAAGATTGATGGCTTCACCTAAAATCTCTTAGGCAATCTAGCTTCACTAACATGGTTCTTGCAACTTCCTTGAGAGTTATGTTCCTTCTTTCACTACTCCATTCTCACTTGTGGAGTTCTTGTAGCGACAACTCATGAGCAATACCATTCTCTATGCAATCGAGTTATTATCCCATTGACAAACTCACTTGCTCTATCGGACCTTATCTTGATAATGGTTTGACTCTTCTCATTTTGAACTCTTCTCATGAGCTAAGGAAACTTTTGCAAAGTTTCCTTCTTTTTACACATAAAAATGGTACATGTGTATCTTGAATAATCATCTACCACTTTATTCACGGTGTATTTCTTTCCACCGATGCTAGCCGGTTCAACATGACCAAATAAATCCATATGTAATAAGTGCAATATCCTGGTTAAAAAAGGACTTGGCTTGTCCTTAAATGAAGACTTGATTTGTTTTCCCATCCGCATGCATCACAAATGCTTTCCTTCTTGTATATTGAGTCTAGCAATCTTCCACAAGATGACTCCTTGCAAGCTTGTTGATTGTCTTGAAATTCAGTGACTCACCTTCTTGTGCCACAACCAACTTGATTCAGTTGTACTTTTGGCTAACAGACATGTACTTGGTGTAGCAGTTGACCAATCCAATACATACATGTTTTTCTGTTTTGATCTCGATAGCACAACTTCTTTAGATTCAAGATCCTTAATCTGCATACTCCCGTGTTGAATCCTATATTGTATCCCTTATCACAAAGTTGGCTAATGCTCAGCAGATTAAAATTCAGCCCTTCAACATAGGCTACATCTGTGATTTCTAGTTGATACGTGCAAAATATACGTGCATTTAGGGCTTAAAATGGTATATAATTGATACATTTGCATGTATATTTAGTGTATTTTATTTGGTTTCCTTATAAGAGCAGAAATCTGCGTATTCTTGTAATTTTTAAAGAAAATAGAGCTTAATCGAGAAGATATTAGTTGGAAGTCCCGGATACGATTGACGAGTGCAAAGAGAAGATCGAAAAGACGAAGAAATTGGACAAAAACCAATCACACGGTCGGACCGTGTGGGACCACACGGTCGTGTGACCTGCCCGTATGAAGAGACATGTCCGTGTGAAATGTTGGGAGTAAACAGGGGCGAAACCAAGTCGCACGACTGGACCATGTGAGGGCTACACAACCGTGTGGAGTGACCGTGAAAGTCACACGAGCCATGCGACGGGCCGTGATGGATTTTTGTGTCTTTTCCCATTCAAACTCTACAAGTGATCTCTCCAAGCACATATATAAAGGACCCAAGGGCTGCACATAAATTCATCCATCCATATAACATACAACACACCAAAATACATAGGAACACAAGTTCAAAGGTCTTCGAGAGAGGAAGGCTAGGTTACAAAGAACACCACAAGGCATTTCACATCTATGGAAGCACAAGAGCTTTGGAGGCTTGGAAGGAGAATCCATCCCGACAAGAAGGGGGGTTTTCTTTCTTAGTTTAGATCTATTGTCTCGTGCTTAAACGATGTCACAATGTTGATTTCAAGTTTATCTATGAATTTGTTATCAATGTTTGGCTAATCTTTCGGATCCTAGGCATAATCAAAATTGTGGATTCATGTTAAATCTTGATTAATTATTTTCTTAATTGATTAATGTGTTCTATTTTATGAATTCGAGTGCTTAGTTATAGTTTTCGATTATTTGGCCAATAATTTGCATGTCATACTTGCTAGTCCATAATCCGTATGGTGGTTTTAACGAGCCAAAAATCGACTTGAGACATAAATAGGGTAATGTATCGGGATATACTACTTCATTTGTAGGGAGTATTTCAATTCAAAGATATGTTGGGAGTTAATAATAGTTGTGATGTATCGGGAGACCTCAATTGCCATTAATCTACTATTTATGCGCCACCCGGGAGGGGGAATAAACTAGTTTAGGAATTGAACCCATAGAAACACATGAATTAGTTTTGAAACATTAATTGAATTTAATATTGAAGAAACATGTTGAGATTATGTGCCTAGGGTTGCTTCGTATTTGTTGAAAATACTTGTGGGGTTCAAAAATTTATTTCTTTTTCATTTCTATTTTTTGATTTTTATAACTCTTGACATTCTTTGTTCAATAAAATTGGAATATTTTGTTATTATAGCCTAAGTGTTTCGTAGTCAATCCCCGATGAATACGACCTTGCTTGCCATTATCCTATAAACTACACTCGTACACTTGCAATATAGAGATCCAAATATTTTGGCGAACATTTATGGATCCAAATCATTAGATCTCCCCGAAGCTTCTTTTTTCCCCAAATATGACTTTGGCTTCTTTTTGCTTCTTTTGCGCTTTGATAAGTTCTTTTTATTCCCCTCACATATGTCCTGGAACAACCAAGATCCTCGCACCAGGTTCATTGGCACTCACCGCCTTGAACTGCATCAATGAAATCGCCAGTTAGGTACCCAAACCTATCTAGATCCTAAGGGGTTAACACTATAAGGTGATCCAACCAACCTATAGCCAAATGGTCCGACTCTAAGAGGTTGCCACCCATCGCTTCCATAATCATAATGAATATTTGCAAATTGCTTGGGAGCTTTAGGCTCATACAACTATTTCTTTTGTCGTATGCCTGTGTGAGCTTGTGCATTTGCTTTCTTGGGATAATAATGAAACTTTTGTGCATATTGGGTATTGTGTTTGGATGCATATGTGTGCTGATAATTGTTCATTTTCCTTGGGAATGACCTATTTTGAGTCCGAGGTCTTTGCCACTGGGGCTTGTATCCCTCGAACTTGGCCGATATCTCATTTGATTGTTCCAGTCAACTTGCTTAGGATAATTTCTACCATTCCCATCATATGGCTTTCTTTATCGAAACCTCTGGGGCTTTTGGTAGTTATGTTTTGATTTCACTGAGAATATTTTCTATTTGAGTCCGCCGATGGACTCTTCTCAATTTGGTTTCAATCTGTCCTCTCAAAGATACTCTGGGATTTTTGCCCTTGCCTTTCTATCCTAGGCCAACATAGTTGTGATTGTGTTTGTGAGTGGGTGTGGGTGTGGGTGCAACATATGATGCTTTGATTTCGGACTCCTCATTACTTGAGGATCATTTTTCCATAACCACTCTTGGAGTTTAAGCATGCACAAAGGAATTATATCATATGCCTATTTTATCTCCACTTTCCTTTTTGTATCATTATAAATTCATCCAATGATTTAGATGTTATGGTAAATGATGCAATCACATTTTTTAAACCTTTTTCTCTATTTTTCGTTTCAAATAAGTCTACTTTGATCTTAGCTATTCAAACCTTCACTTCGGTGTTCTCGGTAGCTTTGTGACTTAGAGTACTCACTCCTTAGCCACCGTGAGTTTTGGCTTTTGAGTCTGCTATTTTCCTTATTCAAAAATGTGAGAGAGGTTTTCACGTGCTCAAATATTTCATCATTTTGCCTAATGAATCATAAAGATCGGTTGGTGATGAAGTGTTTGTGTCACTATCATCGAATTAGAATGAAATGAGTTAGAGTGTACCTCTTCTTCATTAATGCGAGGAGTGATCGGCCTCACTTTGTCCCGACTCACCGGTTCTTTGCACTTGGTTGTGTCGGCCTTCAGCTAACATGACTTTCTTCTTTTCTTGTCTCCTTTGTTTGAAGACTTTTCTTTCCTCCTTATTTCTCGTACTTGTTGATCGGTAGATAGGGACAAATAATAACAAAAATGTTTTGGCTGTCTACAATTCTAGCACAGTTTTCGACTTTCTAGAAGTCGACTCTGTCACCTCTCTCGATTATCGGCTCTCGATATTCAATCCTCGATGGTCACTCTCTTGGATGGTCTTTCTTCCTTTGCTTTGGAAGGTGTTGAGTGTATCCTAGATGATTCACCCTTGTTTCTTTTATAGTTCTTATTGAAGAACTTGTTGAATCTCTTTGCCATAAGGGCAATCTCCTTTTGGTCAACGGCTTCCTTGATTCGACTCTTTCGGATTCCCCATCCATAAGTGCAAATTGTCTTGGTATAGTTTGTCTCTTCTTGCTCTTTCCTTCCTTCGAGCTCGAATTCATAAGTTTTCAAATCGAGAATAGCTCATACACGTGGTGATGTTTCCGCCGCATTTTGACACAATAACGTTTCCGTCGCATTTTCCCTGGGATGACGTGGTGATGTTATTTGTCACAACATGTTATCGCTTAATACACGCTATTTGCAACGTATCAACAAGGTGTCAAAAACATGTGTCCGCCGATGCAATGGGATTTCACCATGCATAGTGGAAGGGCTCGCAATGATCTTGGGTAAGGATCCCAATCGCACTATCGTATAATGATGCATCGACGCCAAGGACTTCCATGTCTCATATTGCTCGTCAAACTCCACATGGATTTTTTCACCGCTTGATGTTCGTTGATGAGTTTTAATTCCCTTCGCCGTTCTTCGCCCTTACGAAGGGGCTGCATGAATAAAATATATTACATTCATCGATTGATGAATTAGAGCGATAATATTATGGAGAAACAGGATGATAAAAAAGTGATATCATTAGCATTTTCTTAAACTTAGTACTAGGATTAAATATTAGAGCTTCAATAATGTTGAGACTCATGCTCTATATTACAAAATCTTCCCCGAGACAGAGCTAGAAAGCGCATCGCCAGCCAATATCTATATTAAATTTGGCGGTTGTCTCGATCTTGTATATTGTTTGAAGCTAAATATTTCCTTAACGGATAACAGTTCATCCTCGATTGGAAAAATTTATTTCGTAGGCTTTACCGGATCACATTGTCAAGGGTCCCATCATTGTGAACCCAAGTCATCATTATTGAGTCTACCCAAGTTAACTAGACACTCAAAAATTCCAAATGCAATAATTAAAATACCCATTGGTTGCCCCAAATGGACATCAAGTAATCAATCGATACATGAACATGAAATTACAAAAATAGATAATGTGGTTTTAATCGCTTGAAAACAACTTATACAATACCAACAAATTAGAGACAAAGGTCTTAATTGGTGAAATTTGGTGAAAGTGTTAACAAAAATTTCTCAATAGAACAAATTATATATTTATCTTTTGTATTTTACTCCCAATAGTATATTGTTGTATTCTCTGCCGCTAAACCATCATTATATCATCGACTCCAATGTCAAGTATTATTAATCAGATTAACATACCATGAACTTTATTCATCGGTTGGCAAAATCGCTTTACAAAAATGAGGACCTCGACGACGAAGAGGGCCCTCCAAAGGAGGCGGAGCAGGTGATGGCGAAGGAGTCTCATCTTTTCCCGCGTCGTATGGAGTTGGCGTGGCGACGCAATCGATCGCTGTGGCTAACCTCGGTGACAGAGAGTGAGAGTGATAGAGAAAGTTAGAGAGAGAGAGAGAGAGAGAATGTGATAGTGAGAGACAGAGGTGGAGGCACGGTCGGAGACGGAGGCGAATGACGATGGCAAAGAATTTGAGAGAGAAAGTGAGAAGGGAAGAAAAAAAAATATGGCGCGATCATTTGCTAAAATCTGGAGGGAATTCGAGTTTTTGCGACAAGGTTATTAGCGACAACAATTGTTGTGACAATGCAGGCTTTTAATTGGGCCAATTTTCCCAACATGCCAGGTCCAAATTATTTTGCTACGGAAGTTGTCGCAAAAACATTCCATTTTGTGACAACCAAATATTGTCGCAAATAATGTTGTCCCAAAATCATCTATCTCTTGTAGTATCAAAGCAATTTACACCGATCAAAAAAAAAAAAAAAAGCAATTTACAGTTAAAATATAAATTAGAGTGACATTTAATTTGTTATGCTATATGTTGGAAATTTTCCACTTATTTATTTTGATTATTATATATTTGCATAAAAATGGTTCAATTTTCGATACACATGACAAAATGGATTTCATATAAAATCCGTTAAGAAAAATAAATATTTATGCTTTTCGTATACGCATTTACTCGCTATTAGAAATATGTGATGTCATTTAATGATATTGTTGGTTAAGATGTAGAATATTCATTTATAGTTTGAAAATAATGTGTATATAAGAATTTTGTTTTGTATGGTTTCACAATTCACAAATAAAATCTAAATTATGGCAACATTCATTATGCTATACATATGTTGGGAATCCTCACTTATTTATTTGCATTATTGTCTTATTTTTCTGCTTTTAAAAAGTATTTAAAAATCAATTATTTTTTATTTTAAACAAATAATTTTCATATCAAAATTGAGTTATTGGAAACTCACTTTATATATTTCCTTTAATAATTTTGAGTCCAAATATCTAAACCTAAAATTTTATTGGTATTTAAACAACTTTATTATATTGTCGACGGTGATATATATGTATATATATAATATTAAAAGAAAATTTAATTTCTCTTATATATATAATGCGCTATCGCCTATGTATGTGACTATGTAATATATGTATATATATGTAATACCCAAGCCTCTCACTACTTACCTAGTCAATATAGTTCATGCATCATATGTTAATTATTTGTTACTTCCATCGGTTTATATCGCTTTCATAATCCTAGAACTTTCATGTAGTTATCGTATTGCTAATTTAAGTAGTTGGTGTACTTTGTAATATAAAAAAATTAAGGGTCGACTAATAAGTACGATTAGACTACACGTGCTAGCATTAGAAACATGAGAATTACTAGATTAGACGTGGTAAATTTGAAACTAAAGGATGACACCAATGTATTTACTGGATCATACACGATAAAAGGGTTAGTATAATACATGAGGCAATAGTGGAGATACCGTTTAGGAATAATATATATTTTATTAGAAAGCAATAATAATAGTAAAAATAGTAAAATTATATAATAATGAAATCGAGAAAACATATTAAATATATATAGTGTATATATATATATATATGTTTATATATAATGATTAAAGCTAATATACACTATGCCACTAACATATATATAATAATATATATATAATAACATATGAAATACAAACACACACATAGGGATTGGATCAAATGGGACCACATAATTAGAGTGAGACAAAGATAGACTAATCCTGTCCCACAAATTTGTAATTTTAGATGGTTGAGATTTACCCAATTTAATAAATATTTTTGATTTATTTTAAATCTGAAAAGGGCAGCATTGTAATTGTGTAATTACATAATATCATTTAATTTTGGTAACTAAGAAGGGCTCCACCTTCCACCACGTGATCCCGGTACATGTGCCGGGCGGGCGATTTCACCACCGGGAACAAGACGGGAGGAGAATCCATCTCATGGATCGAAATTCACCGACGAGAATTTCATCAAGAAGACACCGGGGGGTATTCTGCGATGGCGAACGCGGCCCGAACATGAACGGGTCGCGCTTCTTCATCCGCACCGCCAAAAATGGCGTGGCTCGATGGAAAGCACGTGGTGTTTGGGCAGGTTGTTGAGGGGCTTGACGTTGTGAAGGCTGTGGAAAAATTCGGGTCTCTTCGGGCCGGACTGCGAAGCCCGTTGTGGTTGCTGATTGTGGCTAGTTGGCTTGGAGTTGAATGGGATTTTTGGTTTGTCGTCACGTTTCAAAGACCCGTCCGACGAGCTCGAGTTTGGGCTTTCGATCTTAGGATTGGAGAATGGTGAAGAAGACGATCTTTGACGTGGAGAAAACGAGGGTCTACGAGGAGGTAGTGAGGATTATTGCACACTTATATATTTTTCGTTGTATACTTATATGTGTTTTTCTTTGTATAAGTAGTTAATTTTTATGTATATATTTTATGTTTGATGTATACTTATGTTTTTTGTTGTATATTTATATGTGTTTTGATGTATACTTATATGTGTTTTGTTATACACTCATATTTTTGTTTGACAATTGTAATATGTAGTACAAATATGTTTAATATACAATATAATATTGTTAAATATACATTAAATATATGTTAAATATACAATACATTAATGAGCGTGATTTTCTCTCTCTTTATAACTGATTTACTTAATCCACGGTCCCCACATGTTAATGAGCGTGATTCTCTCTCTCTCTCTCTCTCTCTCTCTCTCTCTCTCTCTATCTCTATCTCTATCTCTCTCTCTCTCTAACTCGATTCCTTAATTCACAAATCCCACATGTTTTTGTTTGACCATTTTAATATGCAGTAAAATTATGTTAAACATACATTAAAATAGTGTTAAGTATACATCAAATATATGATAAATGTACAACATACTGCATAGCAGAGCACATGCACGATTTTCTCTCTCCGGTCAGGCAATTTTCTCGCGATTTTCTCTCTCCCCTCGTGATTCTCTCTATCCCAATAACTGATTCCATATATTTGAATGGTCCCCACATATTTGTTTTGACAATTATACCCTTATTTTTCCTTAATTAAATATTTAATGTAATTTTAACCCCTATTTATCTTAAATTTTGATATAGATAAAGGAGGGTTGAGATGAGTCCACATTGTCTCACTATAATATGTGGTCTCATTGGATTCTCCCCCCACACACACATATATATATATATATATATATTGGTACGTGTATATATAACTTATAAACATATAACTAATATAATATATATGGATACTTGAGTGTGAACGCAGGGACACATCCTATCAATTGGACTCTTTCGATCTATGGCTGATATTAAATCAATTGTTACTCTGTTTTTCCATAAATATTATTCATTAAGGGTATAATAGTAAAAACCGAAAAAAATGCTTTGATATTATTTATGGACGGTTACAATTTTGGATATGGAAAAGATTTGTGATTTCTCTCACCTCTAGCCATTCGCGGAGTAATGATTTTCTCGCTTTTTAGTATTGTTTTTTTGCAACGATAGTAATGATCTTCTACTTCGTTAGTTATTCATTAAGGTAATAAAAGTCAAAACCGAAAAAAATGCTGATTTTATTTATGGACGGTTATAATTTTGGATATGGAAAAGATTTGTAATTTCTCTCACCTCTAGCCATTCACGGTTCTTCATCCAAAATGATAGTAATGATTTTATGCCTCTTTACTCCTTAGTATTGGTTTTTTTGCACGATGTAATGATTTTCTGCTTCGTTACTGTTGTTTTTTTGCTTCATCTATCTTTGCTTTAATTCATTGCACCTTTATAAGTCATTGCAACTTATAAATCATTGCAACGATAGTAATGATTTTTTGCTTTGTTAGTATTGATTTTTTGCTTCATTGATAATTTTTAATTGCTAACCAAATTTATTCATCAATATTTTTAAGTTGCTACTTCAGTTTTACAAAACTGCTTTTTAATCATATTAATTTTGCTTCTTTAACTTATAATTTAGAATCGTGCATTTTTGGGATTAAAATATCTCTAATCACTTATTTTTGTAATGCGATTTTAATTTTATATTCTCGTTCTTTTGTACATCATGCTTGCAAAATTATCGCTTAAATAAAATGACCTATGACGATAAAAACAATACTATCAAGCAATAACTATTCCAAAAAAGCAAAAACTTATACTATGTACCATGAAAGCCAAAAAAGGTACTGTAAAAGCATATATCTATTAATACGGGTGCAATCTCAACTTCATATACTACTAAAGCAAGAAAGATGACCTATTGAAGCATAAAAATAGTACTACTGAAGTAATAACTATTCCAAAAAAGCAAAACATATACTATGTACCATGAAAGCAACAAAAATATACTATAAAAGCATAAATTTATTAACAAGGAAACAATCACAATTTCATATACTATTAAAGGACCGATATTTGTGTACAATAAAAACACCTTCCCCTCCCAACATCACTTGTGATCTCCCCTCGTGTTCCTCACTACAACAACAACAACAAATTAAGCCTTAATCCCACTACGTGGGCTCGCTATACGGATCATATCGCGCCATCGTTTACGGTCACAAGCCATATTTTCATTTATTTCTAGGTATAACATATCTTGTTTAATAGCTTCTTTCCAAGTCTTTTTAGGCCTACTCTACTTCTTTTGATTTGTGTGAGTGATTCTCTACCTTCTAAGCGTCGCACGGTGCATCTAAAGGTCTCTTATAAACATGTCCAAACCATCTTAATCGTGTTTCTCTAATTTTCTCATCTATTGGTGCTACTCCCACTTTGTTTCTAATGTGTTCATTTCTTATTCTATCTAATCTAGTGTGTCCACACATCCATCTTAGCATTCTCATCTCTCGCTACCCTCATTTTTTGTTTGTGTTCATATTTAGTCGCCCAACATTCTCAAGCCATAAAGTATTGCGGGCCTTATGGCAATTTTATAAAATTTTCCTTTCAATTTTAATGGTATTTTACAAATCACAAAGGATAGAAGATGCACTCCTCCATTTATTCCAACCACTGGATCCTATGTGTGACATCTTTATTGATTTCTCCGTTCTCTTCAATTATAGATCCTAAGTATTTAAAACTCTTTGTTATACTCACTTCATATCCATCAATTTTAACCTTCGTCTCATTGTTCTGTTGTTTTTACTAAAGTGGCATTCCATGTATTCTATTTTAACCCTACTTATAGTAAAACCTTTTGATTCGAAAGTGCTTCTCTCCAAACTTCCAATTTTGCATTTACTCCTTCTCTTGTTTCATCAATTAAAACTATATCGTCCGCAAAATAACATACATTCGGGATGGATTTTTGTAAGTGTTTAGTGATTTCATCAATTATTAGGATAAAAAGGTAAGGGCTTAAAGCGGATCCCGATGCAAACCTATAGTGTTTGGGAATTCACTAGATATTCCCCATTGTTGTCCCGATACATGTTGTTATATCATCATACATATCTTTTATGGCATCTATGCAAGCTATTTTTATTCCTCTTTTTTTCCAATACGCGCTACATTATATCTCGGTTGACTCTATCGTATGCCTTTTCAAGATCAATAAAAACCATATGTAAATCTTGTTTTCTCTCGTTATATTGTTCACATAGTCGTCTAATTAAGTGTATAGCTTCAATTGTGGATCTTCCTGGCATGAAGCCAAATTGATTATCTAATATACTAGTTTCATTTCTTATTCTTGCTTCTATAACTCTTTCCCATAGTTTCATTGTATGACTTATTAATTTAATTCCCCACGTAATTTGCACAATTTTGTATATCCCTTTGTTTTTATATATAGGTATCAATATACTTTTTCTCCATTCATTAGGCATTTTCTTAGTTTTTAGGATAACATTAAATAATTTAGTAAGCCATGCAATTCCAACTCCACCTAGACATTTCCATGCTTCAATTGGTATATCATCTAGGCCAACTGCTTTGCCAGTTTTCATTTTGTTTAGTGCTTTTTCTTTTCATGAAGTTGAATCCTACGATAAAAGGTACGGTTTTTTTGATTGATTGGCCTAGTTCTCCTAATATGACTTCATTTCTCTTCGGTTCGTTAAAAAAATTATTGAAATACCTCTTCCATCGATCTTTTTGTCCTCGTCTTTCACTAAAATATTATCATTCTCATCTTTTATGCATTTAATTTGGGTTAGATCTCTTGTTTGTTTTTCTAAATTGAGCTATTTTATATATATCTTTCTCTCCTTCCTTAGTATCTAGTTTTTATAGAAATCTTCATATGGCTTGGTTTTTGCTTCATATATTGCTCTTCTTACTTCTTTTTTTTGCGTCTTTATATCTTTTAAGATTTTCTTCGTTTTTTACAGAATATCTTTATATCTTTTATTGAAATACCTCGTGTTCCTCGACTCGATATAATTTTCCTTTTTCCTCGCTACCTTTCACCATTTCAATTAACATTTATAAAAACACTTGAAAAACCAGGAAAAAAATTAAGAACGCACAAAACATCAAAATATACCATGAAAATAAAAACCATGTATCATCATAGCATAATTCTATTGTTAAGAAGTCAATCCAAACTTCATATAAGCAACCCTATATAAAATTGAGAAAACAAAAATTTGTAATAAGCACATACTCCAAACAACTACATATACTAGAACACCAATCAACCATTAAAAAATACCCAAACATCAACTACATAATAAAAACAATAAACATGTACTATCGAAGCATAAAAAGTACTAAGGAAGTAATAAACATGTACTACCGAAATTGTTATCACGAAAATTCAAATTAATAATGATTATTTTCTCGGTTTAATCATGAAAAAAACACACAATCACAATAAACACACAATCTCAAAGACCCACAACCGCAAATTACTATTCTAAAAACGCACAATCTCAAAAACACACAATCTCGAAACATACAATCCGAAACCCTAGTGCAAATTAAAATGTTTAAACACACAATCTCGAAATTAAATCAAATTAAAGCAAAGTTACGTAAAAACTTAGGTTAAAAATCGAAAATAAATTAAAGAAGAAAAACACATACCTCTCAAAATCGAGTGTAGAGAGGTGGAATTTTCGGATCCTTCGAAAATATGTGAAGATGGCGTGAAGATGGAAGATGGCGTGAATGCGATTATGTGAAGAGAAGGTGAGTTGAAGTTGGCGTGATTTTTTTGTTCGTGAAGAGAAGATGGGTTGATTCTATTTGTTCTGTGAAGAGAAGATGGCATACATATTGGGACTCTTCGAAAAAGAACGTGGGTTGTGGGGGAGTGGTTTTAGAGAAGAGATATGGGAAGAGATATATTTATTCCTGAAAAATAGGAATATTACCTAAAATAAAGCTTTTACTAATCTAATTAATTGTAATATTACTCAAATACCCTTTAATTTGCCAAAACAAAATGCCTAAATTAAAAAAAGACAAATCTTAACCGTCCAAACAATAGATCAACAGCTTCGAAGTGTCTCTATGTTCTTATCTCTGGGACCTTTGACTGATATGATCTTATTCCTATATATATACATATATATAGGGGGGGATCAAGTGAGACCATGTTTCTAGGTGAGACACAATGGACTAATTTCAACCATCACCCACTATTAATCAATGGGTATGATTTAATGGATAAAAAATATATTAAAATATTAATTTAATCAATATAAGGGTAGTAGGATAAAATAACATAACAAGATAGTTACAAAAATGGAATCAAATCTCTTTCTCTCTCATACATCTCCCAATTTCCCCAATCTCACGTCTCTCTCTCTCTCTCTCTCTCTCTCTCTCTCTCTCTCTCTCTCATTCCTCCATTAACGAAAATAAAGAAAACTCATGAAGAACTCGAAAATTACGAGTTCATGAAAATTACAGAGAAAAATAAAAAAAAATAAGTGGAATATTACAGAGAAATAACGAACGGTGAGTTCGAAAACTAAATATGCAACAAAACTCAACTAGATATGCATTATCCGAAACTATCTATGCAAAGTGTAAAAAAACTAATATGTAGTACAATATATCCAACTATGCAAGACGTCATAAACTATGCAACAAAATTAACTAACTATGTATTATCTAGAAACTATCTATGCATTGTGGAATAACTAAATATGCGAAGATATTATGTAACATCCCATTTTTATAATTTCCAAAAGCAACATCCCATTTTCATAACTAAATATACATTATATTGAACCTATTTATGCGGTGTAGTATAACTACATATGCAAGACGTTATATTCAATTATGTCATGTTTTCGTAAAACAAAGCCAACAAAATAACTAAATATACATTATTTGATGTCTAATTATGCAAAAAAAGAACTCTAACTATGTCAGAAAATAAAAATATTTGGAAAAAAAACAGGTTCCTTAAAATCCGCCACAAAAATCCTAAGTGTCAATTTCAAATTTCATAAAATTCATTTGACCACTAATTTGAATTACAAAATTACAATCTTACCCTTAAAATCAGCAAACATTAGGAACTAATTAGAAAAAACTGAATTAATCACATCCCTTCATTTTTTAAGATCAATGGGTAAGATGAGTCCACACTGTCTCACCTAGGAGGGTGGTCTCATTTGAACCAAATTCTATATATATATATATATATATATATATATATATATATAGTAGAATGGGGATATAATAGGGGAAGGGACATATTCACATATAGGATCGAACTCTGGTCAGTCACCCTGACAACAAAAGTCTCTACCACTAGAGTGTAATGTTGATCCATGGACAATTATATATTTTATTATGTCTTTTCTCACCAAAAATCTGGAAAATAGAAAATATCCGATTATAATTTTTAAAAAATCCAAACTATAGACACTACAAACTCTATGAAAATAATCAGTACCCGGAAAATCTGAACATGGAATACAAATTTGGATAACAAAATTAGAAATTAAAAACCATCTAACATAATGTGAATAAAAATATAATATTATATATATATATATATAATTGTACATATTTATATATGTTTTATTCACGAAAAAATAATCAACCATACATTTATTACATGAAATGCCTGAAATTTTGAAATCCTAGATGTATATATATAATTTTATGTATCTATGTATTATGTTTGAAAAAATAATCAAGTGTATGAATATTACATGAAATGCCTGAAATATTGAAATCCTAAATATATTTCTATATAACTGTACATTGATTCTTTACTTGTATATATAGTTTAAATATTATATTGCACACAACATTTTTAATATATAAGTGGTAAAATACTTATTACATAAAAAACGTTTTTTATTTGTTATATTATTTATGCTATTTATATTTGTTAATCTCAAACAATAGAACAATTATTGGTTATTCGTTTATGGTTAAGATAGTTTCTCAAATAATCATGATTTAAATATAATAATATTGTTATTAAAAAATTATATGATACTCTCATTTTATTTATTAAATCAACTCACATAGTAATTTGTTGGTATAACTTTCAACAATGTCTCAATTGATTAGTAGACATATAATTTTTAGGTTTTAGACAACTTATCTCAAAAAAAAAAAAAAAAAAAAAGTTTTAGACAACTCAATAAGTATTTTTAATTGGCATATAAATTTGCTTCAAATATATAATCAACTTTTTTTTTCTTTTTTCTAATTTTTCTAAGTTTTAATTTATTGTTGGATATATTAAATAATATTTTGTAAACACATATTATATATAATTATTAATATTATTTTATAAATCCTATCTTATTTTGTTCGGGTCAAGACTTCTCAACTTGTAACTCACTCCTCTGTTCAAAGGACAGGCGGGCGAGTTTGGATCTTGAGATATCGCCCTGCCCACTAATCCTCCAATATTTTTTTTAAATATCAAAATTATACAAAACTTCGTTATGTTATACTTTGTGCATCGCACAGGTGATACTAGTTTCTTATAAAAACGAATAAAATAGCATATCCAGAATTTCAAATAGTAACTCTGTGTTTTTTCTTAAACAACCTCAAAGACACTCAACAGTCATGGGTGCCATTTTTGCGGAGTTTTATGATACTCAAGGAAAAAACCTAAAACCTCTGAAGAACTGCTATGTCAAAATTGATGATTATAATTTATACACAATGTCACAACCATATCATACGTAGTGCAGAAATGTCTCAGCCTGCTACAAAATTAAGTAATAATAATTCAACCAAATGTTGTCACAAATAATGTTGTCCGAAAATCATCTATTTGTATCAAAGCAATTTACAGTTAAAATATAAATTAGAGTGACATTTAATTTGTTATGCTATATGCTGGAAATTTTCCACTTATTTATTTTGATTATTTTATATTTGCATAAAAAATGGTTCAATTTTCAGATACACATGACAAAATGGATTTCATATAAAATCCTTTAAAAAATAAATATTTATGCTTTTCATATACGCATTACTGCTATTAGAAATATGTGATGTCATTTAATGATATTGTTGGTTAAGATTTAGAATATTCATTTATAGTTTGAAAATAATGTGTATGTAAGATTTTTTTTTGTATTGTTTCACAATTCACAAATAAAATCTAAATTATGGAAACATTTATTATGCTATACATACGTTGGGAATCCTCACTTATTTATTTGCATTATTATCTTATTTTTCTGTTTTAAAAATTATTTAAAAAAATCAGTTATTTTTTATTTTAAACAAATAATTTTCATATCAAAATTAAGTTATTTGAACCTCACTTTATATATTTTCTTTAATAATTTTGAGTCCAAATATCTAAACCTAAAATTGTATTGAATTTAAACAACTTTATTATATTGTCGACGGTGATATATATGTATATATAATATTGAAAGAAAATTTAATTTCTCTTATATATATAATGCGCTATCATTTATGTATGTGACTATGTAATATATATATATATGTAGTACCCGAACCTCTCACTGCTTACCTAGTCAATATAGTTCATGCATCATATGTTATTAATTTGTTACTTGCATCGGTTTATATCAATTTCATAATCCTAGAACTTTCATGTAGTTGTCGTATTGCTAATTTAAGTAGTTGGTGTACTTTGTACTATAAAAAAAAATTAAGGGCCGACTAATAAGTACGATTAGACTACACCGGTAGCATTAGAAACATGAGAATTACTAGATTAGACGTGGTAAATTTGAAACTAAAGGATGACACCAATGTATTTACTTGGATCATACGATAAAAGGGTTAATATAATACATGAGGCAATAGTGGAGATACCGTTTAGGAATAATATATATTTTATTAGAAAGCAATAATAATAGTAAGAATAGTAAAATTATATAATAATGAAATCGAAAAACATATTAAATATATATATAGTGTATATATATATATATTTATATATAATGATTAAAGCTAATATACACTATGCCACACAACATATGTACACGTAGCTAACATATATATAATAATAATAATAATAATAATATATATATATATATATAATAACATATGAAATACAAACACACACATAGGGATTAGATCAAATGGGACCACATAATTAGAGTGAGACAAAGTGTAGACTAATCCTGTCCATAAATTTGTAATTTTAGATGGTTGAGATTTACCCAATTTAATAAATATTTTTGATTTATTTTAAATCTGAAAAGGGCAGCATTGTAATTGTGTAATTACATAATATCATTTAATTTTGGTAACTAAGAAGGGCTCCACCTTCCACCACGTGATCCCGGGTACATGTGCCGGGCGGCGATTTCACCGCCGAACGGTACCAGAGGAGAATCCATCTACGGATCGAAATTCGCCACGAGAATTTCATCAAGAAGACACCGGGCGGGTATTCTGTCGATGGCGAACGCGGGCCCAAACACGAACGGGTCGCAGTTCTTCATCTGCACCGCCAAAACGGTGTGGCTCGATAGAAAGCACGTGGTGTTTGGGCAGGTTGTTGAGGGGCTTGACGTTGTGAAGGCCGTGGAGAAATTCGGTCTCTTCGGGCCGAATCAAGGCTTGTTGTGGTTCTTGATTGTAGCCGATTGGCTTGAGTTGAATGGGATTTTTGGTTTGTCATCACGTTTCAGCACCCGTCCGACGAGCTCGAGTTGGGCTTTCTGATCTTAGGATTGGAGGATTGGTGAAGAAGACGATGCTGACGTGGAGAAAACGAGGGCCTACGAGGAGGTAGTGAGGATTATTGCACACTTATATATTTTTCGATGTATACTTATATGTGTTTTTCTTTGTATAAGTAGTTAATTTTTTATGTATGTATTTTATGTTGATGTATACTTATGTTTTTTGTTGTATACTTATATGTGTTTTGATGTATACTTATATGTGTTTTGTTATACACTCATATTTTTGTTTGACAATTGTAATATGCAACAAATATGTTAAATATACAATATAATATTGTTAAATATACATTAAATATATGTTAAATATATAATACATCAATGAGCGTGATTTTCTCTCTCTTTATAACTCGATTTACTTAATCCACTTGTCTCCACATGTTAATGAGCGTGATTCTCTCTCTCTCTCTCTCTCTCTCTCTCTCTCTCTCTATCTCTATCTCTCTCTCTCTCTAACCGATTCCTTAATTCACAAAATCCCCACATGTTTTTGTTTGACCATTTTAATATGCAAGAAAATTATGTTACACATACATTAAAATAGTGTTATGTATACATCAAATATATGATAAATGTACAAAGATACCGCATAGCAGAGCACATGCATGATTTTCTCTCTCCAAAGTGTGATTTTATCTCTCCCCTCGTGATTCTCTCTATCCCAATAATCGATTCCATATTTGAATGGTCCCCACATATTTGTTTTGACAATTATACCCTTATTTTTCCTTAATTAAATATTTAATGTAATTTTAACCCCTATTTATCTTAGCCATTGATATAGATAAAGGAGGGTTGAGATGAGTCCACATTGTCTCACTATAATATGTGGTCTCATTGGATCCTCCCCCACACACATATATATAATTGGTACGTGTATATATAACTTATAAACATATAACTAATATAATATATATGGATACTTGAGTGTGAACGTAGGGACACATCCTATCAATTGGACTCTTTCGATCTATGGGTGATATTAAATCAATTGTTACTCTTTTTTCCATAAATATTATTCATTAAGGGTATAATAGTCAAAACCGAAAAAATGCTGATATTATTTATGGACGGTTACAATTTTGGATATGGAAAAGATTTGTGATTTCTCTCACCTCTAGCCATTCGCGGAGTAATGATTTTCTCGCTTTAGTATTATTGTTTTGCAACGATAGTAATGATCTTCTACTTCGTTAGTTATTCATTAAGGTAATGAAAGTCAAAATCGAAAAAAAAAAAAACGCTAATTTTATTTATGGATGGTTATAATTTTGGATATGGAAAAGATTTGTAATTTCTCTCACCTCTAGCCATTCACGATTCTTCATCCAAAATGATAGTAATGAATTTATGCCTCTTTACTCCTTAGTATTGGTTTTTTTGCACGTGTAATGATTTTCCGCCGTTACTATTGTTTTTTTGCTTCATCTATCTTTGCTTTAATTCATTGCACCTTTATAAGTCATTGCAACTTATAAATCATTGCAACGATAGTAATGATTTTTTGCTTTGTTAGTATTGATTTTTTGCTTCATTGATAATTTTTAATTGCTAACCAAATTTATTCATCAATATTTTTAAGTTGCTACTTCAGTTTTACAAAACGCTTTTTAATCATATTAATTTTGCTTCTTTAACTTATAATTTGAATCGTGAATTTTTGGGATTAAAATATCTCTAATCACTTATTTTTGTAATGCGATTTTAATTTTATATTCTCGTTCTTTTGTACATCATGCTTGCAAAATTATCGCTTAAATAAAATGATCTACTGACGCATAAAAACAATACTACTGAAGAAATAACTATTCCAAAAAAGCAAAAACTTATACTATGTACCATGAAAGCCAAAAAAGGTACTGTAAAAGCATATATCTATTAATACGGAGCAATCTCAACTTCATATATTACTAAAGCAAGAAAGATGACCTATTGAAGCATAAAAACAAGATTATCAAGTAATAACTATTCTAAAAAAGCAAAACATATACTATGTATCATGAAAGCAACAAAAATATACTATAAAAGCATAAATTTATTAACAAGGAAACAATCACAATTTCATATACTATTAAAGGGCCGATATTTATGTACAATAAAAACACCTTCCCCTCCCAACATCACCGTGATCCCCCTCGTGTTCCTCACTCTCTCTGGATATAATTTTCCTTTTTCTACTACCTTTCGCCATTTCAATTAACACTTATAAAAACACCTGAAAAACCAGGAAAAAAATTATATCCAAACTATACCATGAAAATAAAAACCATGTATCATCATAGCATAATTCTATTGCTAAGAAGTCAATCCAAACTTCATATAAGCAACCCTATATAAAATTGAGAAAACAAAATTTGTAATAAGCACATGCTCCAAACAACTACATATACTAGAACACCAATCAACCATTAAAAAAACACACAAACATCAACTACATAATAAAAGTACTAAGGAAACAATAAACATGTACTACCGAAGCATGAAAAAGTACTAAGGAAGCAATAAACATGTACTACCGAAATTGTACACGAAAATTCTGCTCTAATAATGATTATTTTCTGGTTTAATCATGAAAAAACACACAATCACAATAAACACACAATCTCAAAGACCCACAACCGCGAATTACTATTCTAAAAACGCACAGTCTCAAAAACACACAATCTCGAAACATACAATCCGAAAACCCTAGTGCAAATTAAAATGTTTAAACACACAATCTCGAAATTAAATCAAATTAAAGCAAAGTTACGAAAAACTTAGGTTAAAAATCGAAAATAAATTAAAGAAGAAAAACACATACCTCTCAAAATCGGTGTAGAGAGGTGGAATTTTCGGATGCTTCAAAATATGTGAAGATGGCATGAAGATGGAAGATGGTGTGAATGTTGATTTACTGTTAAGAGAAGATGAGTTGATTCTTTTTGTTGTGTGAAGAGAAGATGGCGTAAATTTTGGGACCCTTTGAAAAAGAACGTGGGTTGTGGGGCGAGTGGTTTTAGAGAAGAGATATGGGAAGAGATATATTTATTCTGAAAAATAGGAATATTACCTAAAATAAAGCTTTTACTAATCTAATTAATTGTAATAATACTCAAATACCCTTTAATTTGCCAAAAACAAAATGCCTAAATAAAAAAAAGACAAATCTTAACCGTCCAAGCAATAGATCAACGATTCGAAGTGTCTCTATGTTCTTATCTCGGGCACCCTGACTCATTTGATCTTATTTCTATATATATATATATATATATATATATATATATATATACATATATATATATATAGGGGGAGGATCAAGTGAGACCATGTCTCTGTGAGACACAATGGACTAAACTCACGTCTCTCTCTCTCTCTCTCTCTCTCTCTCTCTCATTCCTCCATTAACGCAAATAAAGAAAAAACGTGAAGAACTCAAAATTACGGTTCATGAAAATTACAGAAAAAAAAAAAAAAAAAAATCAGTTCAATATTACGGAGAAATAACGAATGTGAGTTCGAAAACTAAATATGCAACAAAACTCAACTAAATATGCATTATCCAAAACTATCTATGCAAAACGAAAAAAACTAATATGTAGTACAAAGATATCCAACTATGCAAGACGTCATAAACTATGCAACAAAATTAACTAACTATGTATTATCTAGAAACTATCTATGCATTGTGGAATAACTAAATATGCAAAGATATAATGTAACATCCCATTTTTATAATTTCCAAAAGCAACATCCCATTTTCATAACTAAATATACATTATATTGAACCTATTTATGCAAAGGTAGTATAACTACATATGCAAAGACGTTATATTCAATTATGTCTTGTTTCCGTAAAAAAAGTCTTAACAAAATAACTAAATATACACTATTTGATGTCTAATTATGCAAGAAAAGAACCCTAACTATCTTTGTAAAATAAAAATATTTGGAAAAAAAAGTTCCTTAAAATCCGCCACAAAATCCTAAGTGAGTGTCAATTTCACCCAAAAATTCATGGGACTACTAATTTGAATTACAAAATTACAATCTTACCCTTAAAATCGTGAACATTAGGAACTAATTAGAAAAACTGAATTAATCACACCCTTCATTTTTTAAGATCAATGGGTAAGATGAGTCCACACTGTCTCACCTAGGGAGGGTGGTCTCATTTGAACCAAATCCTATATATATATATATATATATATATATATAGTAGAATGAGGATATAATAGGGAAGGGACATATTCACATATAGGATCGAACTCTGTCACTCCGACAACAAAAGTCTCTACCACTAGAGTGCAATGTTGATCCATGGACAATTATATATTTTATTATGTCTTTTCTCACCAAAAATCTGAAAATACAAAATATCCGGTTATAATTTTTAAAAATCCAAACTATAGACACTACAAACTCTATGAAAATAATCAAGACTAAAAAATCAACATGGAATACAAATTTGGATAACAAAATTAGAAATTAAAAACCATCTAACATAATGTGAATAAAAATATAATATTATATATATATATATAATTGTACATATTTATATAGGTTTTATTCATGAAAAATAATCAACCATACATTTATTACATGAAATAACTGAAATTTTGAAATCCTAGATGTATATATATAATTTTATGTATCTATGTATTATGTTTGAAAAAATAATCAAGTGTATGAATATTACATGAAATGCCTGAAATAATGAAATCCTAAATATATTTCTATATAACTGTACATTGATTCTTTACTTGTATATATAGTTTAAATATTATATTGTACACAATATTTTTAATATATAATTGGTAAAATACTTATTACATAAAAAAATGTTTTTTATTTGTTATATTATTTATGCTATTTATATTTGTTAATCTCAAACAATAGAACAATTATTGGTTATTCGTTTATGGTTAAGATAGTTTCTCAAATAATCATGATTTAAATATAATGATATTGTTATTAAAAAATTATATGATACTCTCATTTTATTTATTAAATCAACTCACATAGTAATTTGTTGGTATAACTTTCAACAATGTCTCAATTGATTAATAGACATATAATTTTTAGGTTTTAGACAACTTATTTCAAAAAAAAAAAAAAAAGTTTTAGACAACTCAATAAGTATTTTTAATTGGCATATAAATTTGCTTCAAATATATAATCAACTTTTTTTTTTTTTTTTCTAATTTTTCTAAGTTTTAATTTATTGTTGGATATATTAAATAATATTTTGTAAACACATATTATATATAATTATTAATATTATTTTATAAATCCTATCTTATTTTGTTCGGGTCAAAAGACTTCTCAACTTGTAACTCACTCCTCTGTTCAAAGGACAAAGCGGGCGAGTTTGGATCTTGAGATATCGCCCGCCCACTAATCCTCCAATATTTTTTAAATATCAAAATTATACAAAACTTCGTTATGTTATACTTTGTGCATCGCACAAGTGATACTAGTTTATAAAAACGAATAAAATAGCATATCCAGAGTTTCAAATAGTAACTCTGTGTTTTTTCTTAAACAACCTCAAAGACACTCAACAGTCATGGGTGCCATTTTTGCGGAGTTTTATGATACTCAAGGAAAAAACCTAAAACCACTGCAAGAACTGCTATGCCAAAATTGATGATTATATTTTATACACAATGTCACAACCATATCATACGTAGTGCAGAAATGTCTCAGCCTGCTACAAAATTAAGTAATAATAATTGAATTTGTCTCATCAATTAAGCTACGAAAGAATGAAGTCGTTTGATACATCGGTCTAAATTTCCTAACTGATCAAACATCACAAAATTCAAAAGTATAGGAGCCAAAAAACAAAAATTCTAATCTTTTATCATTCATCTGCTAAACAAGAAGAGAAAGAGAGAGATGTTCTAATGCCTCACCGTCTTTTTGCCACAATTCTCTCTTCACAATCCTTCTTTTTTACTTGGCCGCTTTGAAACGCAAGAAACAACGAATGGATGCACGCGAAATACCTCATGATTTCTACATTGAGTCGACAAAAAGTACAGCCTATTCATTTTTTCTAACAGCGCATTTTTCCCTTCAGCCTTTTCTCTATCCTCGAGTCATTTTTGTATTTGTTATGCTTAGTCATCCAGATGATCGCGAAGATAATAATACTCTTGACAACACTTGGATGAGACGGTTTCATTACATATCTTCCTTAAACTCTAGCAGAACCTCCTGGGGCAACCTGAAAAAAAAAACATAACCGATTACAACTTATTTTCCGAGCATTAGGGAGTATCCAACCAACTTAAAACGTGGTTATGGTTACAAGTTACCGACCTGAGATTGAAGCTGCCTGTCGTTGAAGCTCACTGACCTGTGCTTTAATTCACCTCTGCGAGTCGTCATCTCATCTAGTATTTCGGCGGAAGAAACATCGGGAGCGCCTTCACCATCATTATCAGGTGGTTCTCTATCCTGTTTTTCACACAACTCAATATATTTTCAGAAATGAAATGGCGCAAGAACCATGAAAAGGAGGAGATATAATGAAATATTTCTTATGTCGTATTTGTAACATTTTTAAGCCTCTTTAGAGGGTGTTTAGTTAAACTTATCTAAAAGATGTTACTTATCAAATGCTTTTAGAGCTTAAACTATATTAAATCTTATTTTGAAAACAAGTTGTTCAAGTGTTTGGATAAAATAGCAATGGCAAATGATGGCATCTTTTTAATCAAAATAGTCAAAATTGAAGAAGGTTGTTCAAAATAAAATCTTATTTTTTAACAACAGCTTTTAATATATAGTACCAACTTTTTTGCACAACCCAATGCCTACCGACCCAGGTTCGAATCTGGTCTGCTGCATACCATTTTTGACCACTAGCTTGTACCTCAACCCAGGTATCACTCGGTGTTGACCAGGGTTTGAACCCGGTATCTTTCGATTTCTTTGAAATTTATTCCCTCCCCTCCGACCAAGTACTCCCAACTTATTAAAAAAAAACAATACCAACTTTTTTAAAAACAACTTATAAACTCCTAATATCTTATTTTGGTAATCTTATAAGGTCTTTCTTGAAAAAAAAATACCAAACACTTTTAGAGGGCTTGTAATTAACTCTTAAACATGTTATAAGATGTTGGGCTTGTAATTAACTCTTAAACATGTTATAAGATGTTGAATAGCTTATAAGCTTGTCATTACTATGAGGAATAGATAAATTTACCGTGAGGGATAGACTCCTAGTTCTGACTGAATGTCCAATAATTTCTTCGTACTCAGCTGCATCCAGTTCCTGAAGGTGATTAGGTGGAAACACCTTGGGAAGAAGGTGCTCTCTTATGCTTATCAGAAGGAAGAATGGAAGTGGAAACAATATTCCAGCAATAGGTATCCATGTGATTCCAAAGCAAATGAGAAGATAGGCGAGTTGAAACAGCGTAAACATGAAGATGTATTTGAATGGTACCGACTCCACAAAAGAAGCATGGAACCCTTCAATGACTCTGCCAAACGAAAAATAGCAAATGAGTTAATTCAACTAACAAGTGTGGTCTTGGGATTTATTTAAAAAAAATTAGTAAACAACTAGAAGCATAACTAGTGCAACGGTCAACGGACTATCACATAAATCTCCATTGATCTTTATGGGAGTGTTAAAAAAACTTCTGCTTTTAGAATAAGTGATTTAGAAGCTAACAGTTAAAAATCAGAAGTTGTAGTGCTTGCAAATAGAAGCTAAAAGCTGAATAAGTTAAAAGGGAGTTTTTGGTGAATAAGTTGTAAAAGTGTTTTGTGTGTAAAAGTCAAACCAAAAGTAGAATCAAAAATCTAAAGCACCCTCCACCTCTACTTTTTTTCTAAAATCAGAAGCAGAAGTTGGCATTTAAAACACTTAAAACTACTTTGTTTCAGCCAAAAGCCAAAAGCTGACAATCACTTGTTTTATGTGTGTGCAAATACTCCCTTATATGATAGATTAGAAGAAGTTGAATGCGCAATGAATATGTAAGGCTTACTTGAAACGACGGCCTGGAGGAACAAAGAGCAGCAGAATCCTCTCCCAAAACTGATTACCAGGAGACTGTCAATGGCCATGTAGGCAAAGTATCCCCACAAAACTGAGGTAGGTATCATCTTGATTACAGGCATAACACATATAGCGAGTCCCACAAGTATGGATTGTAGCAAGTTGCTAATTCTTTGCTCATTTACTCGAACAGGCAAGTGGAGGTCGATACACCTTTCAGGATCAAAATTCCCATTCGTATCTCCATCTTCATGTTTCAAGACAGCCTCTTTCAAGTTTGCCAACTCTTTATCTGCAGTATGCTGCAGCAAACAAAAAAATTAGATTAACAAAATCCTCACAAAAAGTACCCTTAAGGTTCAGTTTAATTACAAAAAACTCAACCCCTTGATATTTGTTTCTATTTTAGAAATTGCACCTTATATTTGTTAAGCAAATACAAACCTCAATGGGTATTTATAATTTTGAATGATAACTGGATTTCTTTTGTAATTAGGCTAAAACTCAAATGCAAATTTTGTAATTTACCCATTACATGATTTCTTATAAAAATTAGATGGAACAAAAAATAGAAATTAGCACTTACAGATGGGGCACCCTCCATCTCTATGAAAACCTCATGCATTCTTCCGTAAATCTCTGAGTGGCTCGCTTGCTGTTTAATGCCCTCCTTTGCGCTCTTCACCATTTTCTTCCGAATCAGCTGCAGATCAAAAAATATTTTACTCATAGATACAAACACTAAGCAACAAGATTTTTCTGCAGAGTAATGCCTCTCACCTGCCTCTTAAGAACTGCAAGACTCGGGTATGCATCGGGATTGTGGAAGTACACCATTCGAAGGAGGAAGTCCAAGCAATCCACAAAGCAACGTCTGAAATTAAAAAAAAAAAAAAAAAAAAAGGGTAAGACTCTTGTCATAGCAGTAAGAAAAATTAAAGACTACAATCTATCTCTTGATTGGCTAACAGGGTCCTTCGCCACAATTAAAAGAAAAGTAAAAAGTTCATGATGGCAACTTTATATTATATACCATGACTCCAAGTAAGAGGATATCGTAATGGTAAGCAGATGGATTTTTCAGATTGAATTCCTTTTGTTGTGCCATCTGTGAAGCTACACTGTGATCAAAAAGTATAGACCTGCAATCATCACAGCCGGTATTAATGCAGCAAATATGTAACCCCGGTATCTTTGCCATGTCCTGCAATTTCATCGGACAACATTTTAGTTCTGTAATATTATGGAAGCAATGAACTGCAGGGAAAAAAAAGTAGAATAGTTAACAGAACAAGAAGATATCCTTAGATGAGACATCGAGCAAATAGAGATGCTTTTTAGTTTTAAATGGAGTACACGAGATACAGCTTCGTTGTCAGTTCAGTACCTTAATCACTGTCCAATGATACAGTGATTCAGATTCCCAAGGAAGAGGACAGAATAGCCTCCTTGGAACCCCAGAAGGAACATTTCTGGGTACACTATAGGATAATGCGGTCCATACAACAACCATCAGTGGAACCCCATAATCTGCAATAAAACTTCGGAACGTGCCTGTACAAATTGGCCGACGTTATACTTTTGTTGAAGTTAGAATGCAATGAAGTTACCATTACAATTAACGCCCACACCTGAGCCATAACGCCAGGACCTAGCTTTTCTGCTCCTTAAGGCAGTGATAAGCACACCAAAAGAGAATATAATTGCGAGCAACCCGTTAGTGTATAGCCATTGAAATTGGTACTTCTCGTCAGCGGCATTTTCACCTTTCGAATGCGGAATTCACTCAACACACCCTGTGATTCAAGCATGAATGTTATGAAAATTAATTATCCAAGCATTTCCAAACTGGATAATAGATGGTAATCCATCATCTCGCAACTAGAGAGAGCACAACAATAAGGACGAAGGGAGTGTTTGCAAAAACTTCTAGGTTGCATAAGTGCTTTGTTTGTGTGTAAAAGACAAACCAGGAAGCGAGAATCAAATCTAAAGCACCCTCTCCGTGCTTTTAGATTATGATTAAATGAAGTAGAATCAGAATCAGAAGTTGTCATTTGCAAACACTACAAAAGTGAATTTTTCTAGCTAAAAGATGAGAATCACTTTTTTTAGTGCTTGCAAACACTCCCCTAACAAGAAGGGGAAATTTTTTAAGAGAATTTACAGTTACCTTGATGGCCTCTTGAATGAAAAGAACAGTGATTAACATGCCAAAAGTTCTCCCGCCACTCTTGTAAACCGAGTGATGATGGTGCAAGCATTGAATATAGCAAGAAGAAACAACAGCAAGGCAGTCCATACACAAACCCTGTTTGTTACACAGCAATATCATCTTCTGGCTCAATATGAAAGTGGAACATCAAATTCCAAAAAAATAAAGAAAGAAAGACAAATGACGAAGGTTGGTTTTGCATACCACCCAGCCCAGGCTAAATACAGTTCCTTTCCTATACTGTTTTTGGCAAAATTGTACAAATAGGTGTACATTATAATGGTTGGCTCTGCAACCCCTAATATCAATAATGGCTGTCCACCAAATATTGCGTGGATGACCCCACATATAGCTGTAGAAGCAAGAGTCTCAGAGGTGCTCAAGCTTCCATCTGTACAAAAGCAAACAACTCTCAAACAAAATAAAAAAAAAAAATCTTTTTTATTGGCAGGATGAAAATACTTATCTGATATTACTTTGTTAAATTTACTGTATGGTGTTAAATATCGTTATTTCACTAAACAATTGTTAAAACAAAGTCAATGAGAGCATCTAACGGGCTAAAAGCTAAAAAGTGACCTGTTTCTCGACTCAATTGCTCCCCAAAGGCAATTACAGGGAGAGCAGAAGCAAAGAAAATATATGCTGTTGGAGCCAAAATCCTGAAATAGTGAATGACAATAAAATCAAATTAGGCTGTGTAATTGAAATATCAGTTATCAGTTCGCAAAATACATTATGTCCATAAAAAAAAAAAAAAAAAAAAAAAACGACAAAAAGAATGCACCTTGCACCGGAACCACATGTATCAAGCCAGTCCTTCTTGTAGCATGCCAGCCTTCCTTTAAAATCATCCACAACTCCCTTGAATGGAGTCCTTAGGTGATCCATGGTATTTGCTGTAATGAAGAAAGAACACTAAACAGGTAAATAATATTTCTGAGTATACAAATGCAGTGCTAAAAACAGATTGTCCGTAAAAAGAAAATAGCATACAGTGTATCATAATCCTTCAAAACTACAAAAACCCAGACAACAGAGACTGGCCATAATATATAAACAGCATAACTTCCTGATCATGACCACAAATAAGAACAATGTGGTCAATTAAAATATATAATAATAACCGAGGCACATGAAACCCTACACACACTGACAGCCATAATATATAAATTGCAAATTCCATGCCTGCAAATTTATTAATAATCACAAGGAAACCCGAACAAATACGACACATAATTCTTTCAAGAAAATATCAATACTCAACACATACTTCCAAAGAATGACTTATTTTATGCATATTCCCTGGAGACACCACATTATAAAACATCCCACATGGAGTCAAGAAAAAGCACCAATATGGACAAAATAGCCACCCATACTAAATTCTTAAACCACTAATCATATCTCTCTCTCTCCTTTTCCCCCAACAAAACTTGCCAATTGAAATAGAAGAAAAGAACAACTAACCTATTACAGTGTACATATCTGGTCAGTGAAATTTTCCATTTCCATCAGCATTCATGCCAAAATTCTTAAAATTCAAAAAACAAGAAAACAGGCATTAATATGAATAATGTATTCCGGGAATAATCAAACCGGTTAAGCCTTTTTTATCCAATAATAAGAAAGAATTTCAATAAATGTAATGTGGCCATATTTCAATCAAAAACAAATACAATCAATGGGAAATCAACAAACGAAATATACTGCCGCTCCAATTAAGCTATCAAATCCCATCAACTGTATAATCCCAGTGAAACAAAACAAAAAAAAAAAAACCCATACATTCAAACATGCCACAGGTTCTCGGAAATGCACATCAATCACAAACAAAGAATGTGTAGCAATCGCCAGAACCGAACGTAATATAAAGAAGAATGGAGCTGGAAATAAAGAAAAAAATATATACGAGTGGCCAATCAAGATTCGAGAAAGAACCCAAATGAGGGTGATATGGTTTTTTAAAGTATAACGGTAAAATGGTTATTATTAAACCGGATCCCTTTTTCCGGCAGGCAGAACGCCGCCGGCGGAGAAGGGAAATAATTTTGCGAAGGAGAAAGCAAAAGTCTCTACCTCTTTCTCTCTCTTATTGGTTTGCTGTGTTTGCTTTCATCCTTAATTTCTCCTCCTGATTTCTCTCTTTGCCAACTATTACTCCTTATTATGACAATGCCGTAATAGAGAGAGAAAAGCCAGATAGAAAAAGTTGGAGGAGAGAGAGAAAGAGAGAGGCCTGCGAGGGAAAGCGTAAGGAAAGCCGAAGAACGAATGTTTGGGATTTTGATTTTTGGATGTTCAAAAATATAATATAAAGATCGGGGACTGGGAGGCGATGCTAAGGGCCCACTGGATCTGCTGTACAAAAAAAGCTAAGCTGTCAAAAATTACACCGTCAATATTTTTGTCATCTTTTGTTTTTTTTTTTTTTTTTTTTGTCTGGGACAGCTCATTATTCAAAGTTTTGCGTAACAATCTTTCTAGTTTTTGACCTTTTCGTCCAATTTATACATAATAAAATAAAGGGATAATTACAAATACTACAGTGTCAAAAAGAAAAAATTACAAACTACATTTGAAGTTTGTGTTAATTACAAAAAGTCCACTGATTTTGAAAATTACAAAATCTCTGTGAAGTTTGATTCTGTATTACACTTTACCTAATTTATAATCAAATATATTTCAATGGCTCCCATTACATTTGTAAAAACATTGCATTTACCCTTGCATTTAACATAAAATCAAACTTCAAGGAATTTTTGTAATTTCCAAACATTTCTGGTTTTCTACGTAATTAACCCAAAATCTCGGGGTAGTTTTTGTAATTACCCATAAAATAAAAGATATTATGACTATCTAAATTTAGGGTAAATTTGTACTATTCATTTTGTATCAAATACTCATATCTATTATTAAAATATCCAAATAAGCTCCTAAATTTATCCAAGTTACTAACAATCTTCAAATTTGGGGGCATTTGAAGGTTTTAATAACAGTATATTTGATGCAAATTATAGTCCCTAGATTTATATTACGCGTGCACATGATTACATACTAGATTATCTATTTTGATGTTTCATCACGTTTCAACATCATTATTACACGTTAAATATATATAAAATGATTTTATCAATACACATTTGATGTGATTTGATAATATTGAAGGAGATGAAATCATATATTTGAATTGCACGATTGAATACTCTCATAGGTCTTGCCATTAAAATGCATACCTTTACAATTAGAGCAATGCTGATATTATAGAAGTACCAAGATTAGTAATATATTATTTAAATGGGTGTGGCCTAATGTTATACTAATTAAGATCCTTATTATATTAAATTTGATTAAATAATATTGTTGGAGTAAATGAGTTCCACACTCTATCCCCAACGTTAGTCAAGATATATTTATTCAATAAAAATTGGTTGCTATTTAAATTAGCACCGACTTGAAAAAAATATGGTTCTCTCATCAACTAGCTCCAATTTAAAGACATTTAATGAATAATTTTTCCAATGTTTTAGTATATTTAGATATTAATGCAATCCATTTGTTTCTCATCAAGTCCATCCACTCGACTTTTGGTCTGCATATTTTTGTTATGTTAATTTGCGTATAATCTTCAACATTGACCCATTTTTATGTTGACTAAACACCAAGTGTAGCAGATGTCTAATGTTGCCATCATAACGTGACTTCATGGCATTAGCATTAAATATGTCAATTGTTTATTCAGTGTTAGCCTAATTTGCAGAACTCATCCTAAGTAATGCCTTAACTTATAATATTTCAGAAGAGTACGAGGACGTGATTGGAATTTCAACTTTTAAAAGCCTTTTTGGTTGATGCTGGCGGATGAGGGATCAATTTGGACTTTTTACTAGATTAGGTCCAAAAGTATTGTTCCAAACCCTCACCAATCATCGGCAGTTCGGCACCGCGCTGTCCTCTCTCAGCATAATCTTCGACACATGCTATTAACTAAGATATCAAACGACGTCGCATCACACCATTAAATTACATAAGACTCACTTTCGAATTTCATATTGAATTCGTTAATGGATGTATAAGTATTTCGATGTTTCATATGCTAAATGATAAATAATCCCATTTTCACACGGAGAAGCATTTGGTTTTCTCAAGTAGTGCTTCAAAAAGGATTAAGGCGGAGAATAGGTAGAGGGGATAAAATCAAGGTTTGGGGTGAACCTTGGTTAAGGGATTATGAGAATTTTTGTGTTGAAACTACGATTAATATGGAATTAAGGGAGTTGAAAGTAAATAATTTATTCATTCCTGGCGAGAAGAGAGTGGGATTTGGAGCTTATTGAGGAGCTTTTTGCGGGAGAGATGTTGATCTCGATTTCGAGCATCCCTTTATCCGAATTGGTTGATGAGGATGTAAAAGTGTGGCACTTTGATAGAAAAGGAAATTATACTGATTAAAAGTGGCTATAGGATTCTTTGTGGATATGTCTTCCGATATAAATAACAGAGGCGGTGAACATTGGAAAAAGTCAGAAACTTAAGATTCCACCAAAGTTAAACACCTTGTATGGAGAGTTGGCGAGATTGTCTCCAACTAGATGCAACTTGGCAAAGAGGAGCATTTTGGTGGATCGATTTGTGTCATTTGTAAAAATGTTTGGAGAATTGTTGGCATTTATTCATTTCTTATGAATTTGTTTGTCAAATCTTTGGGAGCCGATGTCTATGAGAAATATGGTGGATGAATGTCTTGATAAGGCGTAATCAATAGCGATTTTGTTCCAATTCTTCTCATTACTCCTCATCTTGATCAAATAAGCCTCATTTGTATGGTGATGTGGCAAGTTTGGAGACAGAGAAATTCGAAGTTTGGGATAAATCCCACTTTGTCTGACTTTTGATACGATTTACATTGTTGTTAATATTCTAAAAGAGTGGAGGTTTGTGAAGCTTAGAGATGTATCTGCGATCATCGTTTGATGTGGTCACGTGGCGTAGTGCTGACTCGATTACCCTAGCCCAAAATTTTTTTCCCCATTTTCCCCTAGCTCAATTATTTTTTCCCCTTAAAAACACATATAAATTTTTTTTTCATATTTTTCCACGAAAAAATGGGACAAAAAAAAAAAAATTGGAGTGTCTTGAGGGGCTAGGTGGCACCCCCTACGCCCTGGATGTGGCAATGGTGCAATCTAAATGGCGAAACCAGAATTTCCTTACTTAAAATGTAATGTGGATGCTTCTATTTGTAATCTTTCTAAAGCTACAAGTTTTAGCATGGTAATCGAAATGATGCGGGGGAAATTTTTGGTCGCTAGAAGTCTATCAATCCAGGACAATATCGGATCAAGGAGGTCAAGCCATTGGACTAAAGGAGACATTATCTTGGATTATTGGGTTAGGAATGAATAATGTGATTTTTAAATAAATGCTAAAGTAGTTGTGGATGGTGTGGCTTTGTCATTAGTGGGGTGTTAGAATTCGATGACATTCTAGATGAATGTGGTCAATTACTTATTGGTGAACCTACCTTCTCGGTGGATTTTTTTGACACGAAGGAAATAAGGTTGCTCATGAGCTAGCAAAGAGATCGTTCTCTTGTGTTAGTCATCGCGTGGACTTATCCACCCCCTTGTATTGAACACTTTTGCTTGAGGATGTTTCTAATGAATAAAATTTATTTTCCGGTGTCAAAAATAAAAACAATAATTATTATCCAGTGTCCATATAAACACTTGATACTACGTGATAGGGCGTGAAAAAAATAGGCTATTTATTAAACTAAAACCGATTTTAAAATGGTTAAACCAATTGACACAAAAGATAAAAAAATAATAAAGTATGTGGAAATTGATGAACTGAACATATTGATATTAATTCTTATTCATAGAGCAGCAAAGTCTTTGTACAGTTGAAGGAAATGAAAAGTGAAGTTTACATCTGCAAATGATCAATTTATATAGCTAACACTTTGCTGACTATTCTATCATAACTAACTTAACAAACTAAACTAACTATAACTAACTTGAATTTGCTCGGATCATCACCCTCTCTTAGTTATTCTTGTGTCGGAATTATGTATTGAATGGGCTAGACGACACCTCTATAACGCCTATAGTTCGTTTCAAAACGCGTCCAAAGAGTCGTGAGACACTTTGGAGAAGAAATATAAAGCAGAAGATCTTTGGCACAAAGAAATTTAGTGCCGATAAATTTCTCGATTTCAAGATGGTTGACACCAAGATGGTGAACAACCAAGTGCAAGAAATTGAGATCTGAGGAAGAGAGTTGGGGAGGTCTCTGTTGTGTCTTTCTCTTGGGTCAACGATTTCCCCTCACTTGTATTAGCCTTCCTCGCATGGGCTTTCTTACAGGCGCCCGAGAGGTTCGCCTTGAACATCCTCTTATTCGCATGGAAGGGCTTCCCATGGCGCAGAATAATACCCTTAACCTCCATCAAGTGGCCAATGAAAAGGCCATAACCCAAAACATCCAAAAGTCCCATCCTCCTTTGTTGATCACATTCGCATACTCGGTGAAGACGAACTCAGGTAGGGTGTCATTTGGGTTGGGTCCGGGTTCGTGGGTCCGGTTCGCGAGGTTCGCGTGTCGAAACAAATGACCGGACCCGACTGTTTAATTATTCGCGTCGAGAATCTTGAACCCGGACCCGACCTATTATTTCACGAGTAACCTGACCCGACCAGCGTAACCCGTCTAATAAAAATTTTCCTATATATTTAAAAGTTTTAATGAATAAATTTATTTATTTTTAAAATCAATAACTATCATACATTATTCAATCAATAAAAAATATCGCAATTCACAACATACAAAAGAAATAACATAATTGCATAAATAACATAACACAATGATCATATTTTACGGACAATATTAAAAAAATATGCATAATAATAACAAATACATAATTAAGGAGGTTTTATCATTTAAGTTTTAAGGATATGTCTTGTTTGTTGTTTTTTCTTACAATTAATTATTTACTTAACTTTCTTTTAAATTCACAAACGGGTTAAACGGGTTAAATGGGTCGTAGTAGGTTGACCGAACCCGACCTATTTAATTGGCGGTTATTCGGGTTCGACCCATTTTCGACCGGACCCATGAAGCCTGGACCCATACCCATTAATTTCGTGTTAGGTTCGTGGTCGGGTTTTGCGTGTCGGTCTGAAATTGACACCCCTAAACTCAAATTTTAGTTCACTTTCTTGTCTCGCATAATCGCGGCCATCACAATCGCCGACTTAGTCCGTGATAGCCGGTTGAAGCTCTCGAACTTCATATCCACACATTTGGACACGATGTCCATCAACTTGTGGTGATCTTCCTTCGAAAAATCCTTCTTAGTTGTATACACGCCTTTAGCAATATACTCGGGCTTTGCAACTTCCTTCCAAGATGCAAAATCACGGCCAGTTGACATCCTTCTCGGATGTCCTTCAAACCTTCGAGAGGGTAGAAAAAGTGCTCAACAAGGTCCTTTTTAGTTATCTTGATGGCCTTGCCGTGGACGGATGAGAAAATCTCATCACCATGCACCTCGGCGTTCACGTAAAACATGGCGACCTCCTCCGATACGTATGTGTGAACTCCATCGAAAGAAAGTCCTTGGTCGGACTTTTCGAGCTTTTACGCTATTTTCTTCACCAGGGCCTTATCGATTGCCCTGGCTGATCATGCCCTTGAAATCCACCGATGCACGAGTGGGATCTTCTCGAAAAGCTTGACGAAATTGTGAGTAGACCATTTTCGAATGATTAACCTAGGTGAAAAACACAATAAACTTGAACTTGAAGAGGTAGGGTTTCGAACTAGTTGCGAGAGAAAATTTGCTTGCTTGCTTTGAAGACGAGTATGTTTGTGTGAGGAGAGAGAAAATGAATTTTAGTATATAAGGGACTTGAAAGGGCGGTTTTCGAATTTGAAAAATTTGATCAAAATCAACGGTCGGATTGACTCTTCAAAATCGCATTAATTTCCCCACATTAAATGCGGCAAAGATTTATATCCAATCATATGGTTTCTTGTGCGGCTTTGGTAATCGACAATTATAATTACACCGACGTTATCCTTAAAAACATTCCCGAATAAAACGATTGCGTTTTTGTCACTTACCTCATAAATGATTCATCTTACATCCAAAGTGACTTAACTCTACTTCTCTCTTCACATAACATCACTCAAATTTGTCCTAACTCGATACAACTAATTTCACGACTAGGCTATTTCACATGGTTGAAATGTGAAACTTGCTCATTTTCTATTTTCTCTTCTTTATCTCTCTTGATTGAGTCTTCGAGTATCCTAACTCAACTCAATTAGCCCTAACTCATTCTTGAGCTCTTCAAACATTGATTCACATAATGACTTTATGAATATGTCACTTCTCGCTTATCGGTTGAGATGTATTCCAAGGTGATGTCTTTCTTTTCAACATGGTCTCGTATAAAATGATATCGACATCAATGTGCTTTGTTCTTGAATGCAACACCGGGTTACGAGTGATTGCAATAGCACTAGTGTTATCACACATAATTGGAATCTCTTTTTCTTCAATATCATAGTCTCTCGATTGATGTCTCATCCATAAGACTTGGGCACAACATCCGCCCCGCAACAATGTACTCTTTCAGCTTGTGGATGTAGCTATTAAATTTTGTTTTTTTCTAAACCAATAACCTAATCTATTTCCAATCATTTGACATGTACCGGAAGTACTCTTCCGTCAACTCTACATCCAACATAGTCTCGAGTCCGAGTGTCCTACCACCTGAGTCCTCTTTCCTTTGGATACCATAAGCCGACTTCCTGAATCCCTTCAAATATCTTAGGATTCTCTTAGTGCGGTCATGTGACTCTCTTTTTGGCACAGATTGAAATCTAGCACATACACCTACCGCAAAGGTGATGTCCGGCTGTTCTTTGTTAGATAGAGCAATGATCCAATAAGGGCTCTATATCTGGTTTGATCAACAGCTTTGCCATCTGCATCCATGTCCATCTTGACTAATGTATTCATAGGAATCTTCACTGATGACTTCTCTTCCATACCAAATTTCTTCATTAAATCTCCGGTATACTTGGTTTGGCTTATGAAGGTTCCATCCTTCAATTGCTTGACTTGAAGTCCTAATAAGAAAGTCGCTCTCCCATCGTGCTCATCTCAAATTTGCCTTGCATGAGGTTTGAGAACTTGTCACACAACTCTTTGTTTGTGGATCCAAAAATGATATCATCCACATATATTTGAACAAGAAGTATACTCTCTCCATCTTGAATCCTGAAGAGTGTTTTGTCAACTTTGCCTTTGGTGAATCCATTGTCAATTAGAAATCGGGCCAATGTATCATACCATGCTCTTGGTGCTTGTTTCAATCCATACATTGCTTTCTAGAGCTTGTAGACCTTATCTCCAATAGTTTTCTGCTCAAAACTTGGAGATTGTTCAACATATACTTTTTCCTCTAGCAAATTATCGAAATGCACTCTTCACATCCATTTGATATACAATGAAGTTCTTGTGTGCAACATAAGTAAGAAACATCCTTATTGCTTCCAATCAAACAAGAGCAAAGGTTTCATCAAAATCTATACCTTCTTCTTGGTAATACCCTTTGGCTACCAATCTTGCTTTGTTTCTTACAAATGTGAGATCATTTCTCATTCATCTTGTTTCAATACCCACTTAGTACCATAACATTTTGGTGGGTAGGCCTTTGAACTAATTCTCATACTTTATTTGTTTCAAACCGATTCACTCTTCTTGCATGGGCTGAATCCAATGCGTGTCTTCCAATGCTTGAGACACATCTTTAGGCTCTATTTGGGAAATAAAACAAGTGAACATTGCTTCATGTCAGCTCGGATCTAGTTCTTATGCCATCTCTAACATCTCCAATGATTAACTCGGGTGGATGGTCTCTCGGCCATCTCACATTAGGTTGAAGTAAGTCTCACCGACCAACCGTCTCAGCTAAGTTGTCTTGAACAGCCTTCTTCATCTTCATTCGATGTAGATCTTCCAATATCTTTGAGATTCAACTATCTCATCATCATCGGGGTTTAGTGCTCTCACATCCGGTTCAATATAAGGACTTTTCTTCATAGTTGGTTGATTCAACTTATCGCCTAACTCATCAATGTCTTCTCCATTTACATTAGGTTCATCAAAAACCGCATGGATAGACTCTTCCGTGACCATAGTCCTCTTATTCAAGAGGCTTTACTCTCACCGAGTATCCCAAAAAGATACATTCATCACTCTAAGCATCAAAAGCCTTCAAATTGTCCTTGCCATTATTATGGATGAAGCATTTATATCCAAATATCTTGAATATCCAACATTTGGCTTTCTCCCTGTCCAAATCTCATAAGGAGTCTTGGTCAATTGTCTGTTTATCATGCATCTATTCTGAGTGTAGCATGCTATATTTATGGCTTCAGCCTAAAATCTCTTAGGCAATCCACTTGACTAACATTGTCCTTGCGGCTTCCTTGAGAGTTCTGTTTTTCTTTCAAATTTACTCCATTCTCACGTGGAGTCCTTGCTGCTGATAACTCATGAGCAATACCATTTTCAACACAATACTGAGTTATTATCCCATTGACAAACTCAGTTCCCCTGTCAGATCTTATCTTTATAATGGTTTGACTCTTCTCATTTTGAACTCTTCTCATCAGTTGAGGTAACTTCTGCAGTGTTTCCTTCTTTTTACACATGAAAATCGTCCATGTATATCTTGAATAATCATCCACCACCACTAAGGTGTATTTTTTTCCACTGATGCTAGTTAGCTCAATCGGACCAAATAAATCCATATGGAAATGATGCAATATCCTTGTTGAAGAAGGACTTGTCTTATCCTTGAATGATGATTGGATTTGCTTTCCCATCCGCATGCATCACATATGCTTTCTTTCTTGTACACCGAGTCCGCAATCCTTCCACAAGATGACTCCTTGCAAGCTTGTTGATTGTCTTGAAATTCGATGATTCAGCTTCTTATGCCACAACCAACTTGATTCAAATTGTCTTATTGCTAGCAAACATGTGCTTAGTGTTGCGATGAGACCAATCTACCATATACATATTCTTTTGCCTTGTTCCTTGCAAAGACAATTTCATTTGACTCAACATCTTTAATCGGCATATCCCCATGTTGAATCCTACATTGTAGCCTTTGTCACGAGAGTTGCCGATGCTTAATAGGTTGAAGTTGAGGCCTTCAACATAAGCAACATTTGTGATCTCCAATCCATTTTTCTTGATTGGTCTTGTGCCTTTGATCTCCCCTAGAGCTTCATTACCTCCTAATATGACTTTAGCACCTCTAATCTCCTTGAATCTTGATAGATTTCTCTTGTTTTTTCATATGTCCGGAATGTAGCCACTATCCATGTACCAGTTCCTTGGCACTCGCTTGTTCCTTGAACTCGCAATCAAGGAAATTAGTTTTTAGGTACCCACACTTGCCTGGGTCCTAGGGGTTAGTGCTATAAGATGTTCCAACCAACCTATAACCAAATGATCGACTCAAGAGGTTGCCATCTATCAATACCATAATCATAATTCACATTAGCAAATTGCTTGGGGGTTTTAGGATCATATAGTCGTCTCTTTTGTCTGTATGCCTGTGTGTGTTTTCAAAGAATTGCCTTCTTGGGATAGTTATGAAATTTAAGTGTAGTGCCTGGGTGCATAAGTGTGTTGATAATAGCTCTTTTGTCTTGGGAATGACCTTTGCTTTGAGGTTGAGGTCTTTGCCATTTTGGCTTGTATCCCACAGGTCTTTGTTGATATTTCACATTATTCCAATCACTTGGTTTGGATAGTTTCTACCATTCCCATCATATGTATTTCTTTGATGAAATTTTTGGGGCTTTTGGTAGCTCTGTTTGGCTTTTTACAGAGTATATTTTCGTTAGAGTCTCGCGAGGACCTATCTCAATTTCTTCCCACCGTCCCCTTCACCTTACTCTCTTCGGATTCTTTCCTTTCCCTTTATAACCAATGCTAGTATGATTGTGATTGTGCTTTGGTGTGAATGTGGGTGCAGAACTTGGTGTTTTGGGTTTTGGAATCCTTCATTGCTTGAAGATCCTTTTTCCAAAATCACTCTTGAGTTTGACTATGCACAAAAGAATTGAATCCTATGCCCGTCTTGTTTCCACATCCTTTTTGACTCATAATAAGTTCATCCAATGATTTGGATGCTTTTGTAAATGAGGCAATCACATTTTTAACATCATTTTCTCTCTTTTTCGTACTCACTAACTCTTTATGATCTTCGCATTTTCAGCCTTTAGCTTAGTGTTCTCATCAACTATGTGACTCGGAGTACTCACTCTTTTGTCACCGTGAGTTTTGGCGTTTAAGTCGGGCTGTTTTCCTCATTCAAAAGTGTGTGAGAGGTTTTAATATGCTCAAAATCTTTCATCATTTTGCCTAATGAATCATAAAGATTTGTGGGTGATGAAGTGTGTGAATCACAAGGTCACTATCACCTCGAATCGAATGAGATGAGTTAGAATGTACCTGATCTTCTTCATCTTGTTCTTTGGCCATGAGGCATATCAAAGTCTCTCCCTCTCGTGTCACTTGAGTAGTCAACTTCACTACTATCCGAGTCTGCTTCTTCTTTGCACTTGGCTAGCTCGGCGATCTCGGCAGCCCAACATGTCTTTCTTCTTTTCTTGTCTTCATTCTCATTTCTATATTTGTTGATTGGTGGATATGAACAATCAACAACAAAGTGTCCTGGTTGTTTGCAATTCCAACACAGGTTTTCACTCTTTGATCGGCTCACGGTCCTTTGATTATTAGCTCTCGACAATCGCCTTTATGATTTTCACTCTCTTTGGGCGGCTTTGTCCTCCCTTGCTTTGGAGGGTGTTGAATGTATTCGGAGGTTTCATCCTTGTTCCCGTGATAGTTCTTGTTAAAAAACTTGTTGAATCTTTTTACCATGAGGGCAATTTCCTCCTGGTCAATGGTCTCCTTTGGCTAAGCTTTCTTCCCACATCGCCAACAAGCAAATGTCTTAGGTACAATCTGCTTCCTCTTGCTCTTTCCTTCTCACTCAAACTCATAAGCCTTGAGGTCTGATAATAGCTCATGATTGGATATTTTTGAGAGATCCATTGAATGTCTCAAGGCCATAACCTTCATTTCCCATTCAAATTTGAGGGCATTCAATATCTTCGACACATCTCTCCTTCGAGTATATTCTTTCCCAAGAGTCCGAAAGCTCATTTGTTATCTCTCGTGAATCGGCATCCACTTATCCAGATTCTCACCGCAAGCATTTTAAAATTTTCAAATTTTTGAACAAAGAATCGTTAATTTATTCTTCTTAATCTGTTTCGATCCTTCACAAATCGTGGGTTAGCTTATTCCATATTTCTTTAGCCGATTTGCACGACTTGACTTTGTTGAACATCGCCTTGTCCAACGCCTTGTAGAGTATATCCTTGGCCATATTGTCCTGGTTATATCTCTTTCGATCTTCATTTGTCCATTCTCAGTGCGTGGTTTTTCAACCATGGCTAGTATAGCCAAAGAGCTAGCTTCCTCCCTTCACCGCAATTCTCTCTTCAGACTGATCGTATTGACTTTGAGTATTTCCAATGGCCCATACTCTATCACAAGCCACATTTCATCGTGTAAGGTGGATAGATGAGCCTGCATACGAATCTTCTAGTCATCAAAATCTTCCACAAAGTGAACATTGGAATACGAGTTAGATTTGCTTCCATGATAATACTTTGCTTTAAAGATGAAAGACTTTTAAAAAAACACAAAGTGTTAAAACCTTTGAAAAAAATGAGATCTAGTTTAGTAACCAAGGTCAAGGAAGGCTCAATGAACCAACCGCTATGATACCACTTGTAGGTCCCAAGGGGTGTGGTGTAAGGTTTAGAAGGGGGTGAATAAACCTTACCAAATTTTAACTTTTAGTCTTTTTAAGATTTTGAACGAGTTAACTCAAATCGGTTGTGTCCTTGGGGACATATAGGTTGGCTATATTCACTAAGTTACCCACTCAACAGACTCGATAGAGTTGTTGATAGTATAACTCGACTGCTTAACCTAACCCTTAACTTTAGTTGATTTGGTTTTAAAAAGCGGAATACTTAACACCCTTTAGATTGATTAAAGCTTGTTTTTAACACTTGTTTTTGCACTTGTTATTTATTAGTTGAATAGCCGATTTAACTAACAAAAAATATAGAATAAATGCGAAATGTAAGTCTTTGAAAGTAAATTGACACAAGTAATTTTTATAGTGGTTCGAGGATGGGGTAATTCCTCTAATCCAATCTTCTCCAACTCCTGGAGGAATCCACTAAGTAACATATCAAGTTACAAAGCAAAGGTGAATGCGATCTAGACAACGGCTTTGATCACACAAAAGCTTGCGACTCGACTTTCTTCACGAGGCAGTTGCCTTGCTACTTCAAATTCACGTTAAAGTTCTTGGATTTGTTCATAGAGCCCTCCAACAAACTTGAATCTCCTGTTCGACCTTGAACCTTTCTACAACTCCTTCAACTTGAAAATTAGACCCTTTTTGTTCTTCAAATATTTCCTCTTCAACTCGTTGAAGTTGTCTCTCTTTCACGGCGTGTGTTGGATCGAGTTTCTTCAAATTTTAGGCTTGAGGAATTATATGATAATCTTTGAGAATATTACGGGTTAATTACTTGAATATTGCTTAAAAGATATGTGTCATTCGTAAATTTTTCTCAAATGCTTCCCCAGCCTTTTATAGTGCTCATTTGAAATCGCCCAAGAGATAGGCCAATTTCAAATGACACTTCTTGTTCGTTGGCTTGTCTTTTCTTGGTCCGCAACACTTGTGATGTTGACCCTTCATCGTATTAATCGGCCGTAGCCTTACAGTTCCGACACAAGTTGCGGTGTTTCCCATTGGCTTATTCCTTTTGCATATTTCTCGGGCTAAACAATTTAAGGCCTGGAAGCTTTGACATATTACTATATCGAGTAATATTCTTGACTTTCTTCCAATGGATCAATGACAGATTGTCTCAACTTGATCGCCGCTTTATCCTTTGTGACTTGAGTTTTCTTCAATCATAAGATTGACTCAATCACTTCAATCGTTAGACTTGGCTCCATACATTGACTTCACTCGATACTTCACACAACCGTTCCTCGCTTGATTCTCTTTCGACGAGTCCTTGTCTTCCTTCATGGCCATACTCACCGACACACACAGCAGAGTCTTCACTCTAATCTGCAGCTGACGCGTCTTGCATTCTTGACCTGGTTGACTTTGTTAGTCCAAGTGGCTACGATAATCTAGAGGGGTGTGAATAGATTATGCCGATTTTTCGTTCTCGCGCCCTCTTTTTGAATGATCAAGCAAAGACAAGAATGAATGAGCGGGAAAGTAAATAACACGCATCGATTTATAGAGGTTTAACCCACCTAGGGCCTCGTCCTCTACCACCCCAAGATCTGGGATGGATTTCAAAAAAGAAAAAAGATTTTATTAGTTACCACAATTAATACAATATCACCTTAAAACACCTCTTTGGAGATTACCACAATCTCCTTGAAGATTACCACAATCTTCTACGACACCTTGTGAAGATTACGACAATCTTCCAACTTGAAGAACACTAAATTCTTCAACACCTCAAAGAGCACCAAACTCTTCAATAAGAAGATTACCACAATCTTCTAACACCTAACACCTAAGATCACCCAAGTGTGTTCTTACCACAAGAACACTCACAAGGATATCTTGTGTTGAATGATGAACCCAAATTCAAGATTACAACTCGATAATGAATAATACAAGTTTGAGTGCAAGTGTAATCAAGAATTAAGCCCAGACCTCAAGATGTGGAAGTGGAAGACCTTAGGATATTGCAACAAGAATGTTGAAAGTGAAAGCTTAGAGAAATTTGCGATTTCTTGTTGTGTGTTTGCTTGTGTTGTTCTATCTTGTGTCTTCAAAATCATCTTCTATTTATAGGAGAGTCTTCACAAACATAGGCTACTCATTCTCCACTTTTGTCTACAAAAAGAAGATCACAAGATGTAGAAATAATGTACAAAATTGATAAAGTAAATCTTGTTGTAATGGATTTCCAACGGTTTGAATCTCTTGTCAAAAAATAACATAGCGACCGGTCGAGGGGTCCGACCGGTCGCTTTAGGGGTCGACCGGCGGCCTGGTTGACCGGTCCCCCTCCCTCGCCAAATCCGTAATGTTCTATTTTATTTTTGCGTTCTTTTCAGATATGCGGCCGACCTCTTGTTCGACCGGTCGACCTCTGGAGTTTTTCAAACTTCTTGTTTCGCTTTCAAAAATCATTTTCGGATATGGGATGCCCTATAGGCGACTAGGTTGGCCTCAAAATGTAAGTGTTGTCCAATATTTGTCAAAAATAAACTTTAAGAAATACTCCAAAAATTAGTAAAAACATTTTAAATCATTTGGGAGTATTTGGACAACATTTAAAAATATTGTTTTGGTGTAAAACACATTTAAACAAAATCATCAAAATCTTGATAAAAACATTTTTCTAACAAACTCCCCTTTTGATGATTACAAACCAAAACAATTTTTAGGAGATCGATTTTAAAACAAAACACATTTTTCCTGGTCTAAAACATCAATCCATTACAAGCAACATTTATCATAAGTAAAAACACAAGGATATGAGCAAAGATTTTTCAAAAATATTTAGCACAAGCTCCCCTATCAACATGCATAACAAGATTAAGTATAAAAGCAAACAACCAAAAGCTAAAAGCTTAGCTTTTACAATATAAGCTTGAATTTCATGAGCTTAGAAGCTCCTCCTGTCAAAGAGACATCATTAGACAATCATAAAAGTCCACAATACACCAAATGGACTAAGTGTCATTCATGACTTTTGGCTTTTAAGAGCCATAGCTTATAGCTTTTTTTTTTTGCAAGTTTATTTCCGCTTCTTTGAGCGTATGAGCGTTTTTCCTGTTTCTCTCCTTTAGAATCATCAAAAAGAATGTTAGCACGATAAAAACATCATATAATCATATCAAAGTGCGCAATTTAATCGATTTATCGAAATGCGTTTTGAACATTGAAGCTTAAATTCCAAATAAAAGGGAAAAGTTGGTCATTTGATTTGAAAAAGCTCATTTGATTGACAAAACATGATCTCTATAAATATATAAGACTTTTGGAATTGAGAGAATCATGTAGGTGATGAATTTTTCATAGAAACATTTTGTCGAACACTTGGCGTCGTCAAATAAAACAAGAGGTATATAACACCTCTCAGAAATCAATTAAGCCACAAAATTTCATCACCAAATGCAATATTACAACATTCATCAATCAACAATCATCATATACATCATACCTGATAAGTGGTCTTTTTATGCATGTTTTATGTGTATATTTGAGTATGATTTGAGTTATTTTATTGTTAGTTTCATAAATGTTTGATTATACATAGTTCACATTACTCCGAGGTGCTTTTATTGGTGTAGATTGATGATTTGGAGCTGTTTTGGTGAATTTTGGGCCATGGTTTCATGTCAAAACATACCTGGGGTTTCTCGATGCAAGAACACTCAAAATCCCAAGCTAAACACGTCATTTCGGGGCCTTTTTCACCAAACACGGGCGGGGTGTGTTTTTAAGCACGACCGTGCTTTTTAGAAGTCAAAAACGAGCAATTTTTCGACCCCGACGTACCAAACACGACCGTGTTGGGAAAATCCAAAAATGCCCGGCTGCCCGTGCTTTTAAAGCACGGCGTGTTTTTCGTCGATCTGGATGTTCTTTTGGCGGAAATTATGGAAGCTTTCCTTTTTGCTTTTTGACCACCTTTGAGCAACTTTTACATCTCATTTTGCTGCACCAAACTCTATTATTCCCTCAATTGTCATGTGGACACAATTATTCAACCAACTCAACCAATGGAAGTGGAGTATTGTCATGTGAATACAATGATTCAACCAACTCAATCATGAATGTGCACACAATGATTCAACCAACAACCATGGAAGTGGAGCATTTGTTAGCATTATTGATGTGTTCTTTCACAAAGATGGTGCCTATAAAAGCCAAGAGTTTGAGTTGGAAAAGAAATTCATAATTCATGTAATATTCATTCATATAAAGATTCATTGTGTATTCATCATAGACACTTAGAAAATATTCATTGTGTCCAATATTTTGAGTAGAATTGGGATCAAGAGGTCTTGGAGGAGTAAGCTTGTAGCAACGTTGGAGAAGAAGGCTTGGATCAACATCATCTATCAAGGAAAAGTCATTGAGATTTTGAGAAAGATAAGTACATCATGTCTACAATACTTAAATCTTCTTGTGTAATTTACTCTTTTGTCAAAATCACGAGTAGCTAAACTTCTAGTGTTTGAATATAATGAACTCTAGAATGAATTTGTGATTAAGGTTTGTATGTTTTTAATAAAATTCTCATGTCTTGTGTGATTCACTTATATCATGTTTATTTCATTCAAGTTAATATTTCCTAGGTATATTAATTTGATATCTATTGCTCATCGGTAATCGAGAGATTTATGGTGAGAAAGAACCTATATACGTGAAAAGAGTTGCATGCAATCCTAGATATAGGACAACATAAATCTTCCGGATTAGGGTCAAACCTAATATGGGAATTCATAAATCGTTATAATGCAATTTTGGGGTTTTAACTAGAAAGAGATTTCAGTTAATCAACTTGAGATTAGGAGTTTTTCGCCTTGAGAAAGGGTTTAACTTAAATCGGGAATTTCTACGGTCCACATAACATGAGATTTTATTAAAAGAGGTTGGTTTTTTGCTAGGGCTTATGGGTGTATTCTTATCTTGTTGAATCACAAAAACATTCTAGAGGATTTACATTCAACACATTTCTATCTCTTGATTTCTCATTCTACAATCTACTTTTATTTGATTTATTTTAAGTTGCAATTATTTTAAATTCTCTATTTTTCATTTTCCATTTTAACAAACAAAACTCCTAAAATTGCTAGATTAGATAACAAAAAGACGGTAATTATTAGTACTTACAATCCTCGTGGGAATGACACTTACTACTCAATAATCTATACTACAAAATCATAGGTGCACTTCCCTACGGTTTTCTAGAGTAGCTTTTGAGCCATCAAGTTTTTGGCGCCGTTGTCGGGATTGTGATATTAAGAACACTTTATTTTCGTAAATCTAATCATTTTTTTTAACCATTGCCTTTTATCTTATCTATCTTCGTAAGTCTTGGATTACACTTATCCTCCTTATTTACCGCAGTGCATGCCTACTCGTCGCCGAATCTGGAAGCGCGAGACCGCCGGTAGCAACACAGAGGAAAGCACGAATCACGATTACGAAGAGGATATTAACGAAGGCAAGAATCCTGAAATGGCGGACGAACAACAAAGAACAATGTATGATTACGCCAAACCATCTATGGAGGGGACGACATCTAGCATCGTAAGGCCCACTGTTGCAGCCAATAATTTTGAGATCAAACCGAATGTCATTCAAATGGTGCAACAATTTGTCCAATTTGACGCCTACCCGATGAAGATCTAAACAACCATATCGCAAGTTTCCTCGAAATCTGCGATACCTTCAAAATAAATGGAGTCTCCGATGATGCCATCCGTTTTGCGCCTATTCCCATTTACTCTTTGGGGACGGGCTAAACAATGGCTAAATACTTGCCAAAGGAACAATCACAACATGGAGCATCATGGCGAAAAGTTCCTTTTGAAGTATTTTCCACCACCAAAATCGCACGATTGAGGAATGAAATCTCTTCATTCACTCAAGAAGACGACGAGACCTTGTACGACACTTGGGAGAGATTCAAAGAATTGTTGCGGAAATGCCCACATCATGGTCTTCCTATTTGGATGAAAGTCCAAACATTTTACAATGGGCTACTCGTCAACAAGGCAAATGATCGATGCGGGCGGTGGGGAACTTTGAACAATAAAACACCGTGCCAAAGATCGATGGAGGGAATGGCCATGAATGGCTATCAATGGCAATCAGTATAAGGTAAACCTAATAGAAACAGTGGGTGTTTATAATGCGGATGCAAAGTGGTTACACTAGCTGCACAAGTCGAAGCTTTGACCCAAAAGATCGACGATCTAGCTGCTCCTAAACCACCACCACCGCATGTTTTATCTTGTGAAACTTGTGGAGGATTGCATAATCATCAGATCGCCACACACAATACCTCACGCCGAATAAAAGCTAATTACGTTGGGAATCAAGGCGAAATTACCAAAGTAATCCTTACAAAGAACACATACAATCCTGGGTGGCGACAACATCCTAATTTCGGTTGGGGAAACCAAGGCCAACCACGACCTAATCCCAATCCCGATCTACACACGTCTCTCGGATTTCGCCAAATCAAGGTAAGCCTAACTTGGAAGATCTTATAACAAAGTTTGTGCAATCAATGAGATACCCGATTCCGTGTGGTGGAAACATCCTTAAGAAATCAAGAGCATCTATCCATAATTTGGAAAACCAAATAGGCGATTTAAAAATGATTTAAAAGGACACAAGGAAGTTTGCTTGGGTAACACCGAGCCAAACCTAAGGGAGCACTTAAAGGCAATCACCATCGGTTTTCCACATGAGCATGATTATGACAACGCCACCATGCGAGAAATATGTGGAGGGCGACAAACACGAAGAAAAAGCCTATGAAAAAGGTGGTCGCCGAATACAAGCCCAAGATCCTTACCGGAGTTTAATCAAGAAGATAGAAGGGAGGACAAATTTGGTAAGTACTTGAGTCATTCAAGCAACTACATACTAATATTGCACTTGTTCAACCTCCTTCAAAGCATGTTAGGGATCTTAATGACATCATTCCTAGTGAAAATAAGCTTAACAAATTATCAAATGTGCAATTGAATGATAAATGTCCTTCCAATGAACTACCACAAAAATTTAATGATCCAGGAAGCTTTATTATCCCTTGCACAATTGATGATTTACCTGTTGATAGGGCACTAGCCGATTTGGGAGCTAGTATTAACGTGATGTCTTATGATACATTCAAGCATATGGGATTAAGTGAATGAAACCTACTAGGATGGACATTCACTTAGGATAAATCGATTAAACATCCTAGAGGTATTATTAATGATGTGTTAGTCAAGATTGATAAATTCATATTCCCGTTGATTTTGTTATTCTTGATATGCATGATGATATTGATGTTCCTCTAATTCTTGGCGCCCTTTCTTGGCTACTGGCGAAATCTATCATTGATATTCATGAGGGAAAATTAACTTTGAGAGTGGGGGATGAACAAGTAATTTTTAAAATTCATGTTGAAATTGATAAGGATACTACTACTTGTTCTTTTGTTGACTAGTTTCCTTGAGTAATGTGAAAACTAAAAATCTCTTGGAGAGAGCATTTAATCAAAGTGCAAAGCAACCCATGAAAAATAATCTTCTTAGGAGACTTATTTCCAAAACAGAGACCCAAAAGATGAAAGAGCACATTTTGAAGCTTGAAGTTGGAGGTAATGCTACGAAATGTCCAAAGGATTTTCATAAGTCCAAAGCTCCACCCGACTAATCTCCACATTTGGGTAAACGGCCCAGCTATACGACTTTAAAGAAGCGCTAACCGGAGGCAACCCGACATTTTGTGTGCATTTTCTCTTAATTTTTTTATTGCTTGGGGATTGAAAAATTTTTTTAAAAAAAAACACGCGGTCTGGCCGTGCTTAAAAACACGGCCGTGTTCGTCACCAATTCGCGAACACACCCTCGACCGTGTTCAAAATCCAAGGTTTTGTAGGAAAAATTGCATCGACCACAGGGTTTTTCAAAAAAATTTAAAAAAAAATTCAATTTTTTTTTGTTTTTGATCGAAAAAATTCGCATCAACACGCCCGACGTGCTTAAAAGCACGGCCGTGTTTTTATTAAAAAAATTTTTTTCAAAAAAAAAAAACTCAAAAAAAAAAAAAAAAAAATTATATTTGATGATTTCACGGTATTCGAGTTGTGTATCCTTGATTAGGTATGAAGATGCCGATGAAGGTCTCGTCTTAAACAACCCAATGGTCGCTCAATACCGATTTCACTCTTCTAGTAAGGTCGTATTTTTCTTTTTCCACCTCTTTTATTTTCTTCTAGTGTGATTGATTTTTGAGTATTTTGTTTGTGTTCGTTCATCTCTCTTTTTTTTCACATTGAGGATAATGTGAACCTTTAAAGTTGGAGGTGGGTGCAATTACATTCTTAGAATGCTTGTGTGCTTGTTCGAGTATGTGTGTGCTTGTTTTTATTTTGAGTTTGTCGACAAGAGGTAATTTTTTTTTTACAAATTGAGTGCTTGCTAGTCAATAACTTAGCCCAATTATACCTTTATTAACTTGTTAATTTGTGTTTCAATGTGAAGCAATTGATTGTCTAAGATAGATTGACGTGGATGCGGGCTAAATTTTGACGAGATTTCCAACACCATATTACTTGATGTGTTAAGGCATTTACGACAATACTTAGTGTTATGAACGTTCGAGAATTCATGATTTAGTGGTGGTTAACTAGTTGTTAAAACCAAGCTTGTGGATAAAAAAAATGAAAAAAAAATAAAAAAAAATGGACCAATCGAGGTTATACTCCTCTATTTGTTGTTGCTTAGTAACTAGGAGCATTCATGAGCCCCATGTTTGTCTTTTACGTAAAACGGCGACACAAATATGAGTATGGGAAACCACCCTAGGAGTGTTTGAACGAAAATTCAAAATATAAACCTAGTGGAAGAATGCCTCGAAAGGTCCTACAAAAAAAAAAGAAAGAAAGAAAATCGAAAGGGAGAATGTATATTCCTTGAATTCTCATTCCAATAAAAGTTCAAGAAGCTTGGTTATATGACTAGTAGACTAACTACAATGATCTATTGAATTCTTGTATTATCATGACATTATTGAATTGAAGTTATTCATAGCTATCAATATCTGTGGAGTGATGATTTCAAGTTTGAATAATGCCTGCTGATATTACAGTCTTTCTTGACAGTCGATCGCTTTGCAAAACTGTGTTTTTACTGAATGGTTAATTCGGGTTGAGAAGGCTAAGAACTTGACTGCTTGTGTTCAATGTGTTGAAAAAAAATCCTTGTGTGTTGTAATTTATTGAACCATTCTTATTGATTTAATGTTTTGCTTGAGGACAAGCAAAGTTCAAAGTTGGAGGTGGTTTGATAAGGGTCTTTTTATGCATGTTTTATGTGTATATTTGAGTATGATTTGAGTTATTTTATTGTTAGTTTCATAAATTTTTGATTATACATAGTTCACATTACTCCAAGGTGCTTTTATTGGTGTAGATTGATGATTCGGAGCTGTTTTTGGTGAATTTTGGGCCATGGTTTAATGTCAAAACATACCCGGGGTTTCGGATGCAAAAACACTCAAAATCCAAAGCTAAACGCGCGTCATTTCGGGCCTTTTCACCAAACACGGGCAGGGGTGTGTTTTAAGCACGACCGTGCTTTTTAGAAGTAAAACGAGCAATTTTTCGCCCCGATGTACCAAACACGGCCGTGTTGGGAAAATCCAAAAACATGGCCTGCCCGTGCTTTTAAAGCACGGGCGTATTTTTCGTCGATCTGGATGTTCTTTTGGCGAAATTATGGAAGCTTTACTTTTGCTTTTTGACAACCTTTGAGCAACTTTTACATCTCATTTTGCTGCACCAAACTCTATTATTCCCTCAATTGTCATGTGGATACAATTATTCAACCAACTCAACCAATGGAAGTGGAGTATTGTCATGTGAATACAATGATTCAACCAACTCAATCATGAATGTGCACACAATGATTCAACCAACAACCATGGAAGTGGAGCATTTATTAGCATTATTGATGTGTTCTTTCACAAAGATGGTGCCTATAAAAGCCAAGAGTTTGAGTTGGGAAAGAAATTCATAATTAATGTAATATTCATTCATATAAAGATTCATTGTGTATTCATCATAGACACTTAGAAAATATTCATTGTGTCCAATATTTTGAGTGGAATTGGGATCAAGAGGTCTTGGAGGAGTAAGCTTGTAGCAACGTTGGAGAAGAATGCTTGGATCAACATCATCTATCAAGGAAAAGTCATTGAGATTTTGAGAAAGATAAGTACATCATGTCTACAATACTTAAATCTTCTTGTGTAATTTACTCTTTTGTCAAAATCACGAGTAGCTAAACTCCTAGTGTTTGAATGTAATGAACTCTAGAATGAATTTGTGATTAAGGTTTGTATGTTTTTAATAAAATTCTCATGTCTTGTGTGATTCACTTATATCATGTTTATTTCATTCAAGTTAATATTTCCGGTATATTAATTTGATATCTATTCCTCATTAGGTAATCGAGAGATTTATGGTGAGAAAGAACTTATATACGTGAAAAGAGTTGCATGCAATCCTAGATATAGGACGACATAAATCTTCCGGATTAGGGTCAAACCTAATATGGGAATTAATAAATCGTTATAATGCAATTTTGGGGTTTTAACTAGAAAGAGATTTCAGTTAATCAACTTGAGATTAGGAGTTTTTCGCCTTAAGAAAGGGTTTAACTTAAATCGGGAATTTCTACCCCACATAACATGAAATTTTATTAAAAGAGGTTGGTTTTTGCTTAAGGGCTTATGGGTGTATTCTTATCTTATTGAATCACAAAAACATTCTAGAGGGATTTACATTCAACACATTTCTATCTCTTGATTTCTCATTCTACAATCTACTTTTATTTGATTTATTTTAAGTTGCAATTATTTTAAATTCTCTATTTTTCATTTTCCATTTTAACAAACAAAACTCTGAAATTGCTAGATTAGATAACAAAAAGACGGTAATTATTAGTACTTACAATCCTCGTGGGAATGACACTCGGTACTCAATAATCTATACTACAAAATGATAGGTGCACTTGCCTACGGTTTTCTAGAGTAGCTTTTGAGCCATCAATACCAATACAAGAATTTCATCAAAATATCAAGATGCAAGCACTTTCTCAAGGGTTCAAACCCAATTGAGATTAAAAGAGGAATTCTTACCAATTAATCGGAGAAGTCGGATGATAATGATGAAATACAAGAAATATACACTCAAAAATATAGAATTTATAAGTAGAAAATCATTTTGAGTGAATTGTGTGTGAAATATGCAAAGGGATTCGAGTTTTGAAGAAAATTATCAAAAATACCGAAATGAAGGACATAAGCATTTTTATCTCTCGAAATCACCTAGGGCGACCAATCGACGGGTAGGGCGCCGGTGCACATGCACTGACTGGTCGATCGGTCGACCTATATGGCAATCATTGTCTGACGAACACTTATTCGTTTTCCGAATTTTGTACCAAAATCCGATTTTTCACCCCTAAGTTTTAAAACGTGCAAATTCCAATCATAGACCTCATTCAATATACATTATGCCTAAACAAGCTCGAAATGAGGTAAAAGTCTCGGCGGTTAACGGTTTAAAACAAATGTCCGCGAGTTATCCTTGAGACGTAATTAAACACATCTCCATTTTCGGTTAAGAAACACAATCCCTTAACAAATATCGAATCTCAATATATTTAGTTCGATTATGAAGAATCAAATTTTGAAAAATTATTTTCACCGGATTTGTTATCCCGAAAATATGAACATTTTAAAATTTTGGATAGAACAAGCCATAAGAAGAAGTGCCTTTCAAATATTTGAAAATTTCTTTTAACGCTCACTTTAATGAGATTCGTTGGGATGTTTTGAAATCGAGCATATAGGCATAAGGCATGAAGAATTTCGAGTCTATAAGAATAATGAAAGTTGATAAACATACCTCGAATTTATTTGTCGACCAATATGCCATTCGCAATCTTTACACCTTATGACGTAGATGGCCATGAATAAGTCTATGATCATTTGTTCCTTAATATCAAAATATTTCTTGCAAAAACTTGACAAAATATCTTGCACAAGAGCATAGTAATATCGAGTAATATACACAATATTGATATAAACTATCATAGAATTTGGACAAGTAACACATATTATGATTTTTGTAAAAATCAACAAAAGTTTGATAAAACAAGTGCTAATTGAAAATTTATTCAAGATCTCTTTTTGAATTTTGAAAATCCGAGAGCATATAGTTGAGACCTAAGAAATATTTTGGAAAAGAATTTTGACAATCAATACAAAAATTAAAGACATGAAAATGTGCAATAATTATAAAAGACAATATGAAATGCATACTTCAAGAAGAGAATAAGAGTTACCAATTTCGCCATTGCCAAGGGTTGTATCTTTCCCATTGTTGATTATATCTTCTTCTTGAAAAATAATTTTGTTGATAATATCTCCTCGTTCGATCATATGGCGCGATCATTTGTTGTCTATATGACAATTTAAAATTCCTTTGATTTTTGTTGCGCCGAGTACCTAACATAAAATTTTCTTGTGGTACCCTCAAGTGTTTGGGTCCTTTGGGATTAGCATTGAGACTTTTAGGTCTCCAATAATAATTAGAACTATTTTTAACCCGACAAGTATTAGTCGTGTGACCAATTTTCTTTACGCATAGAAACATGTAATAGTTCTAGAAGCATCATGACCAATATGCATAGAGACTTGGTTCTTTTTCTTATCATTTATACCATTAGGCTTATAATCACCGAGTCCTAGTTTCAAATGATCACAACGTTGAACATCAAGAATTTTGGTCATTTTATCGGTACTCAAATTAAATTTCATCATATCCTTTTTCATGCAATCAATATCTTTAACATGAGTACTATTTTCTTCTTCAAGAATTCTAACCTTATCAAGTGTAACATTATGAGCACTAGTAAGAGATTCATAAGAAGCATGTAAACTATCCTTTTCATTTTTCATGGTGTTGAATTCCTTTTTCAAATTTTTGTATTTAAAGAGAAAAGCTTTGGAATTCATTTTGATGCTCATCAAAATCATTTTGCAATTCATCATAATCATCATGCAATTCATTACTAAAAGAAGAAAAAGGGTTAGAGCGTACCTCATTGTCTTCTTCGATTCCCATTAGACATTGCTCGGCTTCTTCATCGTCGGAAGTTGCAAGAAACTCATCCGAAGTTGTTATAATATCCGGTTAAGAAGTTGATGCTTTTGAATTACTCCTTTTATTTGCACATGCTTCATAGATGAAAATATTTCCAATAAGCTCATCAAAATTCGAGTTTCTAAATTTTGAGCTTCCATGATAGCCGTCACCTTTTCGGACCAAGAATCGGGAAGGGCATTTAAAACTTTTGTAGCTTTGTCTTCTTCCAAATGACTTTTCCAACTCGCCCACAATGAATTAACGATGTTGTCTAGCCTTTCTACCATTTTTGAAATCCCTTCACCCTCGAGCATTGTGAAATTTTGAAATCTTTAACAAGCATTGTTTTTCTAGCTTGTTTAACTTTCTTGGTGCCTTCATAGATAGTTTCTAATTTTTCCCAAACTTCATGAGCGGATCGTATACCTCTAATACGATTATATTCCATAGCGGTAAGAGAACAATGAAGAATATTAAGAGCTTTACCGTTTAAGGAGAATAGTTTCTTGTCTTAATCATCAAACTCCTTGAGGGCTTTGGGAATTTGAGTGTCGTCTTCCTTTTTCTTTATCGGGATGGATACTCCATTTATAACCGTGTTTCAAATATCAAACCCGTAACCTTGTAAGAAGCATTACATTCGATTTTTCCAAAATGCATAGTTGTTGGCGTCGAAAAGTGGTGGCTTGTTGGTGGAGGCACCGGTGGTGAGGTAGCTTACGTTTGTAGCCATGGATCTTTCCTCTTTACTCACAATGTGGAACGAGCTAGCCAAAGAGTTTGGCTTTGATACTACTTGTTAGTCCAAGTGGTCTGTAGTCCAAGTGGCTACGATAATCTAGAGGGGTGAATAGATTATGCCGATTTTTCATTTTTCGCCCTCTTTTTCGAATGATCAAGCAAAGACAAGAATGAAGGTGCGAGAAAGTAAACAACACACGTCGATTTATAGAGGTTCAACCCACCTAGGGCCTAGTCCTCTACCACCCCAAAGATCTTCGGGATGGATTTCAAAAAAAAAAAAGATTTTATTAATTACCACAATTAATACAATATCACCTTACAACACCTCTTTGGAGATTACCACAATCTTCTACGGCACCTTGTGAAGATTACCACAATCTTCGAACTTGAAGAACACCAAATTCTTCAACACCTCAAAGAGCACCAAACTCTCCAATAAGAACATTACCACAATCTTCTAACACCTAACACCTAAGATCACCCAAGTGTGTTCTTACCACAAGAACACTCACAAAGATATCTTGTGTTGAATGATGAACCCAAATTCAAGATTACAACTCGATAATGAATAATACAAGTTTGAGTGCAAGTGTAATCAAGAATTAAGCATAGACCTCAAGATGTGAAAGTGTAAGACCTTAGGCTATTACAACAAGAATGTTGAAAGTGAAAGCTTAGAGAAATTTGCAGATTTCTTGTTGTGTGTTTGCTTGTGTTGTTCTATCTTGTGTCTTCAAAATCATCTTCTATTTATAGGAGAGTCTTCACAAACATAGGTGTAAGTCCAGCGGCTACGATAATCTAGAAGGGGGTGAATAGATTATCTCCATTTTTTCGATTTTACCCTCTTTTTCGAACAAAACAAGCCAAAACAATAATAAATGTGCGGGATGTAAACAACACACGTCGATTTATAGAGGTTCTACCCACCTAGGGCCTAATCCTCTACCCCCAAGATATCCGGATGGATTTCAAAAAGAAAAAGATTTTATTAATTACCAAAATTAATACAACACCAACTTACAACAACACCTTGAAGAGCACCACACTCTTCTTCAACACCACCTTTGGAGATTACCACAATCTCCCTTTGAAGATTACCACAATCTTCCTTCAACGGCACCTTTGAAGATCACCACAATCTTCAACCTTGAAGAATACCAAATTCTTCAACACCTCAACAAGAAGATTACCACAATCTTCTTACACTTAACACCTAGATCACCCAAGTGTGTTCTTACCACAAGAACACTCACAAAGATATCTTGTGTTGAATGATAACCCAAAATTCAAGATTACAACTCGATAATGAATTATACAATTGAGTGCAAGTGTAATCAAGAATAGCCTAGACAACAAGAATGTGAAAGTGAATAGCTAGGCAAATTACAAGAAGATATAAGACAATGTAAGAACAAGTGTATTCTTGAGCGTATCTTGTTGTGTTGTAATTTTCTCTCTTGTTGTGTTGCTTCAATTCTTCATCTATTTATAGGATATGATTGATACTTGATAGGCTCCTCTTGGAATCTGATATCTACAAAAAATGCAATTAAAATCAAGATTATAGTCTGTTAGAAATCAATCCCACAAATTAAGGAAAAGTCATGTCTGTTTACGCACAATGGTTAGAATTTTGTCATTTGTCAAACTAGAGATACTGTCGCGCACTAATAAGATTTGAAAAGAACGCATCAAAAATTCAACAAGGTGACCGGTCTAAGGGGGTCGACCGGTCGCCCTAGGGTGCGATCGGTCGCCCACCATGGTGACCAATCACCCCCGACCAATTTTAGGAGTCCGGGAGTTCTATTTCGTGAAATGCGTTCCCAGTGCACGGTCGCCTCTTTGGTCGACGACCTGGTCGACCTCCTAAATGAAATATTGTCCGATTTTTGTCGAAAATAAACCTCAAGAAATACTCCAAAAATTCGTAAAAACATTCTCACATTAGGAATTTTATTGTTTAGATTTTGATGAATGCCATGTAAAACTTAGAATAGAAAGTTGGCACCCCAATTCTTGTTGTAAAATGCATTGTAACAATTAGAGCCGGCCAAGCCGAGTTAAGTCACCTACGCCCTAACATGCAAGAAGACAATCAAGATCGGAAGGAAGACTCTGGGAGACAAATGAGTATGGCAAAGAAGAGTAGACGTGAACTCTATCGAAGAAGAATGGTGAGATGCAAACAGTAGAGTATCGATCAAGTCAACTCGAGAAAAGCCAAGTCTCAAGTTGAAGTGACAAGAGTCATCCATGATTGGAAGTCGACTCTAAGTCACCTGGGAAAGCAAGGAAATGCGAAATAAGTCGAGATAATCGAAAAGATCCGTTGCCTGAGTAAATCAAGAGATTTACTTAAACAAGTAATATCTCCATACCACCTTTCTCGAGTGCTCGAGTCCCCGGAAGCGTGCAAAAGGAATGAACCAATGGGAAGCACTACATCGTGTCGAACTCAAAAGGTGAAAGAACAATTCATACGAGGAAACGGCAATTCCAAGGACTCGCAACAATACAAGCCAACGATCGCAAGTGACTTTCAAAAATAAGCTATCTCTTCAACGGGCAAATTTTTGAAAGATCACTATAAAAGGCCGAGGAATGACTACGAGAGAAGGTTACCCCAACCAAGAACATTCAAGAAATCAATCAAATTGTAACCTGAAATACTCTCAAATCATTCAAGATTAATCCTCAAGCCTACACTACGAAGAACATCAATCCAACACTCACCGTGAAGGAAAGATAACTTCAATCAGTTGAAGAGGAAACTTTTGAAGAAAAGGGGTCTACATTCCACGAAGGATTGTAGGAAGGTTCAAGGTCGAACCAAGTCTTAAGCTTTTGGAGGGCTTCGTGATCAAATCCAAAGAGCTTGAGCAAGTGAGTCAGAGTAGCAAGGCAAACCCTGAAGAAGCCGAGTCGTAAGAGAAGCAAATTGAGTGATCAAGGCGTCTCCGGATCGAGTCCCAAAGGATCAAGTCACCGTGTGATCAAGACTTGTATCCGGACTCGTTACCACTTTGTAAACCGATCATTACCTAGTGGATTCCTCCAGAGTTGGAGAAGAGAGGAGTAGAAGAATTACCCCATCTTCGAACCTCTATAAAAATTTCATTGTGTCATTTACATTTCAAAGACTTTAATTCCTCGCATCTTAACTCGTTTATATCTGGATAAATTTGCTATCCACTTGATAATACAAGTACTAAACCTAGCACTAAACTCTTGCTTAATCAAACTTAAGGGTGTTAAGTCTTCCACAAAAACAAAACCACAATTGAGTTAATTTAGAGTCAACAATGAGTTATTCCATCAACAAATTTCGATTGAGTCTCGTTGAGAGACTAACTCTACTGATTGACTAAATCGATTGTCCATCAAGGACACAACCGTGTAGAATCAAATCAGATATTTAAAAGGACTAAATCGAAAATTTGATAAGGTTTATTCAACCCCCTTCTAAACCTTACACTTACACCCCTTGGGACCTACAAGTGGTATCGGAGCGGTTGGTTCATTGAACCCTCCGCACCGGTTCTTGAACTAGATCTCCAAACTTTTCAAAGTCCGCTTTAGTACTTAAACTTTCAAAACTCCTTTTATCATTAAAAATTATTATCATGGAAGCAAATTTGACACGCGTCCCTATGTTCACAATTGAAGAATTTGATGATTGGAAAATTCGTATGCGAGGCTCATCTATCGATTACATGATGAGATGTGGATAGTGATAGAAGATGGGCCTCTCGCAAATCTTAAAGGTGAACACACTGCATTTAAGAGTAGCAAAAGGAGAAGAAGATGTTGCTCCCGCACTACCATGGTTGAAAACCAAGAACCGAGTGGACAAATGATGACAAAAAGATACAACCTCGACAATGTAGCCAAGGACATCCTTTACAAAACCTTGACAAAGCCATGTTCAATAAAGTCAAATCATGCAAAATGACTAAAGAAATCTGGGACAAGTGACATTGATTTGTGAAGGCTCGTGAGCAAATCAAAGAAAACAAATTATCAGCCGGTCAGACATGCGAGAAATTTGAGAACTTCAAAATGATCTCGGAGAAAACCTGGATCAACGGATGCTCGGTTCACGTAAATCACTAATGAACTATGCGCACTTGGAAAGGAATATACACGAAAGGAAATGTGTATGAAGATCCTAAAAAGTCTTCCAAATGAATGGGAAATGAAGGTCATGGCACCGAGACATTCCATGGACCTATCAAAGACATCCAACCATGAATTATTCTCGGACCTCAAAGCCTACGAGTTTGAGCCGAGAAGAAAAGACCAGGAAGAGACAATTTGCACCCAAAACAAATTGCTCTAATTGTTAAAGATGGGAAGAGAGCCGAGGTCAAAGAAGTCATTGACCCGGAAGAAATTGCCCGATGGTTAAAAGATTCAACAATTTCTTTAATAAGAACTACAAGAGAGGAAAGGGTGAATCTTCCGAAGACACTCGGCTCCTCCAAATCAAGGGAAGATAGGCCAACCAAGAGAACAGATCATCAAAAAGTTGAGTATCAAAGGGCGACAAACCAAGAATGGAAAGAGTCGATCAAAGGTGAATATCTATGTTGGAATCAGACAACCAGGTCACTTTGCCATTGATGCTCATATCCTCGTAGTCAACAAATACATAGATGAAGAAGAAAGGAAGGTCTTGAGAAAAGAAGACAAGAAAGGAAAAAGGCAATGATGGTCACAGAGATCACTGAAACAACCAAGTCAAGAGAGACAATGATTCGAGAGCAAAGAAGAAGACTACTCAAGTGACTCAAGAAGAAGCCCCGATCGCTTGATGGCCAAAGAACAAGATCAACTCCGACCAAGAAGATGAGGTACAATCTAACTCATCAAACTCGACACTAGTGATAGTGATCAGACACACACACTTCATCACCCACGATCTTTATGATTCATTAGGCAAAATGATGAAAGATTTTGAACAATTAAATCCTCACACACACTATTGAATGAGGAAAACAAAATTACTCAAAAGTCAAAACTCAAAGCCGACTAAGGAGCCGAGTACTCTAAGTCAAATAGCCGATGAGAATGAAAGTTTAAAGGCCGAAAATGCTAAATTAATAGCGGAAATTGCTACTATAGAAAAGAGGAGAATGACCTCAAGAATGTTATTGCCTCATTCACTAAGGCATCTAAATCATTGGATGATCTTATTATGAGTCAAAGAGAATGTGGAGACAAGACAAAGCTTAGATTTAATTCCTCTCGTATACGTCAAACCTCAAAAGTAATTTTGGAAAAAGGATCTTCAAGCCATGAAGAGTCCGAAAAATCCAAAACTATAAATGTTGCACACACATTCACTCCAAAGCACAATAACAAGCAAACCGGCCTTGGTTATAAAGGAAAAGGAAAACAACCATTGAGTGTGTTGAAAGGACAAATGAGAAGAGATTCACCGAGTCCTCAAAGAACTCCAAACAAAAAAATACTCAGTAAAGAAGAAGCGAGCTACCAAAACCCCGGAAAATCCATAAAAGAAATACATATGATGGGAATGGTAGAAAATATCCAAGCCAAGTGATTGGAATAATGTGAACCATCGGCGATAGACTTATGGAATATAAGCCCAAATGGCAAAGGCCTAGAACTCAAAGAAAGGCTATTCCAAAAGTATAAGAGCTTTCATCAAAGACACATATGCACCTAGCACTACACTCAGAGACACCACAATTACCCAAGGAAGGCAATTGCTAAAACACATATGCGAGCATACTGAGACAAAAGAGACAGGTTGTATGAACCTAGAATCCCCAAGCAATTTGCCAGGATTAATTATGATTATGGCACGATAGATGGCAATCCCTTAGAGTCAAATCATTTGGCTATAGGTTGGTTGGATCATCTTATAATTTAACCCCTCGGACCCAGACAAGTATGGGTACCTAAAACTTAATTTCATTGATTGCGGTTCAAGGAACAACCGAGTGCCAAGGAACCTGGTACATGGATAGTGGTCGTTCCGGACATATGACAGAAATAAGAAAAATCATGTCAAAATTCAAGGAAGTTAAAGGAGCAAAAGTCATATTTGGAGGAAATGAAGCTCCTGGTGAAATAAGAGGCATTGGATCCATCAAAAGGAATGGATTAGAAATCACGATGTTGCATATGTTGAAGGACTCAACTTCAACTTATCGAGCATCGATCAACTCTGTGACAAGGGTTACAATGTTGGATTCAACATGGGTGTATGCCAAATCAAAGATAATGAATCAAATGAAGTTGTCTGCAAGGATGTAGATAGAAAAATATGTATGTAGTGGATTGGTCAATCGCAACACCCAAAGACTGTTCTACTAGCAAAGAGCACAAATTGAATCAAGTTGGGTCGTGGCACAAAAAAAGCCGAGTCACCCGAATTTCAAAACGATTAACAAGGTCGGCAAGAAGTAATCTTGTGGAAGGACTTCCGGACTCGATATACAAGAAGGAGAGTATATGTGACGCATGTCGAAGGGAAAACAAATCAAGTCGTCATTCAAAGAAAAGACATGCCCATCCTCAACGAGAATATTGCATCCGCTTCATATGGATCTATTTGGCCCAAAGGAACCAAACCATCATAATCGAAAGAAATACACTTGGTGGTAGTAGATGACTACTCAAGATATACATGGACAATATTCATGTGTAAGAAGAAAGAAACTCTACAAAAACTACCACAATCGATGAAGAGGATTCAAAATGAGAAGAGTCAAACCATTATCAAAATAAGATCGTATTGAGAGAACCGAGTTTGTCAATGGAATAATAACTCAAGATCTTGTATTGAAAATGGTATTGGTCATGAACTATCAGCGAAGAACTCCACAAAGAAATGGAGTTGCGAAAAGAAGAATGAACCCTCAAAGAAGCAAAGAAGGACCATGTTAGGGCAGGGTTGCCAAAAAGATTTTGGGTCAAGCAATCAACACACTTGCTACACCCAAAACAGGATGTATGATAAATAGACAAAATGACAAAGACTCCATATGAGATCCGGACTGGAAGAAAACCAAATGTTGCATATTTCGAATATTTGGATGTAAATGCTTCATCCACAACAATGGCAAAGACAACCTAAAGGCTTTTGATGCTAAAGTCGATGAAGGTATCTTCTTAGATACTCACCGTGAAAGCAAAGCCTACGGAGATACTCAACAAAAGAACTATGGTTACTGAAGAATCCATTCATGTAGTATTCGATGAGCCAAATGTAAATGGAGAAGACATTGAAGAGTCACCGATAAGTCAATCATCCAACCATACGAAAGAGTCCCTATCTTTGGCCGAATTAATTATCAATTCGTAAGATGATGAGATAGTGAATCTCAAAAAAACAATGAAAATTTGCAACTAAGTGATTACGAGAGAGTCGACCACAAAGAACACACCGCAAGTCGATCAATCCGCTATTTTACTCCAACTGATGTAAGATGGCCGAGAGATCATCCACCGAACTTGTCATTGGAGATATAAGAGAAGGTGTCAAAACAAGATCCGAACTCAACAAGAAGCCATGTTCACATGCTTCATCTCGCAAATAGAGCCCAAAGACGTGTCACAAGCATTGGACGACACACATTGGATTCAAGCCATGCAAGAAGAGTCAATCGCTTTGAAAGAAATAAAGTATGGGAATTAGTGCAAAGACCCATACATCAAAATGTTATTGGCACCAAATGGGTGTTCGAAATAAGATGAACGAGGAAGGTTACGTGGTAAGAAACAAAGCAAGATTAGTAGCCAAAGGATATTGCCAAGAAGAAGGGATAGATTTTGATGAAACATTTGCCCTGTAGCAAGATTGGAAGCTATAAGGATGTTTCTTGCCTATGCGACTCACAAGGATTTCACTTGTATATCAAATGGATGTAAAAGTGCATTCCTAAAGAAGAAGTGTATGTTGAACAACCTCCGAGGATTTGAGCGAAGACTCTTGGAGATAAGGTATACAAACTCAAGAAAGCTCTATATGGATTGAAACAGGCACCGAGCATGGTATGATACTTTCTCACAATTCCTTACCGAAAATGGATTCACAAAAGGAAAAGTAGATAGAACACTTTTCTAAATTCAAGACAAAAAGAGTATACTTGCTTGTTCAAATATATGTGGATGACATCATTTTTGGATCCACAAACAAAGAGTCGTGTGAAAAGTTTTCAAACCTCATGCAAAGTAAATTTGAAATGAGCATGATGGGAGAGTCGACATTCTTCCTTGGACTCCAAGTGAAACAAATTGAAGGATGGAACTTCATAAGTCAAACAAAATACACCGAGAGATTTAATGAAGAAGTTTGGTATGGAGGAGAAGTCTTCTCAGAAAAATACCAATGAATACATCATCAAAATGGACATGGATGTAGATGGCAAGCCCGTAGATCAAACAAGATACAGAGCACTTATTGGATCATTGCTCTATCTCACAAAGAAGCGGGCCGGACATCACCTTTGGCAGTAGGTGTATGTGCAAGATTTCAATCTGCTCCAAAAGAGAGCCATATGACAAAGAGCTAAGAGAAATATTGAGATACTTGAAAGGAAGCCAAGAAGTAGGCCTATGGTATCCAAAGGAAGGAGGATTCAAACTAATTGGCTATTGATTCGACTATCTTTGGATGCAGAGTGGACAGGAAGAGCACTTCGGCACATGTCAAATGCTAGGAAACAAAGCTAATTTCCTGGTTTAGCAAGAAGCAAAATTCAATAGCCACCTCTACAAAATGAAGCGGAATACATAGGCATGCGGCAACAAGTTGTGCCCAAGTCCTATGGATGAGACAAAGAATGAGAGACTATGAAGTTGAGGAAAAAGAAATTCCAATCATGTGTGATAACACAAGTGCAATTGCAATCACTCAAAATCCCGTGTTGCATTCAAGAACAAAGCATATTGATGTCGATATCACTTCATAAGAGATCATGTTGAAAAGAAGGACATCATCCTGGAATATATCTCAACCGATAAACAACTAGCCGACATCTTCACAAAACCATTATGTGAGTCAAGATTTGAAGAACTCAAACATGAGTTAGGGTTAATTGAGTGAGTTAACTTTGAGAAAACTCAAAGAAAAGAAATGGAACACAAAAAGTGAAAAAGAGTGAACACACAAATCACCAAGAATCACCAGATCGGAAAGACAACTACTACCGAAAGTCACCGATAGCCGAGTCACTAAGAGGATCGTGAGAAGAAGAGTTAAATCGGCTAAAGGATAAGTTCGAGTCACTTATGAGCAAAATGACAAAAACGCTGTCGTTTTGACTAAGCGGGAATGTTTTAAGGAATACGTCGATAATGATGATGTGTACAGACATAAAGCCGCACACCAAGCTTATGATTGGATATAAATGTTTGCCGCATTAAATACGAGACATTAGATGCTAAATAGGCGTGCAAAATCTAAGCCGTTGATTTCGATCACATTTCAAAACCACCCGCACGCCCTTTCATAAACCATATTTAAACCATTTTCGCCGTTTCTCTCACACTTCTAAAACTGTTCATTTCTTTCTCTCAAAAGCCAAGGCAAAAATTCTCTCGAAACCCTATCTATCTTCAAATCAATTTACGAGTTTTTCCTTGATATAATCCCGAAAAATGGCACCAACTTATGACTTTACCAAGTTAGGAAAGCAAATCCACACCGGTTCTACGGTGGATTTCGGAATGGTGAAACAGGTCCGACGACACCCTAGTAAAGAAAATCGCTGAAAAGTTGGAAACGACCCAGGCCAAAAAACCGTTCTTGGCGTTAGAATATCCGATGACATATGTGGAGGAGGTCGCACAATTCTCGTGTGAATGCCGAGATTCACGATGAAGGAATAAAGTCATCTGCTCACGGGAAGCAAGCGGTGACTATCTCTCGCGAAGGATTTGGCTGAACATTGCTCACTACCACAGAGGGAGCATCGGATTAACGGCCGATGTAAACCTGGCCGATGCTTGAAAAAAATAGCCAAGCTGACTTTGCCGATAAAATAGTGTATACAAAAAACAAGAGACTATTGAAGGAGGATTATCACAAGTCGTTGGACATAGTTGCCAAATGTATCGACATCAAATTTGGCGAGCTTTGACCAACCATCAAAGGCAAAGCCGATTGTAATGGCCGCAATCATCGCGAGAAAGAAGATAAACTGGGCCGAGTTTGTCTCGGCAGACTCTGCGAACGTGGGAACAAATCCTTCAAGGAAGATGGCACATTTGGAGGATCCCTAGGATATGGCCTAGTGATTGGCCGGCTAATGGAGGTGAAAGGAGTCCCTCTTAGACATGGGAAGGCATTCCATGTTAACAGGAGGATGTTCGAGCAAACCTCTGCAGCGCACTGAGAAGAGAGCCTACGCCAAGAGAGCGACACCGGTGAGGGGAATCAGGTGACCCAAGATACAAATCTGCTTTCCTCTCCAACCAAGAAGAAAGCTGCCCCCGCAGCTAAGAAGACTGCTGCCCTGCAGCAAAGAAAACCAAACATGCTCCTGCCCCTGCAGTGAGTCACCGCCCCAGCAGCCGTGTCTCTCTGCCCTGCAGCAGCAGATCGAGAAGGACTCACAAATACCTTCTCCGATCGTCAAAAAGAGGAGAACCGAGAAGCCACAACGGCCGCTGCTCCTCGAAAAAGACACCAAAGACCGCCCCGCCGCCCAAGACTCGAGGACACCGTCTCTCAACTAAATCCTCTAGTACAAACTAGAGACGAAGACGAATTATCAAACGCTCCGAGTGGAGAAACCAATGAGTCACCACTCCTAGAATAAATACGGAGACTCACTGGAGAAGTAGAGTCTCCGGGATGTAGTTGATCAAGCGACCCAAGTCTCTTTGAAGGCGATCGCCAGAGGTAACTCAAGACACAAACGTAGTTCACACAAATGAAACACAAGAAGAACTCCGCTAGAACGGATAGTGATGTAATGATCCTATCTCCACCTTACCCGGACATCCAAAATCGTCTGCGTGAGTGGAGGAAATGGAAGTTGAGTAAATCAAGGAACAGTTCCAACGGCCTGAGTTTATAGAAGAAGAAAGAGGAATCGCTAAATTTCCTCGACTAAACATCGTGCTCCCAAAGACTTGATGAAGACAAATCGCATAGACATCCTGCATTTTCAAGGAAAAGGAGAGAGAAAAGCAAGTGAGGAAGCCGAGGCACGTGAGAAGGCCAACATCCGCCCTCTATCTCCTAAACACTACGTAACACACACATCCTCTCCTTGATGTCTTATCCGGTGATGAGGATCCGGAGAATGTCGCCCGCAGAAGAGTTGCAAATGCAGCAAGCATTGCATGAATCCGAATCCTTCACGAGCAAAGAATGATGGAGGGACCAGGAGAGTCCTCGAACACACTGAAATTGATCCAATGGGAGTGGTTCAAAAAATCGCCATCATTGTTGCGCCACCACTTCCCACTCACTCGGAAGAAGCAATAAGGGACCTGGCGATGAAATCGGGACAATGGGGACCCCAAATGAGCCAACCCCTATTGAAGGTGTTTTACCACCGCCCCAACGGTGAACATTCAATCAAAATAGCCGGAGTTTGGAGACGAGTGACCCTATTCCAAGTCACTCACCGGTGCGCCACCGAGTGGGGAAACTCCTCCACAAAGCAGCAAGGTCGGAGGATGCTTTGTAGATGTCTCCACAACGAATCAAGGAGGCGAAGGAGAGAAAATACAAACACAAGAAAAACAGTAAGTTGCCATCAACGAAGCTCGGGACATTGAGATCGTCTCAAATGAGGTGCCAACTACTCCGAAAGCTAATGACGGCTAACGACGCGATCGAGGCACAGAAGGAATGAATCGCAGGAGTTAAAACTGGGGCGATGAAAGTGCAATCCATGGGGTTGAGACTCCAATGGATGCCACCACGAAAGACCCTAAGACAGGTGACACTCGAAAGGGAGGACTAAGCCTCGCCTGCAAAGAGAGATCTGCTGGAGGTGCAAGGCCCACGGAGGTTGAGACTTCCTGGGTAAAGAGGGCCGAAGTAGAGAACATCCCTCCCGCTATCATCGACCCATCCGAGAAGGAGATAATCGCACTTCATGATTCCCAGGATAATCCCGATGTAACCTTTCTGGGATCGGGCGATGAAGAAGCCGAGTCATCCCCCGCGAAATCCAAAAGACTCACCAAGGATGTTCCAACCACGAGCAAGTCGATCCCAAGACTACTCGTCAAACCTTTAACTTTGATGATGAGCCACTAATGGAAATCTCATCATCGTCCGATGACGCTCGAGAAGGCCGAGGACCATCTACTCAAATGGAAAAATCACCGGGACCAACGGTTGTTGAGACAAATGAGGCTCGGCCACGTCCACTTCACAACAAGACCCACCAACAAGAGACCACTGCGTAGGCTTCTCAAGTCTGCAAGGTCGATTCCTAAAAGAACTTCACGCGCACCGCTCATCATCGAACAAATCCCGGTGGGCGGTGATGAATCTTTTATAGAATCTTTTCCTTTTTCCCTGGAGGTACCCGACCTCCATGAAGAATCGAGAATGAACGCGCAAGACGCTATCACGCATCAGCTCCCGCCTTTTCATCGTGCACCATTGTTCCAAAATTGCTTATGACTTTGATGTCAGTATGGCCATCACCGCAACTTAAGAATCACCAAGTTCGAGAAGTGTTCAAGGCACTATTTGCTGAGGTTGAACGGATGGAGAGGCATCAGGCCTCTTTGGACATGCGACTGGACAACAGAGATGCCAACCTTACAGCCGACTTGAGAGGCATAACAGTCAGAATAAGGGAATGGTGGCAACAACAAGAAACAATGCGTGTGGAACAAGTTAGATTCTTCGGACATTGTTCAACAAGTCTGGGTATGGAGAGTCGAAAATGCCGATGCAAAGACGAAGGGTTTAGAGAACATATTGAGCACATGCATGAAGCTCACACTGCCGAGATAAAGCTGCTGCGTGAGCAAAATACGAATGATCTACAACGTTTGGAAGAACACATGACTAGAAAATTCAGCCTTCTCATGGCTGAGATGAAGCTGATTTCAGCAGAGTCCAACGCTACTCGATCCGACCCGTGTTGCTTACAACGCAGCTGAGACTTGAAGCGTAACTCGACTATCGCCAGGCTCGACTTCCCGCTTGCCGATGTTCCCTGGGTTCCTCTATCCTTTGATGATGCCAAAAAGGGGGAAGAGGAATACCTTAGGCGCTAAAGAAATCAAACATCCGGTCGAAAAAGAAAGGAGCAAATGAAGGCAAAGACAAATGAGGAAGCACCTAAACAAAAGAAAGGAAAACTCGCTGAGGGGAAGGATCGGCGGATGTGACATTGATGATTGCACAAACCCCCAACAAGGTCCTCACAAACGACATTATAAGCAAAGAAACTCCCGTGACTCGCCACTCCAACACTCGGTATATCCATGGCCGATAAGAGAAAAACAATTGAAGCGGGGATGAAGGAAGTGGAAGGAAGAATGGATGCCTGGTTATGAACATCTTGAAAGAACATGGAGGCATTCCAAAGAGACAGAGACACTTATGCCATCTCGGATGTCGCGAGCCACGATCGCTTGATGAATTCCAAACGCTCGAATCAAGGATACTTTGCAAATATGTCTATGGCTCAAGCTTGGGACTTGTACTGGGAAAAGGGTCTCATGTTATGTGAAGAAGCGATAGGCGGCAGACTACCTAGATCGCTCTGCTGGTCACTCCGCCGGTCACTCACCGAAAGAAGAAGACCCCAAGACAAAGATACGCCCAGGTAGGTAGAGGAAGAAGCGGTGGAGGAAGAAGCTTCGACTGTGGCCTCGCCCAAAAACATTGAATATGTGGATCCAGAAAGAAAGGAGGGATCTACTTGGGCTGGGCTTGACCAAGTAGCAAATTTGCAAGTGGCTAAAACTAACGCCGAGTATGTAAAAAGACTAGAAGAAGAAAACAAGAGACAAACTCGGCTATGGGAGGAGAGACAGAAAGAATAAGAAGAGATGAAGTTTTGCCAGGAAGGCATATGAAAAGAAAAAAAGGCAAAAATGCGGCGATAAAAAGAGAAGAAGAGAAGAAGATCTTTATGAACAAGATGAAGAAGGAGACAACAAGGAGATGAAGTGTTGTTGTCAACCCTTCGTGTATTTAACTATGTAAATACATACAATGTAAGTCTTCGTAATAAAGCTATAAATTCTTTCTTTTTCTCGTAGGCAAATATGTACTGATACACCTTGTAAACAATTGTGTAAAAGAACAAGAATGATATGATCAATAAAAGAATTGATTCTCATGATACATTCTATGTCAATACACTATCTGTATGTATCTTTGCTGTTTGCATTTTTGAATGGTTTAAGTTTTGGCATCATCAAAAAGGGGGAACTTGTTAGGAATTTTATTGTTTAGATTTTGATGAATGCCATGTAAAACTTAGAATAGAAAGTTGGCACCCCAATTCTTGTTGTAAAATGCATTGTAACAATTAGATCCGCCAAGCCGAGTTAAGTCGCCTACGCCTAACATGCAAGAAGACAATCAAGATGGAAGGAAGACTCTCTGGGAGACAAACAGTATGGCAAAGAAGAGTAGACGGAACTCTATCAAGAAGCAAAACAGATGCACCGAGTAGAGTATTAGTCAAGTCAACTCGAGAAAAGCCAAGTCTCAAGTTGAAGTGACAAGAGTCATCCAATGATTGGAAGTCGACTCTAAGTCACCTGGGGAAAGCAAGGAAATGCAACAAGTCGAGATAATCAGAAAAGATCCGTTGCACGTAAATCAAGAGATTTACTTAAACAAGTAATATCTCCATACCACCTTTCTCGGAGTGCTCACCCCGAAGCGTGCAAAAGGAATGAACCAATGGGAACTACACCGTGTCGAACTCAAAAGGTGAAAGAACAATTCATACGAGGAAACGGCAATTCCAAGGATCGCAACAAGACAAGCCAACGATCGCAAGTGACTTTCAAAAATAAGCCTATCTCTTCAATCGGCAAATTTTTGAAAGATCACTATAAAAGGCCGAGGAATGACTCGAGAGAAGGTTACCCCGAACCAAGAACATTCAAGAAATCAATCAAATTGTAACCGAAATACTCTCAAATCATTCAAGATTAATCCTCAAGCCTACAAGATTTAAAAACATCAATCCAACACTCACCCGTGAAGGAAAGATAACTTCAATCGGTTGAAGAGGAAACTTTTGAAGAAAAGGGGTCTACATTCCACGAAGGATTGTAGGAAGGTTCAAGGTCGAACCAAGTCTTAAGCTTTTGGAGGGCTTCGTGATCAAATCCAAAGAGCTTGAGCAAGTGAATCAGAGTAGCAAGGCAAAATGCCACTGTGAAGAAGCTTCTAGTCGTAAGAGAAGCCACCGAGTGATCAAGGCGTCTCGTGATCGAGTCCCAAAGGATCAAGTCACCGTGTGTGATCAAGACTTGTATCCGGATCAAGTTACCACTTTGTAAACCGATCATTACCTAGTGGATTCCTCCGGAGTTGGAGAAGAGAGGAGTAGAAGAATTACCCCATCTTCGAACCTCTATAAAAATTTCATTGTGTCATTTACATTTCAAAGACTTTAATTCCTACATCTTAATCATTTATATCTCACGATAAATTTGCTATCCACTTGATAATACAAGTACTAAACCTAGCACTAAACTCTTGCTTAATCAAACTTAAGGGTGTTAAGTCTTCCAATAAAACAAAACCACAAATTGAGTTAATTTAGAGTCAACAAATGAGTTATTCCATCAACAAATTTCTCGATTGAGTCTCATGAGAGACTAACTCTCGATTGACTAAATCGATCGGCCATCAAGGACACAAATTGTGAAATCAACTCAGTATATTTAAAAGGACTAAATCGAAAATTTGATAAGGTTTATTCAACCCCCCTTCTAAACCTTACACTTACACCCCTTGGGACCTACACATTTTAAACCTATCGGGAGTATTTAGGATAACATTAGAAATATAGTTTAGATGTAAAAACATATTGACAAAAAGTATTGTCCAATTTTATCTAAAATAAAACTTGAAGAAATACTCCTAAAATATTAAAACCATTTTAAATTATTTAGGAGTATTTGGACAACAATTAAAAACATTGTTTTGGTATAAAAATAAAATCATCAAAATTAAGATAAAAACATGTATCAAACAATCTCCCTTTTTGATGATTACAAACCAAAACAATTTTTAGAAATATTAGGACAATTTTAAAAACGATTTTCCAAAGAAAAACATCTAACCGTTTGGAAGCAACCAAAATTTCCAAAGTACATGAGCAACCAAGTAAGAGAGTAAATATATTCAATAATAAGCACAAGCTCCCCTATCAACAAGCACGTCAAGAGTAACAAGCACATCAAGAGTAATGTAAAAGCAATGAACCGTAAGCTAAAAGCTTAGCTTTTACATATTGTTCAAGAGCTTATAAGCTCCCCAACAAAACATCATTAGACAAGTATATGAGTCCATTAAGCAATAATTGGACTAAAAATAATTCACAACTTATGGCTTTTAAGAGCCATAGCTTATAGCTTTTATAACAAGCTTTTATTAGCTTCTTTGAGCTAATGAGCCATTTTCCTGTTTCTCCCCTTTGGAATCATCAAAAAGAATGTTAGCACGATAAATACATCATATATTCATATCAAAGTGTGCAAGTAAACCGATGTATCGAGCTATTTGAACATTGAAGCTTTTAAACCAAATAGAGGGAAGAGTCGAATCATACGACTTGTAGAGGCTTATGAAAGATCATTTGATAAGAAAAACATGATCTCTATAAATATATAAGACTTTTGAAATCGAGAGAATCATGTAGGTGATGAATTTTTCATTGAAACGTTTTATCGAACACTTGCGGGCCAAAAATTGAAAAAGATATATATAGCCCTTGTAAATAAAATCAAGCCAAGTTTTTCATCACCAAATGTAATTTAATAAATATCATTCATCAAAAATCAATAAGCTCATCACAAACATATATAATTTGCATCAAGAAATAGACATATAAACCAAGTTCTCAAGGTTCAACCTAATTGAGCTAAAGACAATGAAATTCTTACCATTCGATCGGTAAAGACAAGCAATGATGATGATAATCGAGCTAGACAATCCCCAAAATATATAATTTATGTAACAAAACATATTTGAAGTGAATTGTGTGTGAAAATGACAAAGGGGACGAAAATAGAGTTAAAAAGGCCAAAATGCCAAAGTCCTGAAAATGAACCATTTTAAGCCAAAAATAGGCATAGGCGACCGGTCCTAGGTGAGGGCGACTGGTCGATCGGGTGGGCGACCGGTTTCCCCACCCAGCCAACCACTGTCTCCCTGCTTTATATAAAATTCGAATTTTAATCCAAAATCCAATTTTTCGCCCCTAAGTTTTAAAACGAGCAAAATACAAATGTAGACCTCATTCAATATACATTATGTCATAATCAAGCTCTAAATGAGGTAAAATACTTGGAGGTAAACGATTTAAAAAAGTCCGCGAGTTATCCTTGAGACTTGAGTTAAACACATCTCAAGTTTTTTTTGTTAAAATTGCAATCCCTTAACAATTATATCGAATCTCAATATGTTTAGTTCGATTATGACGAACCATAGTTTGAATAATTTTGACCGGACTTGTTATCCCGAAAAATAAGAACGTTTTAAATTTTTGGATACAACAAGTCATAAGAAGAAGTGCCTTTCAAATATTTGAAAATTTCTTTTAACGACACTTTAATGAGATTCGTTGGGATAGTTTTTGAAGTCGAGCATATAGACATGAGGCATATGGAATGTCGAGTATATAGAAATAATACAAGAAAACATACCTCGAATTTGTTTGTCGTCCGATATGCCTTTCTCAACCTTTGTCAATCTTTAGTCATAGAGGTTGAGATGGTTCTTCTTTCTTCAATGCTTAACTCCTTCAAGAGTTCTTTTGAAATATAACCATCTTCTTGGCATTGAATCATTTGTAGTCCAAGCAAGAAATTGAGCTCCCCCATCATGCTCATCTCAAGCTCACCTAGTATCAACTTAGAAAAACATATCTTGCACAAATATTCATTAGTAGCACCAAAATATATTCTCATAAATATGCACAAGTAAACAATATTGCCCTTTTTTTTAAAAAAAAGAGAGTAGTATCAACTTTACCTCTTGTAAAATCATTTAGCAAAAATAGCTAAGTCTATCATACCATACATGGGGTATTTGTTTTAAACCATACAAGGCCTTTTATAAAAATCATTTGGCCTAGAAAAATTTTAAACCCCTGAGGTTGTTTTACATAGACTTCTTGAATAAAACCATTGAGAAAATTGGATTTAACATCCATTTGGTAAAGCTTAGAATTTCAAAAACAAAAATGGGCAAGTAAAATGCAAATAGCTACTAAATGTGCTATGAGTGCAAATGTTACATCAAAATTAATTACCTTCTTCTTGAAAATACCTTCGAGCTACTAACCTCGCCTTAGTTCGACCAATGTTGCCTTGGTCATCGAGTTTGTTCCGAATACCCTTTTTGTCTTCTTCATCACTATCATCATAGGGCATCCGATTGATCTAAGGTGTTCATAATAGAACATTTACATCCAATTATTTCGAGGTAACTAATATTTGGAGTACTTCATTTCTCATCTACACAACTTAACAAAATCATTGCTGCATCGCTTATATAAAGCAAGAAAAATAGCCCAAGTGTAAAAACATGCCTCAATCATCAATCACAAAAATATCTTGCATAAGAGCATAGTAGAAATAGATACTATATATATACCATGAAGCAAGAAACACGCACTATGCATCAAGAGTCTAATAAATCATGCAAGTTCAAATAAGCTTAAGAAAGCTACAAAAGGTCTCTTTTGAAATTTGAAAATCCGATAGCATATAGTTGAGACTTCATTTAAAAGAAGTATTTGAACAAGAGTTGACAAAGCAAGTATGTGCAATCAAATATCGAATAGTGCCTTTCAAAGAATCTAAAAATTCTCTTAATGGCACTAGTATGAAATACTATGAAAAACAAGCACATAGGCACATGTAAATACATATATCGAATCTATAAGAGTAAGAATAACACAAGTAAACGTACTCGATAATTAATGCATTTCTTGACAAATAATGACGTAAATGGCCATTTGTGAAAATTTGTCAATCCTACACAATTCTTAAAACAAATCTAGCACAAATCATAATGATAAAAGTGTAGGCTAAGAGATATCACAAGTAAGCTCATGCCATAAAAATCCATAAGAGATGATTCTACAAAAATGCACAAGAGTTTTAAAAACATCATATAAGGTCTTTTTTTTTTTTTAAAAATATTTTAAAAGCACAAATATATATTGAAGACCTTAATTAAAAAATAAATACTTTGAAAAATCATTTTGCAATTAAGACACAAATAAAAGCATGCATAATAACAAAATAAAATGCATATTTAACTAGGGAGATACGGGTTACCAATTACGCCATTTCCATGGGTTGTGTCGTTGTTGATGATAACTTCCCTTTGAGAAGTCACTTTGTTGATGATGGCTCTTTGATTACTCCATTTCCAAGATTTTTGTCCTTCCCATTGTTGATAGTCTCTTCTTCTTTGAAAATCATCTTGTTGATGATGTCTTTGCCATTTCAAGGATTGTGTTCTTCCCATTTTTGATTATATCCTCTTCTTGGAAAATGACTTTGTTGAAGGTGTTTTCTCCTTTGATCAAATGAAATGGTCATTTGATGCCTTTTTGGCGGTATGAATTTTCTTCGATTATTATTTCGCCGGGTACCTAATATAACATTGTTTTGTGGTACCCTCAAGTGCTTGGGTCCTTTGGGATTAGCTTTGAGACTTTTAGGTCTCCAATAATAATTTAAGCTATTTCTAGCCCGACAAGTATTTACGGCGTGTCCCTTCTTACCGCAATAAAAGCAAGTAACATTACTAACATGCATAGAACTCGATTCTTTTTCATATGCTTGACAATATTAGGCTCATGATCAAGTTCACTATTCTTATTATCACAACTATCAACATTCACAATATTGGGCAATTTATTGGTACTCAAGTTTGATTTTGATAAATCATTTTTCATGCAATTCATATTCTCAACAAGAGTACTATTTTGTTTTTCAAGGTTTCTAACCATGTCAAGTGTGGTTGTGTGAGCACATGATAGTGATTCATGGGAAGTAAATAAACCATACTTTTCATTTTTCAAAACAATGAATTCCTTTTTCAAATTTTTGTACTTAACAAGTAAATTTTGGAATTCATTTTGAAGATCATCAAAATCATTTTGCAAATCACTATAATCATTTTGAATAACAATATCATAAGAAGTAGAGGTTTAAGACATACCTCGTTTCTTCTTGAATGCCCATAAGACAATGTTCAACTTCTTCATAGTTGGAAGTTGTAAGAAGCTTGTTCCTTAGATTTGACATTGTATCCCTTTGAGAAGTAGATGTTTTTGAGTTGCTCCTTTCATTTGCATATACTCCATAGATGGCTTCTAATTTTTGCCATACTTCATGTGCCGATCGAATTCCTACAATATGTTCATATTCCAAATTAGTAAGTGAACAATACAAAATATTGAGAGCTTTACCATTTAAGGAGATGATTTTCTTCTCTTCATCATTTAGCTCTTTGAGGCTTTTGGAGGTGTGTGGTGTGTCTTTCATTGGAATGGATTCTCCATTTATGACGGTGTTCCAAATGTCGAATCCGCAACCTTGTAAATAACATTCCATTCTTTCTTTCCAAAATATAAAATTTTTGGAATCAAATAGTGGTGGCTTGGTGGTGGAGGTGCCGGATAGATGAGCTTCATTCGTAGCCGACGATCGTTTCTCTTCACTCGCGATTTGAAACGAGCTTGCCAAAGAGTTTGGCTCTGATACCACTTGTAAGTCCAAGCGGCTACGATAATCTAGAGGGGGTGAATAGATTATCTCCATCTTTTCGATTTTACCCTCTTTTTCGAACAAAACAAGCCAAGACAATAATAAAGGTGCGGAATGTAAAAACACACGTCGATTAAAAGAGGTTCAACCCACCTAGGGCCTAATCCTCTACCACCCCAAAGATATCGGGGATGGATTTCAAAAAAGAAAAAGATTTTATTAATTACCAAAATTAATATAACACCAACTTACAACAACACCTTGAAGAGCACCACACTCTTCTTCAACACCACCTTTGAGATTACCACAATATCCCTTTGAAGATTACCACAATCTTTCTTCAACGGCACCTTTGAAGATCACCACAATCTTCAACCTTGAAGAATACCAAATTCTTCAACACCTCAACAAGAAGACTACCACAATCTTCTTACACCTAACACCTAGATCACCCAAGTGTGTTCTTGCCACAAGAACACTCACAAGGATATCTTGTGTTGAATGATAACCAAAAATTCAAGATTACAACTCGATAATGAATTATACAATTGAGTATAAGTGTAATCAAGAATAGCCTAGACCTCAAGAATGTGAAAGTGAATAGCTAGGCAAATTACAACAAGAAATAAGACAATGTAAGAACAAGTGTATTCTTGAGTGTATCTTGTTGTGTTGTAGTTTTCTCTCTTGTTGTGTTGCTTCAATTCTTCATCTATTTATAGGAGATGATTGATACTTGATAGGCTCCTCTTGGAATCTGATATCTACAAAAATTGCAATTAAAATCAAGATTATAGCTGTTAGAAATCAATCCCACAAATTAAGGAAAAGATGTCTGCTGCACAACAACAGCTTAGAATTTTGTCATTGTCAAACTAGAGATGCGACCGGCGCGCACTAATAAGATTTGAAAAGAACGCAACAAAAATTCAACAGGTGACCGGTTCTAAGGGGGTCGACCGCTCGCCTAGGTGCGACCGGTCGCCCACCATGGTGACCGGTCACCCCCGACCAATTTTAGGAGTCCGGGAGTTATGTTTCGTGAAATGCGTTCCCAGTGTACACGGCCGCTTCTTTGACGACCTGGCCGACTCCTAAATGAAATGTTGTCCAATTTTTGTCGAAAATAAACCTCAAGAAATACTCCAAAAAATTCGTAAAAACATTTTAAACCGATCGGAGTATTTAGGACAACATTAGAAATATAGTTTGATGTAAAAACATATTGACAAAAAGTGTTGTCCAATTTTATCTACAATAAAACTTGAAGAAATACTCCTAAAATATTAAAACCATTTTAAATCATTTAGGAGTATTTGGACAACAATTAAAAACATTGTTTTGGTGTAAAAATAAAATCATCAAATTAAGATAAAAACATGTATCAAACAATAGGCTCCTCATTCTTCACTTTTTCTACAAAAAGAAGATCACAAGATGTAGAAATAATGTACAAAATTGATAAAGTAAATCTTGTTGTAATGGATTTCCAACGGTTTGAATCTTCAAAAATAACATAAGCGCGATCGGTCGTTATGTACAAATTTCGAACGCTATAAAGTAAATTGTAAGATTTAGATACCAAATGGATGGGGGTCGATCCAGGTCAGGGGGTCCGACCGTCGCCCTAGGGGGCCGACCGGCCGGCCTGGTCGGACTCGGTCCCCCTCCCTCAATTTTCAAGTCTATAATGTTCTGTTTCATTTTTGCATTCTTTCGTATACCGGTCGACCTCTTGTTTGACCAATCGACCTCCTCGAGTTTTTTAAACTTCTCGCTTCTCGTTTCAAAAATCATTTTCGTATATGGGATGCCCTATAGGGCGGCCGGTTGGCCCTCAAAATGTATGTTGCCAATTTTTGTCAAAAATAAACTTCAAGAAATACTCCAAAAATTAGTAAAAATATTTTAAATCATTTGGGAGTATTTGGACAACATTTAAAAACATTGTTTTGTGTAAAAACACATTTAAACAAAATCATCAAAATCTTGATAAAAACATTTTTCTAACAGACTTCACTCACTCTTCTAGTCCTATCTATTACAATACGTAATTACAAGAAAAATGGGGTGCCAACTCTCAAGTCTAAGTTTTACATGGTATCATCAAAATCTAACAAATAAATTTCCTAACAACCTCACCCCGAAATTGACGGTTCTCAACTCCACCACCTCACCTCGATGGTTCGATGTCGCAGAAAGGTTCGTAATCTACAACAAATTTGCATAAGTCCTAATTAAATGAAAGGAAACAAGAATGAAGAATGAAACATAAAGTAACCACTTAAGCTTACCCGACAATGTCTCCACAGAGATGCATCTCCATATCCTTGAAGGACAAAGAACCAAGGCGTGACTAATCATTAGAAGACAAATCTTCTCTAGTGTTGGCATATCCCATGCTCGAATTTATGAAGTCCTAGTGGGACCGAATCCCTCGCGATGGTTCACACTACTGAAAAGAGCACTCGGGGACTAATGGTCCCAAGAGCAACATCACCAGTTCGCCTCCTGGTCTCCTCCCCCAAAAGCGCCGAGAAGGAGGATGGGAGCAGGCACAACATTAGCAAGATCCCTAGGATGAGAACTGGGCGCCGGTCGGCCTGACGATCGAAGGGCGTGACCCGTGCTCACCATCACCCCGAGGCGGGCGCTTGAGCTCCCGCGCCAGAAGACCGTCCTCGGCATTCTCCTTTTCTTTCTTCTTGAAGGCCATCAACTCAACAATGTTATACCTCTCTTTTCTTGAAGAGTAAACAAGAAACAATATCGAAAAAATAAAGCAATCAAGTATACAAGTAAAAGCAAGGAACAATACAAGGAAGCACACAATGTTGAGTACCCAAGAAATCCCTAACATTTAGAAGACTCTTAAACAACCCTTTGATCTATAAACCTTCGACATCTCCTTACGAGAAAAAGTTGTACCCCCGTGCCGACTTGGCTCTCGAAACCCACTCGTGGGGGAGCTCCCAACTATTATCCCTCACAAAGAAAAATTCCTCTTTCCATAACCCGCTAGAAGAGGGAAGCCCCATAAGGAACTTTCATTGGGAGCAAGGAAAAAATGAAAGAAAGTATCTCCCCAAGACGTCTTGGCATAGAACAGTGAGTGGAATCCATCTACAATCATGGGCATACCTAACTTTCGATAGCATACTCGATCCCCGTATGCACGCATAAAACTAGGGAACCATTTGTCCAACATATGTTCCTACCGATAAGAGGATCGCCACAAAAAAATATCCGAAGGAAGAGTGAATGATTGACATGTATTTTGCATGTATTTTGGGCTTAATCTTGTCTAGAATATGTTGATATGCATGCATTATATGAGGAAATAGGGTTTATTCTGTTTTGTGGAAAAGGATTACGCTTTGCTCGTTTTGTAGGAATTTATCGATAATTGTAACATTTTGGCAACAAATCGGAGCATTGCAATCGCCAATATTTGATGTGAAGTACGAAGTTTGGAGTCGAGTTGAGAAGAAGTCGACGAACCGTGCGAAAAATGGAAGAAAAACCAAATCGTACGAGTTGCTACAGTGAGCACGGGCGGGCGTGCTCCCTAGCACAACCCATGCTCAACCTAAAATCGAAGCAAGGTTCGACTACCAAGACGGCAGCCCGTGCCATGTGGCACGCGCCCGTGCCTCCCGCAAAATTCCCAACAATCCATGTGGCACCTAGCACGGGGTCAAGCGTGCCATACAAAGACGCCCGTGCTCCTCTCAAGGAAAAACAGATTTTGACTCGTTTTCAACTAGGTTTCAACCCAAACGAAGTACAAATAGACACGGGACGACCACAAACAGGACGCACCGATTTTTGCCCTAGAAACCCGAGAAAAGAGCAATTCCCACGGAGATTCGGAGAGATCGATCAAGACCGCAACCACACCTTCGAGGATTGAAGATAGATCAAGATATCGTCATCATCCCCGAGTTCACTCATTCCATAGTATCATTATTTTCAATTAGTTAGACATGAACGTAAATAATTTTTTCTATGTCTAGCTAAACTTCTTGTGATTCTCGGGTTTGGGAGTAGGTTAATGGATACTTTTTTTGATGATTCATTGCAATCAATGTTAATGTTTTCCAACCCTATTCAAGTACTTTGCTATAATTCTTGTTTTATCAAAAAGCTATTGGTTTAACTTGTTTTGATATATTGATTCATAATTCAACATATGAGTTTCAATATTAGATCTATGAGTACTTGACATGAATAACTTGCATGATTGAGAAGTCCGTGAATATTCGTGAGGCCTTTTAATCTTTTGATCTTTTGGGAGTTGGATATCTCATGTTGAGTAGAGATGCTAGCATAGATATTCCAATCAACGCATTTACATGCATCTCGAGAGAGAGGGTAAATTACTTTTGTGATTGGTCTATAGGGAAGAATACGTTTAACTTTGGTTTGATTAATCGATAATAAAAGGGGATATTAATCAAAACCATAACCCATGAATCCATTCATTCATACTTGATCTTTTAATCCACTCTTTGCTTTGTTATTCTAGGATAATTTCTCGCTTTAGTGTTAATAAAACCAATCCATCTCAAATTGATAGTCTAGATAAAAATAAGGCTATTATAATCCAAAGATTAGTACATTAATTTATTAGTCCCTCGTGGATTCGACCTTGCTAACCCTATTCTATAAACTGCACCGTACACTTGCGGTGAAGCTAAAAAAATAAGGCAAACAAGTTTTTGGCGCCGTTGTCGGGGACTAATTAAATTTTTAGTACTAATATTGCGATAAATAGAATTATTTTTAATTTAGACATTTGTTCTTTCTTTTTATTTTGTTGTTTAATTTTACTTCTACTTTGTGTTTGACTTGCTTTCTTTAGTTGGTTCGAGTAGTAGTGCATGAACACTCGTCAAGTAAGGAGAATTAGCACCGCTTCATACCGGAGGTTGAGGCTTTTGCTAGGTGAATTAGTGCGGCTACTAAACAGCAGGAAAGACAAAGAATGACTATGGCGGGCATAGAAGATAACAACGGAGGCAATAACGGGTCGATAACGAAGGTAACAACCGGGCCGGAAAAGGGTCAATGTCGAGTTACCAATACCGAGAGGTTCCAGCTGGCTCCGCCACCAACAAGAGAGGCGATTCGCGATTACTTTCGCCAATCAATCGCAACCATGGTGGAATTGCCAATGTCCCAATCAATGCAAATAACTTTGAGCTAAAGCCAACACCGATCTCGATGGTGCGGTGAGAATCATTTTGGGGGTTTCTGTCTGAGGATCCCAACTCTCATCTTGCGAAATTCATACAGTTTTGCAATACTATCAAGATGAATGGGGTGACTGATGATGTTATACGTCTTTGCATGTTCCCTTTCTCTTTAAGGGGTTATGCTAGAATCAAGTTGGCACCCTAACTCCGGGAGTGTGAACAATTGGGATGAGCCGAGTCGAGGTTTTTGTTTAAATACTTCCCACCAAGCAAGACACTACACTCAAAGTGAGATCACTCGCCGTGCGTTTGACTCGAGCCTTTGTATGAGGCCCGGGAGAGATTCCGGGATTTGTTGAGGAGGTGCCCGCAACACGGATTTCAAAGATCAACATCTCTGCTTTTTTTACAATAGGTTGATGGGGAAGACTAGATAGTTTGTGGATGCTTTGCAGGGGCGCTACTTGCAAGGTTTCCTGAGGATGCGTTCAACTTGTTGGAGGAGATGGCCATGAATAGCTATCGGTGGCCCTCCGAAAGGACTAATGTGAAAAGGGTAGCCAAGTTTCGATTCGGACCCATTAAAGAGTTGATAGCCCAGATGGCCATATTGACAAAGCAATTGAGTGCTTTGACAAAGGCAAATGAGGGAAACGCGGTGCAAGTAATGGGGAGTTCCTCTAGATCCGATAGAGGAAGCAAATTATGTGAATAACCGGAATTTCAACAATTTCCGGAACAATCAAGCTCCTACTCACTACCATCCGGTTTGAGAAACCATGAAAACTTCTCCTACGCAAACACGAAGAACGTGATGCAACCACCACCGGGGTTTAATGTGACAAACGGTGTCATTCTCACAGAGCCTAAGCCAACCATGGAGGATATGTTCACCTTGTTTATGAGTGAGACGAGGAACATATTCAACAAGGATGAGGCGAAGATGGATAAAATAAAAACCATATCACACAATTGGCCAACACTATGGGATCCCAAATGAAAAATCTTGAAACCCAAATTGGCCAATTAGCTACAATTATTGGTGGGCGCGATCGAAAGGCCAATTTCTCGAGCAACACCGAGGTTAATCCAAAGGAGCAAGTGTAAAGCCATTCATCCGAGGAGTGGAACGGAATACGAGAGGCCAAAAATACCGAAATTGCCGAACATCGTAGGGAGCACGGCCCATGCGCCACCGCACGGACGCCGTGCTCCCCGTCAAGCCGCACCGATCGACAGCCGGGAGATGCGGAAATCAAGCAAATGGCGATGTTGAGGCCGAGGAAGGAGTTGAGGATCATCGTCTTTGAACAAAGGGGGCCGAGAAGCTTAAATATTCCTCTAACCCTGATATTTCTAAACTTAATGTTCCTCTTCATTTTCCCCAACATTTTCAAAAGAAAAAGTTAGATGCGCAATTTGCTAAGTTTTGGATATTTTTAAGAAACCGCATATTAACATTCCTTTTGCGACGCATTGGAGCAGTGCCCAATTACACTAAATTTTTGAAGGATGTTATGTCAAAGAAGCGAAAGATGATGGTTTTGAGACAGTCAATCCGGAGAAAGAGTGCAAAGGCAATAATCCAAAGGAAACTACCACAAAAATTAAAAGATCCGGGAGTTTCACTATCCTCAGGTGCTATTGGTGATGTTTTCTTTAAGAAAGCACTATGTGATTTTGGAGCGAGTATTAACTTGATGCCTTTGTCTATTTTCAGGCAACTTGGATTGGGAGAGGTGAAGCCATCTATGGTCACCTTACAACTCGCGGACCGATCACTCACGTATCCGAAGGGAATCATCGAGGATGTGCTTGTCAAAGTAGATAAATTCATATTCCCTGTGGATTTTTTGGTGCTTGATATGGAGGAGGATAAAGACGTCCCTTTGATACTTGGGCGTCCATTCCTAGCTACGGGGAAGGCCTTAATCGATGTGCAAAGGGAGAGCTCACATTACGGGTTAATGATGAGCATGTTTTATTTACTATCTATAAGGCACTTCAACTTCATGATGGCGTTGAACATTGTAATTTCATTGACGTAATTGAATCTTTCATTGATGAGTATGCGGATCATACATTGTTTAGGGATAATTTGGAGTTTGGTTTGACACATTCATGTTCAACATCAAACATGATGATTGATATTGATAACCAAGACTTGTATGATTGCGTTTGTGCTTTAGATAACATGCAGAACTACCGAGGAGCGCAAGAGGCACGCACACACGTAAAAACGTGAGTCCGTTCCACGGGTGCACAACCCCTGTTCTAGAGCACGCCTGTGTCGTGCGCGCATGGGTCGAAGGAAAAGCTGAAAAATTGACGACGGCACGACCCATGACCCATGCTCGAGCACGGGCAGCCCGTGCCGAAGGTCGAAGAAAAAGCCGGAAAATAACAGCCCGTCCATCCGAGGAAGCCACTTGAATCGAACTCAAACCCTTGTCCAAGCATCTCAAATATGCATTCCTTGGAGCAAATAACACGAGTCCTGTAATCGTATCATCTCTTTTAACTTCAGTTCAACTCGATAAATTGCTTAGGGTGTTAAGAAAACATAAGTCGGCGATAGGTTGGTCAATCTCTCGATTTGAAAGGCATCACCATCGATTGTAATGCATAAGATTAGAATGGAAGATGTCTATAAACCTTCATTGCAAAATCAAAGAAGATTAAATCCTATAATGCAAGAAGTCGTTAGAAAAGAAGTTTTAAAATGGTTAGATCTTTGGAATTATATATGCTATTTCGATAGTTCTTGGGTAAGTCCTAAGTGCAAGTGGTACCAAGAAAGGGGGATGACGGTAGTTAGAAACGAAAGTGATGAGCTTATTGCAACTAGAGTAGTTCTTGGATGGTGTATTTTCATTGATTATAGGAAGTTAAATGATGCTACTCGAAAAGATCACTTTCCCTCCCCTTTATTGATATGATGCTTGATCGTTTGGCGGGATATGATTACTATTGTTTTCTTGATGGTTATTCTAGGTATAATCGATCATGATTGCCCGGAGGACCAAGAGAAGACGACCTTTACATGCCCCTATGGTACATTTGCATTTCGCAATGCCATTCGGACTTTGTAACACGCCCGCAACTTTGCAACGATGCATGATGGCTATCTTTCATGATTTCATTGAGAAAATAATGGAGGTTTTTATGGATGATTTTTCTATGTTTGGAGACTCATATGATCATTGCTTGGATAACCTTTCTCTAGTTTTGCGAGAGATGCGAGGAGACTAACCTTGTTTTAAATTGGGAAAAGTGCCATTTTATGGAATGTGATGGCATTGTTTTAGGCCACCGAGTCTCTTCTCGAGTTTGGAAGTTGATAGAGCAAAGGTCGTTGCAATTGAGAAACTCCCACCTCCAACAAACGAGAAGGCCATTAGAAGCTTTTTTGGGGCATGCCGGATTCTACTGAAGGTTTATCCATGACTTTTCTAAAATCACTAAACCTTTAAGTCGGTTATTGGAAAAAGATATCGCTTTCAATTTTTCCGATGATTGTTTGCGTGGCATTTGAGATTCTCAAGAAGGCTTTGGTGATAGCACCAATTCTAGTAGTTCTCGATTGAGTCACCTTCGAGTTAATGTGTGATGCCAGCGACTTTGCGATTGGGGCTGTTTTTGGGTCGAAAAAGAGACAAGATGTTCGAGCCATCTACTATGCGAAAGCGAGAACTTTAGACAAAGACCAAAGAAAAACTACACCACCACCGAGAAGGAAATCCGGCAATCATGTTTGCATTCGATAAGTTCCGATCTTACTTGATTGGAACTAAGACGATAGTCCACACCGACCACGCGGCGATCAAATATCTATTCGACAAGAAGGATGCCAAACCGAGACTGATTCGGTGGATCCTTTTGTTATAGGAATTCGATGTGGAGATTCGGGATAGAAAGGGCTGCGAGAATGTAGTAGCCGATCACTTGTCCAGACTGGAATACAAGAAGGAGGAGAAAGAAGGCACGGAGGCAATTAAGGAGGAGTTCCCCGATGAGCAACTTCTGATGTTACAAGCTAAATTCCCATGGTATGCAGATTTTGTTAATTATTTGGTTGCAGGGGTCTTGCCTCCGGATTTATCGTCTTATCAAAAGAAGAAATTCCTCCATGATGTCAAGTTCTACATGTGGGATGACCTTTTGCTCTTTAATAGGTGCGCATACACCATCATTCGACGATGTGTGCCTCAAGAAGAGTGTGAGGGAGTTCTACAACAGTGCCATTCTTCACCTTCCGGGGACACTTGGCCTCGACACGTACCTCAAAGAAAGGTATTGCAAAGTGGTTTATACTTGACCTCGTTATCTAATGATTGCTATCTATTTGTACAAAGATGTGATAGGTGCCGGCGGATGGGAACATCTCGAGATGACATGAGATGCCCATGACCAATGTGATGGAGGTCGAACTCTTTGATGTGTGGGGGATCGACTTCATGGGCTCTTTCCCATCTTCGTTGGGTTATCAATACATTCTACTTGCGTGAGAGCACGTATCTCGATGGGTTGAGGCGATTCCGCACGCAGACCAATGATGCGCGAGTAGTGCTTAAATTCCTAAAGAAAAATATATCCACTCGGTTTGGAACCCCTTAGAGCTTTGATTAGCGACGGGGGTCACACTTTGTGAATAAATTGATGAGCACTTTACTTGCGAAGTATGGGGTCAAGCATAAGGTGGCATTAGCATACCATCCGCAAGCAAACGGGCAAGGATAGCCAATCGCGAGATTAAGCAAATTTTGGAGAAGACGGTAAATATAAATCACAAGGATTGGGCCATGAAGTTAGATGATGAGTTGTGGGCATATCGGATCACGTACAAGACACCCCCTGCACGTCACCATATCGCTTAGTATTGGGAAATCGTGTCACTTGCCCGTCGAATTGGAGCATAAGGCGTTTTGGTCATGAAGAAGTTAAATTTTAACTTCCAAGCGGCGGGTGAGAAGAGGCTCTTGCACTTAAACGAGATGGAGGAGTTCCGGGATGAAGCTTATGAAAATTCCGGATTTATAAGGAGCGAACCAAAAGATGGCACAATCGAATGATAAAGAAGAAGGAGTTTTTACTTTGGGTGAACAAGTCCTTTTATTTAACTCGCGTCTTAAACTCTTTTTCGGAAAACTTAAGTCTAGATGGTAGGGACCGTTTGTGATAAAGAAGGTATTAAATCCTCCCGAATAGTGGAGTTGTTGAGCCGAGATGGGGAGACGTTCATGGTGAATGGCCGGAGGATCAAGTACTACCTTAGTAGAGATCAAAAGAAAGAGGTGACACGCCTCACTTTGCTAGAGCCGTGATCGAGTAAACAAAGCGTCAAACTATAGACGTTAAATTTAGCGCTAGTTGGGAGGCAACCCAACGGTTTTGCTTTTTTATTTCTTCCCATGTTTTCTTGGTTTGTTTTTCCCTTTTCTAAGTTAGGATTTATTTGCTTTCATAGGATATGATTTTCTTGTTTTTCCATATTAAAAAAAAACGGAAAATCGAAGGCCGAGTCGGCACCCGGCCGACAGTAACCGGCCCGTCTTTGGTACCCGCAAAGATTGAGGAATTTTTCTCGGCACCCGGCAAGATGGCAGCCCGTGCCATAGAGCACGGCCCGTGCCGTGCCCAAGTTGGGCTTGAATGTTCGGCCCCTAGCACGGACGCCCGTGCCCTCTTTGCTTGGGACAGATTAAGACGGGCAGAGGGCTTATGTTCTTCACAAAAACACTCCCCCGCGCGCAGACTTACAAAAGATCGAGCCCCTCAAATTTTTTTCGAAATTTCTCCTAGATTATCACCCCAAATCACTTCCCACACTACTCTAACACGAAATACACTTGTGAAATTGCTTTGAAGAGAAGATTTGAGTAGAAAAACACCTAGGGTTTTCAAACTTCAACTCTTTTCAAATTCTCGGGATTTAAGGTATGACTTGCACTTTTTACTTCGAATTTCTTGAGGATTATGGATTAGGGTTGCTATATGATGCTTGTTTGATACTTTTGCCATGAATTTGATTGAAATTTTCTATTGGGCATTTTATCGAACACCTTGTGGGTTGTTGAACTAGGATGATTTTGGTTGATTGCTTGATGAATTATACATGAGATGGATTGTTTAGGGTGTTAGTGACTAGGATTCTCTCGCAATTATATTGTTGTTTGGGCATTGGAAGCTTAATTGTGAATTGAATTGTTGAGATGAGACACTATGCCTTACGTTAATTATTGTATGTAATTCATCGTTTGTTTTACTTGGCACGTACGGATTCTCACAATTGTTTTGCCAGGTACTCATTCGAACAAATGGCTGAACCACAGAACCAAAGAGGTCGGGGTGGACGTCAGAGGAGACCCGCTTGGGAGGTTGATCCAAATAGCCCCTTAGCTTATGGACTCACCTTCACAGAGAATGAATTAATGGAAAAATGGAACCGGCTGATCACTCGTACTTTCACGCCCACACGCTATGCCGACGATGAGTGTACCCGAGCCCTCGGGATACATGAGGAGGTTTGGCACATGTTCGAATGAGTGGGATGGACCGCCTTCATGCAAGGGCGGTGGCCAACATTTAAGACACTCGCGCTTGAGTTCTTAAGCACCGTGCAGGTTACGGAGACGCGAGTAAGGAATGAACCTCAGAAAATCCATTTCAGATTGGGCAACATTTGGAGGAACGTCACCATCACCGAACTGAACCAGATTTTTGGGGTACCATCAGACGCCCCGTACCAGACCGCGGCAAATTATAACTCGCGTGAATTCTGGCGAATGTTGACTGAAACCCCAGAAACCGGCCTAATGCAATATGCGGCACGCACATCCAAGGCCTCGGCACTCCGCAACCCCGTATTCCGTTACATCCAAAAAGTGACGGCTCATTTCGTGTTCGCTCGCACAACAACGGGGTATGCAAGCTCGTGAGCTATACTTACTTTGGTGTATGCTCACCCGCACTCCTTATAATATGGTGGCGTGCTTTGTGGAACACGCCATTTACATCTCTCGCAGGAAGTGGGGATAATATTGATTGGGGAATGATCACCCCCATTACTCAACATTTTGGGGTTGATATGCGCCGTATGGAGCCGATAGAGGGCAGCAAGCATCAACATGAGCGCCTCCGCACCATGAAGATCATCATCAAGAGGAGAATATCCTCTGTTTTCAACAAAAAGAGTTGGTCTTTTCCCCCTCCACCCACAGCTCACCGTGGTGGACAATCAAATTAATCGCTCCTCCACTCGGGCTCATATCGGGGTCATGGACGGCCTGGAGCGAAAAAGGAGGAGGGTAACAGGGGTTACTCGATGAAGAAGATTTGGTGATGGAGGCGAGGAGTACGTCGCGAGAGGGGTTTCGAGCAGGCTTTCCACAGGGGCGACTCGACATTCTGGAGAGCTCCCACCAAGGTGAGGAGCGTGGGGGACAATATGATCGGGATAGATTCTATGCTCTTAAGGAGAGCATGCGACAACATAGGGATGACTTTCGGATTCACCAGGATGAGTCCGTGCTTTCCGAGCGGAGAAGCGAGAACAAAGCGCATCCGCCCAGAGCAAAGGTACCAAGCCCAAGGTCTCGTTTGTTTATGTTTCCATGGTCCATTTCAGTTTAAGGTTGGAAATAGAATTTTGAGAATTTATTGGTTTTCGTGTGGAAATTGGGATTGTGTTTGGATGAATGAATTGAAATGTGTTTTATGTATGGTTGGAAATGAGATTGTGTTTGGTTTGAGTAGTTTTGAAATATTATTTTATGTATATAATAATTGAAAAGTTGGTAGTGGTGTCCACTTCAATATTTTAATTTGAATATATAATATTATATTTGTAAGATTATAGTTGGTGGGTCCCATTAGATAGTTATAATTTAAAATTAGTAATATTTTAAGTAGATAAAGTTTATAATGGTGGGTCCCACATATATAATTGGGTTAAAATATGAAAATAGTGATTGATAAGTAATGATGAGTGATGTCGGGTAGTGTATATGTTTGAAAATAGAAATTATAGGTTTGAGATATTGTTTTATGTGAAAAATAGAAAATGAAAATGATGATTTCCATTGGAAATTTTATGAACAAATATGATTCCACTTTTATGTATAGTTGGAAATCGGAAAGAGGCCATTGGAAACATAAACAAACAAGGCCCAAGACTTTGTGGTACCAAGCCCGGGAAGCAATGAGTTGGAGATATTGCGGACGCGTTGCATCGATTCAAAATTGGCATATCTCTCGGGGCCACTTTCCGCCGCCACCCCCATAGTAATCCAGGTCCTATCCACACTTTTCTTTGAAATTCTACCTTCTCTTCTATGCGCTATAATTTCATTCAAGTTTGGAGGGATAGGTCGTATTTTTTTGAAGGGTGTGGCGTTTTGCATTCATGTAGTTGCATTTAGAGCATGTAGTATGCATTGCATTAGTTGTTTTTGATTATTTTAGCACGTTTATTGCTTTAGCACGTTTATTGCTTTCTTAGTTGTTTAGGGAGTGAGTTGACCGCTATTGTGTGTCTGTTGATCTTGGGAGCATGTGTTAAGCGATTTATGTTGTTTTGAATTGGGTGTTGAGCGTGAGTTGACCGGGTTGAGAATAATTAATATGGAGCATGTGATTATTGGGATCATGGTTAAAATACTTTGAATTATGCACTTACAAGCCTCGTGAACTTTTTTGAGCCTTTAATGCTTTCATATTATGCGATCTTGTTGGTTGATTGAGTGTGTCATTCATGTTGTTTTGAATTATAGAACTTGCTCCTCGTATCTCTCAAAAGTCACATGTTGTATGCATTCATGAAAATGATTTTAGGCCATTTTTGTTAAGCCTTTTGCTTACCTTGATATTTGATTTCCCTAGTTAGCCAATTTGAGCCTATTGCCTGATTTTTTGATAGCCACATTTCAATCCTTAAAACTTAAGTTGATATATCTCATACCCTAAGCTTGAGCGTATAACATTGAGTAAATGGATAGAAAAAAAGGGTGAATGAATGGGTGTCGAAAAGTAGAAACGTGTACATATTAGGTGATTGGGAATAAAAGCAAAAAGAAATAAAAAGGAGGATACTCACCAAGGAGTCCAAAAAACGACGATCGCAAAAATGTCGGTCGGCCAAGTAATACATAGCCGAAATTGTGACGTAAGGCGAAGGATAATGAATGGTATGAAAAAGAAGGGAGAAATAGATATGTGATAGGAAAAGGTGATTGGGGGTGCATAGTTGATTTGAATAAGAATAAGTGTTTTAGAAATAACAATGCGCTACCAATCTATACACTTGAGTTTGAGTTACTTTATCCATATTTCCCTACCTTAACCAAAGAGCCTTCATTACAACCAAGAACAAAGTCCTTTCTGATTTGTGAATTGCATACAATCGAGTGGCGGAGATGGGAGACGATTTGCAAGCATATGGTAATTCCTCAACATTTATATGACTTGAGCGAATACACGTCCCTTATTCTCCTAGTGAGTAGAGTATACACTTTATCCATGAGATGAGTGATTTGAAGTGTTTTACCATGATTTTAATAGACTTGTGCTCCGTGTTAGATATTTGAAACTTGGTCGGTTTGTGCTTGATGTCTATGGATAGATGACATGAATTGTGATGCGGTGTTCTTGAGTTGCTCTTCTTTACCCCATTTGTGTTGTCTTGTTTATAAAGTATTGACCGGGACTATCAACGCTTTAAGTTTGGGGTTTGATTGACATGTATTTTGCATGTATTTTGGGCTTAATCTTGGTTAGAATATGTTGATATCCATGCATTATATGAGGAAATAGGGTTTTATTCTGTTTTGTGGGAAAAGATTACGCTTTGCTCGTTTATAAGAATTTATCGATAATTGTAGCATTTTGGCAACAAATTGGAGCATTGCAATCGCCAATATTTGATGTGAAGTACGAAGTTTGGAGTCGAGTAGAGAAGAAGTCGACGAACCGTGCGAAAAATGTAAGAAAACAAATGCAGTTTACGAGTTGCTACAGTGAGCACGGGCGACGTGCTCCCTAGCACAGCCCATGCTCAACCTAAAAATCGAAGGCAAGGTTCGACTACCGGACGGGGCAGCCCGTGCCATAGGGAACGGCCCGTGCCTCCCGCGACTCAACAATCCATGCGGCACCCGACGGGCGGGCGTGACATACAAGACGCCCGTGCTCCTCTCAGGAAAAACAGTTTGACACATTTTCAACTAGGTTTCACCCAAACGCAGTACAAATAGACACGGGCGGCCACAAACAGGGACACGCTGATTTTTGCCCTACAAACCAGAGAAAAGAGCAATTCCCCACAGAGATTCGGAGAGATCGATCAAGACCGCAACCACACCTTCGAGGATTGAAGATAGATTGAGAGATCGTCATCATCCCCGAGTTCACTCATTCCATAGTATCATTATTTTCAATTAGTTAGACATGAACGTTAATAATTTGTCTATGAATTATTTCTTTTCTATGTCTAGCTACACTTCTTGTGATTCCCAGGTTTGGGAGTAGGTTAATGGATACTTTTGTTTGATGATTCATTGCAATCAAAGTTAATATTTTCCAACCCTATTCAAGTACTTTGCTTTAATTCTTGTTTTATCAAAAAGCTATTGGTTTAACTTGTTTTGATATATTGATTCATAATTCGAACATATGAGTTTCAATATTAGATCTATGAGTACTTGACATGAATATATTGAGAAGTCTCGTGAATATTCGTGAGGCCTTTTAATCTTTTGATCTTTTGGGAGTTGGATATCTCATGTTGAGTAGAGATGCTAGTATAGATATTCCAATCAACGCTTTTACATGCATCTCGAGAGAGAGGGTAAATTACTTTGGTGATTGGTCTATAGGAAAGAATACGTTTAACTTTGGTTTGATTAATCGATAATAAAAGGGGATATTAATCAAACCATAACCCAGGAATCCATTAATTCATACTTGATCTTTTAATCCACTCTTTGCTTTGTTATTCTAGGATAATTTCTCGCTTTAGTGTTAATAAAACCAATCCATCTCAAATTCGATACTAGATAAAAATAAGGCTATTATAATCCCGTACTTAGTACATTAATTTATTAGTCCCTGTGGATTCGACCTTGTTAACCCTATTCTATAAACTACACCGTACACTTGCGGTGAAGCTAAAAAAATAAGGCGAACAGTGAAGCCAACAGAGAAGTCAGACAGATATAATCGTAATAAAGCCCTCGGACGGATGTGTAAGTTTGTTCTCTAATCCCAGGCCAACATCCAAAACGCCGCAGAGAGCCCCAATCCCTCCCCAACCTACAAAGACATGGAGATGAAACTTTGTCGACTAACTTTCCCGGGATAACCGATCGACACCGGAGAAGGCCTATGCCGATACTTAGGTCGATGGACCTCTTCGGACTATCCCCCGAGACTCCTCCCCTCGGGAACCTCATCACCGGGCATGAATCCGATTGAAGCTCTCCCCTCGCTATCATAACATAACTCGGAGCTAGAGAGGGAATATCGAAGCCCATAGGCAAAGATAAAAACAAAAAATAATAATGTAACCCGGAGACTTAATGACCGTGATGCCCCGACCCCGAGCAAAAGTGAAGAGAGGCCGAAATCCAAAATCCGACCCAAAACATGAGAAAACTCCAGAGAATACGGAGAAATATGGAAGGAAGAATGGACCGAGGGGCTTGGGCCACCCCCGGGGACACGCCTTGAGAGAGCCCTTGCCCGCCTCCGGAGGCACCCCGAGGCGCTCTCTCTCAAATCTCGGCTCTCATCTCTCGCCTCACTACTTGATGTACTCCACTCATCACTCCAACTTTCTATGGGCACTCCCCCTCAATTCTCAAGGAATTTTCACTAAGTATTATACCAACCAAATAAATTCAAAGTTAAAAAGTAGAGAGAGAAATATTACCTTTGGAAGACATGGTCAAAGCTCTCCTCCCAAGTGTGTCCTTGTGTAAGAATGTCAAAGAATCTCAAGACAATACAAGATAAATAACAAGACAAGCCAAACACAATATCAATTTAGCTCTCGATCGCTTTGCTCTATTCTCCCGCAAAGACCGGAGCTAGGGCTTATGTTGGGGGCAAAAATGTCCTTTAATACTTAATATATAATTCAGTTTATGTATTGGAATAATATTAATTGTTATGATGGAATAACCGCCCAAAGGAGTCCGGATCTGCCCACATGCTATTTTCTCCTACACGGCCCACAAGACCCATCACCCAGGTATGTAAAGGTCCCTCATCTTTATTTGTAAGTGAATTCTCTCATAATCAATCAAGAATCAATCATTGTCTTACATTCTCTCTCGATTAATGTGCCGACTTGAGCTTCGGAGGGTCTCTCTCGGGACAACCCCGGGGCCCATCTATCATTTGCATGCGTGCAAGCAAGTTCCCAATAAAAGATTTTCTCTAAGAGAAGAAAACTTAGAAGACTTCCCGCTTGGAAAGAAGAAGACTTGGACTTATTCACGAACCCCGACTTGGTGTGATCTCGCCCTAAAAAGCAGCATGAGAGACCTAGTTTTTAGCCTATACTACTTGTGGTGTAATCGAAAAGATGGTTAAAATATTTATAAAATAAATTAAGGTCCTATTTGAATAGTGTCTTATCGTCACAAATACTAGGGTAATATATAATCACAACTCAATGAATATTTTTGTAATTTTTAAATATCTCTCGGGTATTTTTTAGTTAACCCAAACCCAAAGGGTAATTTTTATAACTCCCTATATTTTTTTAGCAAGTAGCTAGTTTAAAGTAATCAAATTTTTCTAAAATATATTTATTCATGGACTCTCGATTCACAAACTCAATAAAAGCATTTTACTCTTAAATTATTAATAGGTAGCTCCGATATTATTAATTTGAGAGTACCAAGTCCCCATTGGCGTCTCTTTTACCATTAAGCTTAAAACACAAGAAATTATCTTTATGTTTGAATTTCACAAACACTTTCTGTACCATTTACGCAATTTAAGATTATGACAAAAAGTAGTTAGTTCAAATTTATTTAGAAATCAAGCAATTGTTATACCAACGGTGATTGGATCAAGAGTTGCTAATCCCGATATCTTCAACATTAAGCAAAATTTTGACACTTTGGCTAATTTTTACAGATGATAAGTTAACCTATAATCATACGAAAGAGTGTGGAAATGTGAATTTAGTAACATCTTTTGGTTTTTGCGGTTCAAACTAATTCCTTTCATGTGTAAGAACTTTCTCTTGATTTGATCTTTGTTATAAATTACGAGTTTTTTTTTTTTACAAAATATTTAGTTACGAGTTTTATTACAAATAGTGTTTCTTGTATTTAGTAACGCTTTTTATATGTAAAATGTCATAGAATTTTCAATAAATTTATATTGCAAATTAAAATGTTATTTTTTAGTTAGTAGTTTAAAGTAATCAAATTTCAAATAAATATTTTTTTTTTTTGAAGTAAAGAGAAATGTTTATTGATACTTTGAATATTCAAAATCAAAGAGTTTACAAAGCAAGGAGGTGGAGAACTCCACACCGATGGACTAACAAAATAGAGATTCCTTTGCTAGTTCATGAGCAATGCTATTACTACTACGACGATCAAACACTACCGACATATTAGGTACACCATGCAAGAAAGCTCGACATTCTTCTAAAATATTGTCATATTCTCGATTCTCCCATTTCTATAGACGATAAGCCTTCCACCACATATTTTGCATCTGTTTCCACTAGCACTTGATCGATACCAAGGCTATGAATCCATGAAAGAGCTTCCTAACTCCCAATGCTTCAATTTCCTTACTTCATATAAACCTGGATAAGTAATGGTTCGAGTAACAATAAAATCTACCTTATCATTCCGAAACACCATCCCAATCCCAGTCTTGTTATTTATTCGACACAAAGGTCGCATCAATGTTACACTTCGTAAAAATCAAGGAAAAGTTGGTTTTGCCCAAGCTTATGATATTGTTATTGTTGGTGCTCCACCTCTCTGTACTACACACAAGTCCGAATTCCACCATTCATTCAACACACACACAACCATTTGCATTGTCCTGTAAGGTGAAGTATGAGTTTTGTTCCAAACCTCATCATTACGCCTCCATATACTCCGGAATATCATAACACATTTAGCAAAGACTCCAGAATCAATTGTTGGTAGACAATTCCACAAATTTCCTAAATGATTCAATGATTTTACCACCCCATTTTTCCACCAAAGTTGAAAGCCCCCATTGCCTCCCAAAGAAACCGATTGTATTGGTATGATATAAACAAATGCCAACATGCTCCAAACCTTTTGACAGAAAAATGCAACAACTATCTAAAAGGATATTTTTCTTGATAAGATTACATCTAGTGGGAATACAATCTTGACAAGCTCTCTAAACAAAGTGCTTTGTAGACTTTAGGTGGAATTTTTATCTTCCAAATTTTACTCCAAACTCCTTTATGTCCAACTTCATCATCACTATCCAAACCTCTTGCAACCTGATATCCACTTTTTACCACGTATTTTTCTTTTTTTTTATCATGGTGCCAAATCCATTTGTCAATCCTAGTAGTATTATTCAGGGTTATGTTTGAAATTCGAAGAATATCTTTTTCACAAAACAACTCTTCGACTAATTCCATATCCCACTGTCTTAAGCCTGGGATAATAAGTTCACTGACTGTAATGTTAGGGATAGCTGGATTAATGGGAGTCGTTACATAAAAACTTTTCTCATCCCTTAACCAAAGTTCTCCCCACACTTTGACATTACATCCATTTCCAATTTTCCATCGCGTCCCTTTTCGAAGCACCACTTGAGAACTCCAAATGATTCTCCAAATGAAACTAGATTAGATCCTGATTTTGCATTCAAAAAATCCCCTCTAAAACCCAATCCCCCAAGTTCCTTTCTTCCACACAAAATATCCCATCTCATCCATTCGATGCCTTTCGATTTATCTTTATTTTCTCCCCACCAAAACGAATTCGTCATCATCTCTAACCTATCAAGTAACGATACAAGCAATAGAAAAGTACTCATAAAGTACGAGGGTATTGCTTGTGCCGCTGCCTTCATAAGAACTTCCTTTCCACCTCTTGACAACGAATTACCCCGCCAGTGCTGGATATATTTCCAAACCTTATTTTTAATATGTCCAACACCTCCTTATGTTTACGTCCGATAAGAGATGGTAATCCCAAGTATTTTCCTATATTCAACTACTTGCCATACCCCCAAGATATCATAAATATTTTCTTTAAAAGATGAGAAAACATTATTACTAAAGAAAATACCTCATTTACCAAAGCTCGCCATTTGACCTGATGCATTCTTATACAACTCGAGTAGCCTCTTTAGTTGATTACATTGCTCTCACCGACGCCCTAAAAATAGTAAACCATTGTTAAGTTGGTTTTATACCAAGAATCGGGTGTTCTAGACTAGGATTTTGCGTTGTTTTCTAGTGTTTTATAGTAGTTTGAGTCCATTTTATTTTATTAGGTGTTGTTAGGAAGTCAATACATGTTATGGTAGCCGAGGGCAATGAAAAACGTGTTTGGTAGGAAGAAATCGCACTTGAAGAAGAGAAAACGAGAGAAAAGCGTACAGCAGCAAGAGCGATGCAGCGCTCCTACCCCCACGCTGCAGTGGTAAATGAAAACAAATAGAAGAGTGCGCTACGACACACGATCTTAGGCGCGTAGCGTGCGATGTCCTCCGGCGATTTTGGAAACTTATTTTTGAGGGTTTTGGATGGATTTTTAGATATAAATACAATAAGGGCCATATGAATTAAGGGTTGGACATTCTATCAAGCACAAGGGATGACTAGGAACACGAAGAAAGAGTTCGGGACGTGAATTGAAGGCATCTATCTTCTGAAAACAGAGAGGATTCTTTCCTTGATCTTCTAAATTTATTTTTCCGTTATCTTTGTTCTATTGAGATGTATAACTATTTTTTCATGAGTTTTTGTCCATACATCATGAGCTAAACTTTGTTTTTTAGAGGATTGATGTAACCAACGTTTGAACCTATGTTTTCATATTTCAGTTTATTGATTCACATGTTATTAAATCTATTTATGCTATTTGGATTGATTGCATCTAAATTATCTGATCAATAGTTTAAATTTTTTGGTGTGTTTGATTTCACACTCGAGAGAGGTAATTAAATGTTTGGCCATAGAATAGCATAACTTAGAGTTTCATAAAATTGAAAAGTTTATGAATCTTTCAAGTCCGTGAAAGAATATTCATTGAGCATAGTAAGGTTTAATTAATGATTTTTATAGAGATATTGAAATCATGATTAAAACCTAGAATCACTTGGCACTCCGCAGAGAAGAAGTGACAAATGGTAGGAATATTGGACTTATAGATTAATAACGTGTGATTAATAAACCGGATTGATAATATAAGGAAAAACTAGGTGAATCAACCCTCTAGAATTCATATCCACCAAGTGTTTGATAAATTGTCGAACGAACTTTTTAGTTTTATTTTAGGTTTATTTTTAGTCTAATCAAAACCATGTTTCTTCGATTATATAGATAGAGTTAAGCTATTATAATTACGTATTTAGTTTAAAATATGATATCAATCCATGTGCGATGATAACTTTACTTTTCAATCTATACTAGAACTTGACACCGCACACTTGCGGTAAGAAATTCACGAACTAGTTTTTGGCATCGTTCTCGGGGATTGATTTATCCTATTGTGTGCTAATATTGTTATTAAGTATTCTTAATCCTAATATAGATTAGTTTAGATAAAATTAATTCGTTATTGCTCATTGAGTTGTCCTGCTTTATGCGACGATCTAATGATACTAACTTGTTTCCGCTTGATCCGCATATTGAAAGGACACTTCGAGCGATTAGAGCAACAAGATGAGCGAAAAAATCAAGCAATGGCAGGCAACAGAGGAAATGAGAATAACGAGAACTTTGTTCCGATTGCGCCACCACAACTAGAGGATCACGAAAGGGAAATTCGGGATTACTTTTGGCCGACTATGAATCATAACTATTCTGAAATTGTGCGCCAGCCTATCAATGCAAACAATTTTGAATTAAGCTGGCCTTTATAAGCATGGTTCTGCAGAATCAGTTTTGGGGGGAGTCCCATGGATGATAGCAATGCCCACTTGGCCACATTCTTGGAAATATGCGACACCATCAAGATGAATGGTGTATCTGATGAGGCTATCTGACTAAGGTTATTTTCATTTTCATTCCGGGATAAAGCCAGACAGTGGCTACAGACGTTTGCACCTGGGAGTATCACAAGTCGGGATGATCTCGACTCGAGTTCATGGCAAAATTTTTCCCTCCCAAGAAGACACTCCAACTAAAAACTAAGATAGATCAATTCCAACGGATCAATTTTGAGCTATTGTATGAAGCTTTGGAGCGATTTAAGGATATGTTGAGGAGATGCCCACATCATGGTTATGCGAATGGCAAATGGTTCAATATCTTTACAAAGGGTCGAATGGGTATATGAGGATGATACTCGATCTTTGCGGTAGGGGGCACATTGATGGCTAAAACTCCGACCGAGACATTACTTCTACTTGAAGAAATAACCACAAATAGTTATCAATGGCCCTCCGAGGGATCGGTGCCAAATAAAGTTGTCGGTGTTCTGAGTGAATACTATGTCGACTTTAACACCTCAAATCTCATCTTTGTCTAAGCAATTAGCCATCATGAATTCTCAAGGGACACCACAATGAAGTCGAGATCCCACCACCATTCATGCAATCGCGATGCACGAGGCCGAGCAAGTAAATTATGTGAATAACCAGGATTTTAACAATAGGGGTAACTCACTATCACCCGAGACTTTGCAATCATGAGAATCTCCCATACATCAACAATGAAATGTGTGGAACCCACCCGAGTCGGTCCAAGGTTTCAAGCGAAAAAAAAATGGGGCTCTTGTGTTTACATAAAAAAATTGAAAATAATAAAATCAATGGTGCAAATAGAATTTTTGATTTAACATTAAAAATAAGATATATAATAACTAAAGTATATTACTCCAACTCTAACATTTCGGTCTTATTAAATAAATTACGAAAAAGATTGTTCAATATAAGTTACCATAGAGAAAAATACAAAAATAAAAAACTAATAAATTAGCTAAGAAAAATTGATCTTCTTGCTTTTTTAAATTCTTCAATTCTTTTTTTTTTTTTTTGTTTTGCTAAAGGAAAAAATGGGAAATACAAAAGACATAATGAGGATTTAAAGGTGGACGACTCTTTCAATTCTTCAATTATGTTTTTTTGGTTTTCTAAAAAAGAAAAAGTATAGTTAGATAAAAAAAGACAAAAAAAAAAACCTAATCTATACTATCATTGGGATTTGAACTCATGACCATGAGGAACATAAAAAAGCAGGGGCAACTCATGTGCCAAATCACTCATTAATGCATTGATTTGACCTTTAAGGTATATATCCACATATATGCATATAAAATAAATATAAAAAATTTTGGAGGCCCTTGCTGGCAAGGGGCCTGTGCGGCGGCACCACCTTGGCCGCCCAGGGCCACCCCGAACCCACCTCTAGGTTATTCCAACCCATCCACCCAATGCACCCGTAGGTGAAAAAAAAAATCAATGGTTTGAAGGGATACTCGCTCATTTATAGGAGAGACTAGAATCGATTGAATATAAGTGATGCGCAGATTGATAATTTGGGTACAAAGATGAATACTATGGACACATCTTAGATCACGAGAGACACAAATAGGGCGCTTAGCGACAACAAAGTGAATTCATTGCGGTAGAGAGGTAAGTTTCCAAGTGATACAAAGGTTAATCCTATGTGGAGAATGACTGGAAATTCAAGATGCACCCAAACGATTTGCCCATTTATACGAAGGAATTGGAATCAAAGAAAATAAAGTTGGAGGATATTGAGACTCCGCCCATCCGACAGAGGAATGTAGTGCGATATTACGAGAGAATTATCTCGAAAAATTAAGGATCTGGGGAGTTTTACTATTTTTGTACTATTGGAGGTTTTTGCTTTGATAAACCACTTTTTGATCTTGGTTCCTGCGTTAATCTTATATCCCTTTCTAATTTCATGAATCTTGGGCCGAAGGTGAAACCGTTGATGAGTGTAAAATATACGTGCATTTGAAGGCTTAAAATGATATATATTTGATGCATTTGCGTGCATATTCAATGTGTTTTACTTGGTTTCCCTTGTTGGACGTGATAATGTGTACTCTTGTAAATTTTGCAGAAAATGGAGCTAAATTGGACAAAAGATGATAGCATTTTTCAAATGATATGTAAAAAGACACTATGACAAGCGAAATGTGAAGGAAAGAAGCATGGACGGTCAAAGAAAAGAGAATTTCCTTCAAAAACGCAAAACGCGCTAACGATTTTCAACACTCGGCAAGGTTTAGTATGTTGGCTATAACTTCCTCTAAACATTGATATTGAGGTGATTCAAGTGGCTACAAAGCTAAGATAAAGATATACAACTTTCATGAAAACCCCGAGATCAAATTCCGATCGCACGACCCGGACGTGTGGGATTACACGGGCGTGCGACGTAACTGGGGCTGATTTGGTCTCCTTTTCCGACTCAAACTCTGCAAGTGATCTCTCCAAGCATCTATAAAAGGGACCCAAGGCTCTGCACGAAAATAGACAACTTCATACATAGAAAACACATCAAATAACACAGGACCGAAGGAATCGAAAAGCTTCGAGAGCAAAAGGCTAGGTCGCGAAGAACACCACAAGGCTTTCGCATCTATGGAGCACAAGAGCTTCGAGGGCTTGGGAGGAGAATCCATCCTGACAAGAAGGGCTTTTCTTTCTATGTATAAGAACTCTTGTTTGTGCTTAAACGATGTCTTAATGTTGATTCGAATTTGTCTATGAGTTTGTAATCAATGTTTGACATATTTTTCGGATCTTAGAGGCATAATATTGTTGATTTATTTTAAATATGATTATTTGTTTTCTTAATTAATTCATGTGTTCTATTTTATGAATTCGAGTGCTTATTCTTAATTACTTTTTATTTGGCCAATAATTTGCATGTCATACTTCTAGTCCATAATCCGGAGGTGAGTTCTAATAAGACGAAAATCGAATTCAAACATAAATAGAGTAATGTATCGGAGACTACTTCTATTTGTGGGGAGTACTTCAATTCAAAGATATTTTGGGAGTTGGTAATAATTGTGATGGATCGGAGACCTCAATTATTATTAATCTTCCTGTTTATGTGCACAATAAACTATTTTAGGAATTGAACCCATAGAATTGCATGAATTGGTTTTAAAACTTTAATTGCATTTAATATTGAAGAAACATGTTAAGATTATGTGCCTAAAGTTGCTCCTAAAGATGTTGAAAAGACATGTGGGGTTCACAAATTTATTTTTATTTTATTTATTTATTTTCAATTTTTTTCCTTAGAATAAAATACTCGATTCAATAAAATTGGAATACAATGTTATTATAGCCTAAGTGTTTCGAGATTCAATCCTCGAGGAATACGACCTTGCTTGTCATTATCCTATAAACTACACCGCACACTTGCGCTTGTATAAACCAAAACTATTTTTGGCGAACAAGTTTTTAGCGCCGTTGCGGAGATTGATTAGATTCTACTTAGATATAGTAATAAGTAGTTCAATCTTAATTGAAGCATTTTTTGTAAATATTTTTCTTTTTTCGATTTTTTATTTTGTTTTATTTTTTTTTTTTTTCTAACATCGTTTTTGTTGAGTGCGAGACTCAATTTTTGGAGATACAAGTAGCCCAAATCGCAACCGCCGTGGGAGGCCAATATCTAAATGGCAAATTCCCAAGCAATACTTAATCTGAGAAAACAATGCAAAGTCATTCGTCTAATGGAATGTACATAATATAAAGGCTCAAGGATTTCAACCGACACGCGGTTTAACGACGGTGATGTTAGAAAATCAAATCGGGTCAAGACGTAAAACTTTGTACTTTGTGGGAGGCAACCCAACAGACGCCGCAACAAACTCCGGGGTAAAAAAAGAAAAGAAAAAAAGAAAAAAAAGTACAAAAAAATAAAAAAACAAAAAAAAAAATACAGACGCACACTACCCGACCCGTGCGATCCGCTCCTCCGATTTCAAATTTGACGGACGAGCTCCGACTACACCGAACTATCCAGGTAAGTACTCTTTCACGCATTCCTCTTTCTTTTGATAATTTCCTCATATGTTCGGGACGAAGCATATTTTAAGTTGGGGGTTGTCAATAATGCGTAATTTAGTACTTTCTTGCATTTTGCGTTGCATTTAAGATTGCATGAAGAGCACTTGCATTTTAATTTTCAAAAAAAAATCATTTTTTGTTTATTTTTGTTTTAATATTTTAGCACGTTTCCGCTTTAGCACATTTAATTGCTTTTGTGTGTGTTTTTAATTCATTCGTATGCCCATCTTCCTATGATTTTCTTGTGAATACTTTATGGCATGGGATAACATACTTGTGGGAATAATGCAATAAATTCTTAGGAGGAAAGTTATTTGTTTGCTTGGCATGTGTTAAGAAAATTGAGTATTTGAGCATGTTGCGAAAAATAAGCATGTGAGCTTTTGTGCTTTAAACTGCTTTACTTTGTGCAGACTTATTTTTTCTTGAGTGTGTCACTCATGATTGATAGAACTCTAGAACTTGATCTGGTATCTTCATTGAAGCCATGTATGTGTGCAATTTTTGAAAATGATCTAAGACCATCTTTGTTTAGCCTACTTAGCCTAAAAGGCCTACCTATGAACTCATGATTCCCTAGTTAGCCAATTTTGAGCCTAAACTTTTATTCTAAGCCATATTGATCTTTAAAATTTACATGTTTTTATCTCTACAAATTCTTGAGCTTATAGAAAATGAATAAGTTTGGAGGAGATGTGGTGAAAATTTATGAAAAAAGAGAGGAAGTTGGCAAAAGAAAAAGGGATGAGTAGTATCTGGGTAAATAAAACATTACATGAAGCTCGAAAAAGAAAAATATCTCTTGAAAAAGAAGAGAAAATCGAGCAAAGCAAAAGAAAAATTCTGAAAATTGTGAAAAAAATAAGAGCTTGAGGCTAAAGAAGAAAAAAAAAAAAGCAAAAAGGGCCTAAAAATGAAAAAGGAGAAATAAGGGTGGAATTGAGTTGAAAAAGAAAAAACTGATAAGTTGTTGAAATTGGGTTGGTGAATTGAAAGTCTTTTGCTTAAATTCTATTTGCTCAAGTCAAGTCACTTAATCCAAATTTCCCTACCCTTACCAAATAGCCTACATTACAACCAAATAAAAAGTCCTTTTTGATTCTTAGATTGTGCACACAATAAAAGTGGTCCGATGTTAGACGATTAGAAAGCCTATGGTAGTTCTACTTTCACCGAATTGAATTTGAGCGTAAACACTTACCATACACTTCGAGAGTAGAGTGATACACTATTTACTTGTGAGTCGCGATGTCAAGTACCCGAAAGAGTATTAATGATGCCGAGTTTATGAATAACGACTTCTTAATGATGAGTTACATGGTTTCCTTAAGTATGGAGTCGAGTGTTATTTAATGTTTATAACGTTCTTGGGTATTTTTTCCTTTTTACCCTTATATTGTTTTTTTCTAAATTTGCTCGAGGACGAGCAATACTTTGAGTTTGGGGGTATTTGATGAGTGTAAAATATACGTGCATTTGAGGGCTTATGATATATATTTGATGCATTTGCACGCATATTCAAATGATGTGTTTTACTTGGTTTCCCTTGTTGGGCGTGATAGTGTGTACTCTTGTGAATTTTGCGTAAAATGGAGCTAAATTGGACAAAAGATGATAACATGTTTCAAATAATGTGTAAAAAGACAAGGTACGAAAGCGAAAATGTGAAGGAAAGAAGCATGGACGGTCAAAGAAAAGAGAATTTCCTTCAAAAACGCAAAACCCGCTAACGCTTTTCAAGATCGACAGGGTTTAGTATTATGGCCATAACTTCCTCTAAAACATAGATATTGAGGTGCTCTAAGTGGCTATGGAAAAATAAGAGAAAGATCTACAACTTTTATGAAGACCCCGAGGTCAAATTCCAATCGCACGACCCGACATGTGGGATTACACGGGCGTGCGAATCGGGCTGAATTGGTCTCCTTTTCCTACTCAAACTCGCAAGTGATCTCTCCAAGCATCTATCAAAGGGACCGAAGGCTATGCACGAAAATAGACAACTTCATACATAGAAAACACATCAAATAACACATGAACGAAGGAATCGAAGAGCTTCGATAGCAAAAGGCTAGGTCGCAAAGAACACCACAAGACTTTCGCATCTAGGGAGCACAAGAGAGCTTCGAGGGCTTGGGAGGAGAATCCATCCCGACAAGAAGGGGTTTTCTTTCTATGTATAAGAACTCTTGTTTGTTCTTAAACGATGTCTTAATGTTGATTCGAATTTGTCTATGAGTTTGTAATCAATGTTTGGCATATTTTTCTGGATCTTAGGGGCATAATCGAAATTGTTGATTTATGTTAAATATGATTGTTTGTTTTCTTAATTAATTCATGCATTCTATTTTATGAATTCAATGCTTATTCTTAATTGCTTTTTATTTGGCCAATAATTTGCATGTCATACTTCTAGTCCATAATCCTAGGAGGTGAGTTCTAGTAAGACGAAAATCGAATTCAAACATAAATAGAGTAATGTATCGGAGACTACTTCTATTTGTGGGGAGTACTTCAATTTAAAGATCTTTTGGGAGTTAGTAATAATTGTGATGGATCGAGACCTCAATTATTATTAATCTACTGTTTATGTGCACAATAAACTATTTTAGGAATTGAACCCATAGAATTGCAAGAATTGGTTTTAAAACATTAATTGCATTTAATATTGAAGAAACATGTTAAGATTATGTGCCTAAGGTTGCTCCTAAAGATGTTGAAAAGACTTGTGGGGTTCACAAATTTATTTTTATTTTATTTCTTTATTTTTGATTTTTTCCTTAGAATAAAATACTTGATTTTCGATCGCTTCAATAAAATTGGAATACAATGTTATTATAGCCTAAGTGTTTCGAGATTCAATCCCGAGGAATACGACCTTGCTTGCCATTATCCTATAAACTACAATGTACACTTGCAGCTTGTATGAACCAAAACTATTTTTGGCGAACAAATCACAACATCATGTTGCAATTTGCGATCGATCCATCACCTATCCTTGGGGAGTTATTGAGGATGTATTAGTGAGAATTGGCAAATTCGTATTCCATGTAGATTTTGTAGTGTTGGCCGTGAATGGGGATCATGAGATACCTATAATCTTTGGACAACCGTTTTATCTACCGTAAGGGCATTGATTGATGTGAAATTGGGGGAACCGACTCTGCGAGTTAACAAGAAGAAAGTCATGTTCACCATCCATCCAACCAAGAAGCTTCAATTTGAACCTAACAACTATCATCAAATGGATATGCATCAAGTTGAGGATATTGGTGGTTAGGGAGTGTCTAAGGGAAACATGGATAACATTCGTATTGGAGCTTCAACTTGAAAATTATTGACAAAGTCTGGTCAAGATCAGAAACTTAGCGCTCCTTGAGGGCAACCCAAGCACTTTTCCTATTTTTAAGTTGTTAGTTTAATATAATATTAGCTTTCATATAATATTTGCTTTAGTAGTTAATTTGTCCTCGTATATGATTTTGCATTCTCAAGATTAGTTGTGTTACATCATACCCCGACACCATGTAGCACGCTCATAAAGTGTTTTTGATAGTAAACCACCACCGAACGAGCCTGGGAACCACTGCCGCAACTTGCAAAGCAGAATTTCGAACTCACAGCGATTCGGCGCAGCAAGGCAAAGACTCAAATCCAAATAGGGCCATATTTCTTCGAGCGCTGCAGTGCTTATTTTGGAGCGCCGCAGCGCGCATCCAATTTTTGGCGATTAAAACAGGGCAGCCAGGCATTATTCCACACATAACACATTCCTCCCCTACACACTCTCTGGTCCCTCACCCTCTTATATGCACACACCACACAACCAACTCATATTTTCTCACATTTGGGAGCCCTCACACGCGTCACATGCCCTTATCATCTCTTCCACACCACATTTGGTAAGATTTCTTAACTCCAAACCCTCTATTATGGTTTCCCCATCCATCTCTTGTGTTAATTGGATTGTTGTGATGTTTATGGATTACTTGTTGGGTATTAGTTTACCATTGCAATCTTAGGCTAGAATGAGGATGGTGTTGAATTTTTGGGATTAAAATGATCTATACAAAGCACTAACAATCCTCTTCCTCAATTCATGCCTACGAGGTATTTGCCATAATGCTCCATTGAAGTTTTCACATTATATGTTGGCATCTTGAGCATCCATGGTTGCATTATGCACATTGATCGCAATTTGTCCACTTTGGTGCATTTTTATGTGCTTGAATGTGATTTTCTCACCCGGAATCGAATTCCATGTTTCCATGTGCTTTGTTTTCATGTTGATCTCTCTAGGTTACAAAGATGAGGACTAAAAAAGGTACGAGCAAGAGCAAAGGGAAAAACAAGGCCACTACCTCGGATGAAGATTCTGACAGCCTCCGATTTGTGAGTCGAGGTGCAAATGCTCTTATACAAGAAGCTTAGTACACGTAGTATCACCACCGCCACCACCAGGACCTATTTCCTTCCTTCCACCACACAATTCCAATGAGGAGCCCTAGCTCCTCGGCTACCAGGAAAGTCCTCTTTCTCACCTCTCAATTGGGGACAATGTTCGTTATAAGTTTGGGTGGTGTAATTTGTATTTGTTCGTTAAGTTGAGTCACTTATTGTCTAAAAACATCAAAAATCGAGTCTTGAGTCAAGTCATCTTTGTAATTATAGAACTGCATTCCTAAGTGAATTTGTTGAATATGAGTTGAACTGTGAAAGAGTATGTGTTTGGGCTGTAATCCGTTTTACTTAACTTTTATTCCATCCATTTGATTGACTTTGTTGATTTATTTGGAGATGGTTTATGTGATTAATTATTGATTGAATGATTCCACCGGGTTCTAGAACTTGTCTGAACACTAGTCGAGGCAAAATCCTAGGTGGTAACATTGAGGAAGTGATTTAGGCCATCTTTGAACAGTTAGAGCCTATAAATGCCTACCTTTATGTTTATGTATTGCCCCTAGTATCCCCTTTTGAGCCTTTTAAACCCGTTTCTTTGGCAACCAATCCAATACCCGAAGCCTACATGAGAAAGATACAAAATATCCCTCACTCATACACACAATTTATAGAAAGAAGTTGAAGGTTGAGGATGAGTACGATAAAAGGGTGATTGAATTGCATGAAGTTGCCCGAGAGTGTCAAATATTAAAACCCTATGTGGAAAGTATGCAAAAGATTAAGTTCATGAGTTTTTCAAAAAAAAAAACAATTGTGGGTGCGAAAGCGATAAAGCGTGAACAAGGGAAATGTCATAAAGTGATGGTTGGGTATTGACACATGATTTATAAGATTTAATAATTGTGTGTTTGGGTTATTTGAGCCACATAATTCAATATTTTCCTACCTTACCGTAAGCTCACATTACAAGCTTTGAAAGTCCTATTGACCCTTGTGTTGCATTCACCTACATTAGTGGAGATTAGTGTGAAAGAAAAGCCTATGGAATCCGGAAATATTTCATGTCTATAATTAAAAGTGGATCATTTTGAAAATATTTAATTGCGTGAATTTATCCGGATAATGAAAATGGAGTTAACAATAACATTCCACACTCATAAGATCACATTGTTCATATACATGAATGATTGATAGTGAAAATAATTATGAGACAAATTAGCTTGGTTGTGAAGTTTTGCAGTTAAATGCTTTGATTTAGTAGTTGATATTTTTGTTTGATTTGTGTCTTTTGTTTTTCAAGAGTCAGAAAAATTACTTGAGGACAAGCAATAGTCTAAGTTTGGGGGTATTTGTTATGTTGGTTTTATACCAACGAATCGGGTGCTCTAGACAAGGATTTTACATTATTTTTGGGTGTTTTTAGAGTAGTTTGAGTCCATTTTATTTCATTAGGTGTCGTTAGGGAGTCAATACAGGTTATGGTAACCAAGGGCGATGAAAAACAATTAAAAACGTGTTTGTGAGGAAGAAACCGCACTTAGAGAAGAGAAGACGAGAGAAAAGCGTGCAGCAAAGAAGAGCTGCTCCTACCCCGCTACGGGAGTCTTGGTGTCGAAAACGGGCAAAAGAAAGGCGTGAGTGCAATCGGCACACAATCTTAAGGGCCGTAGCACGCGATGTGCGAAAGCATTTTGGAAACTTATTTTTTTAGGGTTTTGGACGGATTTTTGGATATAAATACAACAAGGGCCATACGAATTAAGGGATGGATATTTTATCAAGCACAATGGACGACTAGAACATGGAGAAATAGTTTGGGTCATGAATTGAAGGCATCTATCTTCCGAAACATAGAGAATTCTTTCTTTGATCTTCTCAATTTATTTTTCTCGTTATCTTTGTTGAACCATTAAGATGTATAACTACTTTTTCATGAGTTTTTGTACATTCGTCATGAGCTAAACTTTATTTTCTAGGGGATTAATATAACCATCGTTTGAACCTATGTTTGATATTTTAGTTTATTGATTTGCATGTTATTAAATATATTTATGCTATTTGGATTGATTGCATCCTCAATTATCGATTAATAGTTTAGATTATTTGGCGTGTTTGATTTCACACTCGAGAGAGGTAATTGAATGCTTGGCCATAGATCCGTGTAAGAATATGCATTGAGAATAGTAAGGTTTAATTTATGACTTTTATATAAATATTGAATCGGGATTAAAACCTAGAATCACTTAGTACTCGAGAGAAAGCGATAAATGGTATGAATATTGGGCTTATAGATAATAACGTGCGATCAATAAATTGGATTTATAACATAGGGAAAAACTAGGTGAACCAAACCTCTAGAATTCATATCCACCAAGTGTTTGATAAATTGTCCGAACGAACTTTTTAGTTTAATTTTAGGTTTATTTTTAGTCTAATCAAAACCATCTTGCTTCGATTATCTAGATAGAGTTAAGCTATTATAATTCCAAAGATTTAGTTTAAAATTTGATATCAATCCACGTGAGACGATGACCCTACTTTCAATCTATACTAAAACTTGACATCATATGCTTGCCAAAAGAAATTCACGAACAACCATCATCCGCCTGAAAAATATGTGAGATGGTGCTCTACGACATACCTGAGAACCATGAATTAAACCTTTGCTTTCCGCATCTCTTATAAAATTTGAAAGTCCCCCAGCACAAATTATAAATAGATAAGGCAACAATGGATCGCCTTGTTTCAATCCTCTCTTTGGTTGAATCGGACCAACAAACATGTTATTGACCCCAAATGGAGTATCTAACGGTAGAGACACACATCATCACCCATTTAGTCCATGTCATAGAAAATCCCAACTTCTTCATAATAGATTCTAAGAAACTCCAATTCATACTATCATAGATTTTACTAATGTTTATTTTTAAAGCCACATCCCCTATCTTGCGACTCAACTTTCTTTTCATGCTATGAATTAATTCAAAAGCAATTTGAACATTGTCAATGATAGATCATCCGGGAACAAAAGCAGACATATTAGAAGAAATCACCTTAGACAAAACCCCTTTCAACCTATTTTCAAGCTTTGCAAGATTTTTGTACACAACATTACTAAGTAAAATAGAGTGTCAATCCTTCAATGTGAATGGATTATTATATTTAGGAATCAAGATCGCGTTAGTATCATTTAGACCCTCGGGAAATACCCATTTCGCAACTACTTTTTATAGGCACAAAATATATCAAAGACCAATTAGAGGCACAAATTTATTGTAAAAGGTCCATTGAATCCATTGGGCCCTAGAGATTTGTTTGGATGCATTTGTTTAATAGCCTTCGTGAATTCCACAAAAAGAATTGGCTTGTGAGAACCGTATTTTGTTCTTCCGTAATGCAAGGTTGAACGATATCAATCAACGGATCAAGTTGATACTCATCCTCTCCAAACAATATCTCATAATACTCCTTCACAAGCTCACATATTTTCTCTATATCTTCGTGCCACATTCCTGTATCATCTTATATTTTTCAATCCATTTACTTTTCGCCTAGATGAACCAAAATCTATAGAAAAAATGGTATTGCTACCACCCTCCTTTAACCAATGAATCTTAGCTCTTTGCTTCCAATAACTTTCTCCTGGAGTAGCAAAGCGTTGACTTTAATCTCACCTCTTCGATTTGAGTGTACTTTCTCATTTTCTCGAGAAATGAGGCCAATCAACGCATAAAGCATCTTCACACTCGCTACAACTTTTTTTTCTAAAATGCTTGCCACTCGGGGGTGTTGTTTGGGATCGGTGTTGTTTGGTGTTAGGAATTTTATTGTTTAGATTTTGATGAATGCCATGTAAAACTTAGAATAGAAAGTTGGCACCCCAATTCTTGATGTAAAATGTATTGTAACAATTAGAGCTGGCCAAGCCGAGTTAAGTCACCTACGCCTAACATGCAAGAAGACACCAAGACTGGAAGGAAGACCTTCTTTGTGAAACAATCGAATGTGGCAAAGAAGAGTAGACATGAACTCTCTGAAAAAGCAAATGAGTGGAGCATCGACCAAGTCAACTCAAGAAAAGCCAAGTCTCAAGTTGAAGTGACAGAGTCATCCAATGATTGGAAGTCGACTCTAAGTCACCTGGGGAAAGCAAGGAAATGCAATCAAGTCGAGATAATCAGAAAAGAACCGTTGCTTACAAATCAAGAGATTTACTTAAACAAGTAATATCTCCATACCACCTTTCTTGGAGTGCTCGACCCCAAGCGTGCAAAAGGAATGAACCAATGGGAAGCACTACACCGTGTCGAACTCAAAAGGTGAAAGAACAATTCATACGAGGAAATGGCAATTCCAAGGATCGCAAGCCAACGATCGCAAAGTGACTTTCAAAAATAAGCCTATCTCTTCAACGGGCAAATTTTTGAAAGTTCACTATCAAGGGCTGAGGAGTTTGTTTGAGATATATGAATGACACACACGTGAGATATACAAGCTTATTAAAAACTCAAACATTCTCAATCCTCAAGCCTACATTTCAAGTACATCAATCCAACACTTACCCGTGAAGGAAAGAGAACTTCAATCGCTTGAAGAGGAAAATATCGAAAACAAGGGGTCTACATTCCGGAAGGATTGTAGAAAAGTTCAAGGTTGAACCAAGTCTTAAGCTTTTGGAGGGCTTCGTGATCAAATCCAAAGAGCTTAAGCAAGTGAGTCAGTAGTAGCAAAGCAAAATATCTGTGAAGAAGCCGAGTCGCATTTGAAGCCACCGAGTGATCAAGGCGTCTCCCCAGGATCGAGTCCCAAAGGATCAAGTCACCACAGTGATCAAGACTTGTATCCGGACTGTTACCACTTTGTAAACCGATCATTACTTAGTGGATTCCTCCAGGAGTTGGAGAAGAGAGGAGTAGAAGAATTACCCCATCTTCAACCTCTATAAAAACTTTACTTGTGTCATTTACATTTCAAATTTAAATTCTGCACTTTTAACTCGCTTATATCTCACGATAAATTTGCTATCCATTTGATAAAATTATAAGTACTAAATCAAGCTCTAAAATCTTGCTTAATCAAACTTAAGGGTGTTAAGTCTTCCAATAAAAATAAAACCACAAATGTTGAGTTAAATTATAGCCAACAAATGAGTTACTCCATCAATGGTTCACCGAAATCGTTGAGAGATTAACTCTTTTGAGTGACTAATTCGATCGCCCATCAAGGACACAAACAGGTAGAATCAACTCAGAGATTTAAAAGGACTAAATCGAAAATTTGGTAAGGTTTATTCAACCCCCCTAAACCTTACACTTACACCCCTTGGGACCTACAAGTGGTATCGGCGGTTGGTTCATTGAACCCTCCGCACCGTTCTTGAACTAGATCTCCAAACTTTTCAAAGTCTCCCTTTAGTACTTAAATTTTCAAAACTCTTTTTATCATTAAAAGTCATTATCATGGAAGCAAATTTGACACGCATCCCTATGTTCACTATTGAAGAATTTGATGATTGGAAAATTCGTATGCGAGCTCATCCGTCAAAGATTACATGATGAGATGTGGATAGTGATAGAAGATGGGCCTCTCTGCAAATATTAAAGGTGAACACAATCAGCGAAGAGTTGCGGTGAAGGAGAAGAAGATGTCTGCTCCCAGGACTACCATGGTTGAAAAACCAAGAACCGAGTGGACAAATGATGACAAAAAAGATACAATCTGGACAATGTAGCCAAGGACATCCTTTACAAAACCTTGACAAAGCCATGTTCAATAAAGTCAAATCTTGCAAAACAAATGACTAAGGAAATGGGACAAGTTGACATTGATTTGTGAAGGCTCGTGAGCAAATCAAAGAAAACAAATTATCGGTGGTCAGTACAAAGATTTGAAAACTTCAAAATGATCTCGGAGAAAACCTGGATCAACTGGATGCTCGGTTTACAAAAATCACAAATGAGTCAGTCTACACTTGGAAAGGAATATACACGAAGGAAATGTGTATGAAGATCCTAAAAGTCTTCGGTGAATGGGAAATGAAGGTCATGGCACTCGAGACATTCCATGAACCTATCAAAGACATCCAACCATGAACTATTCTCGGACCTCAAAGCCTACGAGTTTGAGTGAGAAGAAAAGACCAGGAAGAAACAATTTGTACCCAAAACAACTCTTCTAATTGTTAAAGATGGGAAGAGAGCCGAGGTCAAAGAAGTCATTGACCCGGAAAAATAGCCCGATGGTTAAAAGATTCAACAAGTTCTTTAATAAGAACTACAAGAAAGGAAAGGGTGAATCTTCCGAGAAGACACTCACTCCCTCCAAATCAAGGGAAGACAAAGCCAACCAAGAGAACAGATCATCAAAAAGTTGAGTATCAAAGGGCCGACAACTCAAGAATGGAAAGAGTCGATCAAAAGGCTGAATATCTATGTTGAACTGTAGACAACCAGGTCACTATGCCATTGATCGCTCATATCCTGTAGTCAACAAGTACAGGATGAAGAAGAAAGAAAGGTCTTGAGAGAAAGAAGACAGAAAAGAAAAGGGCAATGATGGTCAGCAGATCACGAGAGACAACCAAGTCAAGAGAGACAATGATTCGAGAGCAAGAAGCCGACTACTCAAGTGACTCAAGAAGAAGCCCGATCCGCTTGATGGCCAAAGAACAAGATCAAGAAGATGAGGTACAATCTAACTCAACAAACTCGGGCCCCGATCTTTATGATTCAAAGTCGACTAAGGAGCCGAGTACTCTAAGTCAAATAGCCATTGAAAATGAAAGTTTAAAGGTGAAAATGCTAAATTAGTAAGCGGTTGCTGCTATAGAAAAGAGGAGAATGACCTCAAGAATGTTATTGCCTCATTCACTAAGGCATCTAAATCATTGGATGATCTTATTATGAGTCAAAGAGAATGTGGAGATAAGACAGGCTTAGGATTTAATTCCTCTATGCCATGTCAAACCTCAAAAGTAATTTTGGAAAAAGGATCTTCAAGTCATGAAGAATCAAAAATCCAAAACTCTAAATGTTGCACACACATTCACTCCAAAGCACAATACTAAGCAAACTGGTCTTGGTTACAAAGGAAAAGGAAAATGACCGATTGAGTGTCTTTGAAAGGGCCGTGAGAAGAGATTCACCGAGTCCCTTAGCGGACTCCAAACAAAAATACTCTGTAAAGAAGAAGCGAGCTACCAAAAATCCCGAAAACTCATAAAAGAAATACATATGATGGGAATGGTAGAAAATATCCAAGCCAAGCTGATTGGAATAATGTGAATCATCAAAGACAGACTTATGGAATATAAGCCCAGGATGGCAAAGGCCAGAACTCAAAGAAAGGCCATTCCAAAAGTATAAGAGCTTTCATCAAAGACACATATGCACCTAGGCACTACACTCAAAAACACCACAATTACCCAAGGAAGGAAATTGCTAAAACATATATGCAGCATCTGAACAAAAGAGACAATTTGTATGAACCTAGAATCCCAAGCAATTTGCCAGGATTAATTATGATTATGGCACTCGATAGATGGCAACCCCTGTAGAGTCAAATCATTTGGCTATAGGTTGGTTGGATCATCTTACAATTCTAACCCCTCGGACCTGCACAAGTATGGGTACCTAAAACTTAATTTCCTTGATTGCGAGTTCAAGAAATGAGTGCCAAGGAACCTGGTACATGGATAGTGGTCATTCAAGACATATGACAGAAATAAGAGAAATCATCAAAATTCAAGGAAGTCAAAGGAGCAAAAGTCATATTTGGAGGAAATGAAGCTCTGGTGAAATAAGAGGTAATCGGATCCGTCAAGAGAAATGGATTAGAAATCACGGATGTTGCATATGTTGAAGGACTCAACTTCAACTTATCGAGTATCGATCGACTTTGTGACAAGGGCTACAATGTTGGATTCAACATGGGTATATGCCAAATCAAAGATATTGAATCAAATGAAGTGGTGCTGCAAGGATGTAGACAGAAAAATATGTATGTAGAAGGACTTCGGACTCGATTATACAAGATGTACAATTTGAATCAAGTTGGTGTGGCACAAAAAGTTTGAGTCACCTAAATTTCAAAACAATTAACAAGTTCGGCAAGAAGTCATCTTGTAGAAGGACTTCCGGACTCGAAAAGATACAAGAAGGAGAGTCTATGTGATGCATGTCGAAAGGAAAACAAATCAAGTCGTCATTCAAACAAAAGACATGCCCATCCTCAACAAGAATATTGCATCTGCTTCATATGGATCTATTTGGCCCATGGAACCAAATGCAAAGATAAGTGGAAAGAAATACACCTTGGTGGTAGTAGATGACTACTCAAGATATACATGGACAATATTCATGTGTAAGAAAAAAGAAACTCTACAAAAACTACCACGGTGATGAAAAGAATTCAAAATGAGAAGAGTCAAACCATTATCAAAATAAGATCGGATAGAGGAACCGAGTTTGTCAATGGAATAATAACTCGATATTGTATTGAGAATGGTATTGGTCATGAACTATCGCGCACAAGGACTCCACAATGAGAATGGAGTTGCGAAAGAAGGAATGAACTCTCAAAGAAGCGGCAAGGACCATGTTAGTCAAGCGGGGTTACCAAAAGATTTTGGGCTGAAGCAATCAACACAACTTGCTACACCCAAAACAGATGTATGATAAAAATGCATGACGGTGACAAAGACTCCCTATGAAATGCGGATGGAAGAAAACCAAATGTTTCATATTTGAGAATATTTGGATGTAAATGCTTCATTCACAACAATGGCAAAGACAACCTAAAGGCTTTTGAGGCTAAAGTCGATGAAGGTATCGTCTTAGGATACTCACCGAAAAGCAAAGCCTACAGAATACTCAACAAAAGAACTATGGTTCTGAAGAATCCATTCATGTAGTATTTGATGAGCAAAATGTAAATGGAGAAGACATTGAAGAGTCACCGATAAGTGAATCATTCAACCATACGTAAGAGTCCCTATCTTTGGCAAGGGGATTATCAATTCGAAAGAAGATGAGATAGTCAACCTCAAAGAGCGACAACAACAACAACACAATACCAAGTCGATCAATCCGGCTAACTCACTCCAACTCAACGATGTAAGATGGCCGAGAGACCATCCACGAGAACTTGTCATTGGAGATATAAGAGAAGGTGTCAAGACAAGATCCAAAACTCAACAAGAAGCAATGTTCACATGCTCCATCTCGCAAATAGAGCCAAAAGATGTGTCACAAGCATTGGATGACACACATTAGATTCAAGCTATGCAAGAAGAAGTCAATCGGTTTGAAAGGAATAAAGTGTGGGAATTAGTGCAAAGACCCATGCATCAAAATGTTATTGGCACCAAATGGGTATTCAAAAATAAAATGAACGAGGAAGGCTCGTGGTAAGAAACAAAGCAAGATTGGTAGCCAAAGGATATTGCCAAGAAGAAGGGATAGATTTTGATGAAACATTTGCTCTGTAGCAAGATTGGAAGCTATAAGGATGTTTCTTGCCTATGACTCACAAGAATTTCATTGTATATCAAATGGATGTAAAAAGTGCATTCCTAAATGGTTTATTGGAAGAAGAAGTGTATGTTGAACAACCTCCGAGGATTTGAGCGAGAAGACTCTTGGAGACAAAGTATACAAACTCAAGAAAGCCCTGTCACGGTTGAAACAGGCACCCAGAGCATGGTATGATACCTGTCACAATTCCTAATCGAAAATGGATTCACTAAAGGAAAAGTAGATAGAACACTTTTCGAATTCAAGACAAGAAGAGTATCTTGCTTGTTCAAATATATGTGGATGACATCATTTTTGGATCCACTAACAAAGAGCTGTGTGAAAAATTTTCAAACCTCATGCAAAGTAAATTTGAAATGAGCATGATGGGAGAGGCGACATTCTTCCTTGGACTTCAAGTGAAACAACAAAGGATGGAACCTTCATAAGTCAAACAAAATACACGAAAATTTAATGAAGAAGTTTGGTATGGAGGAGAAGTCTTCCGAAAAATACCAATGAACACATCATCAAAATGGACATGGATGCGGATGGCAAGCCCAGAGATCAAACAAGATCTGAGCACTTATTGGATCATTGCTCTATCTCACAAATTAGCGGGCCGGACATCACTTTTTCTTTGTAGGTGTATGTGCAAGATTTCAATCGCTCCAAAAGAGAGCCATATGACAAAATACTAAGAGAATACTTGAGATACTTGAAAGGAAGCCAAGAAGTAGGCCTATGGTATCCAAAGGAAGGTGGATTCAAGCTAATTGGCTATTCAGATTCTGACTATCTTTGTATGCAGAGTGGGACAGGAAGAAACACTTCAGGCACATGTCAAATGCTAGAAACAGACTAGTTTCCTGGTTTAGCAAGAAGCAAAACTCAATAGCCACCTCTACAAATTGGTGAGCGAGAATACATAGTCATGGCAAAATGTTGTGCCAAGTCCTATGGATGAAACAAAGAATGAGAGATTATGAAATTGAAGAAAAAGAAATTCCAATCATGTGTGATAACACAAGTGCAATTACAATCACTCAAAATCCCGTGTTGCACTCAAGAACAAAACATATTGATGTCGGATATCACTTCATAAGAGATCATGTTGAAAAGAAGGACATCATCCTGGAATATATCTCAACGATAAACAACTAGCCGACATCTTCACAAAACCATTATGTGAGTCAAGATTTGAAGAACTCAAGCATGAGTTGGGGCTAATTGAGCTGAACCGACACTCGGACAAATCAAAGAAGAGAAATGGAACAGAAAAGGGGAGAAAAAGAGTCAAATGCAAATCACTCAAGAAATCACCAGATCGGAAAGAAAACTTACACCGAAGTCACCGATAGTGAGTCGCTAAGAGAACTGTGAGAAGTAGAGTTAAATCGGCTAAGAGATAAGCCGAATGACTTATGAGCAAAGTGACAAAAACGCATGATCATTTTGACTAAGCGGGAATGTTTTAAGGAACACGTCAAAGATAATGATGATGTGTACGGACATAAAGCCGCACACCAAGCTTATGATTGGATATAAATCTTTGCCGCATTAAATACGAGACATGAAATGCTCAATTGGCGTGCGAAATCCAAGCCGTTGATTTCGATCACAATTCAAAACCGCATGCACGCCCTTTCATAAACCATATTTAAACCATTTTCGTCTCCTTTCTCTCTCACACTTCTAAAATCGTTCATCTCTTTCTCTCAAAAGGCAAAGGCAAAATACTCTCGAAACCCTATCAACCTTCAAATCAATTTCTGAGTTTTCCTTGATACAATCCCGAGAAATGGCACCAACTTATGACTTTACCAAGTTAGGAAAGCAAATCCACACTGGTTCGACGGTGGATTTCGACGAATCTTTGAAACAGGGGTCCGATGACACCCTAGTGAAGAAAATCGAGAAGTTGGAAACGTCCCCACTAAAACCGTTTCTAACGCTAGAATATCCGATGACCTATGTGGAGGAGGTCGCACAATTCTCGTGAATGCCGAGATTCACGATGAAGGAATCAAGTCATCTGTTCATGGGAAGCGGTGACTATCACGCCAAGATTTGGTTGAATATTGCTCACTACCGTGGAAGGAGCATCCGAGATTAAAGAGGGCTGATGTAAACTTGGTGACGCATGGAAAGAAATAGCCAAGTCCGACTTTCTTTGATAAAATAATATACACAAAGAAACAAGAGATCGCTGAAGGAGGATTATCACAAATTGTTGGACATAGTTGCCAAATGTATCGACATCAAATTTGGCGACTTTGACCAATCAAAAAGGCAAAGCTGATTGTAATGGCTGCAATCATCGAAGAAAAGAAGATAAATCAATGGCCGAGTTTGTCTGACACAGCAGACTCTGCGACGCGTGGGAACAAGTCCTTCAAAGAAGATGGCACATTTGGAGGATCCCTAGGATATGGCCTAATGTAATCGGCCGCTATTGAGGTGAAAGGAGTCCTCTTAGGCATGGGAAGGCTTTCCATGTTAACAAGAGAATGTTGAGCTAACCTCTCTGGCGCTCGAAGCGAGCTTACGCCAAGAGAGTCGACACTGCGATGAGGGGGGAATGACCACCCGAAGATACAATCGCTTCTCGGCCAAGAAGAAGAAAGCGCCCTGCGGTACCAAGAAGATCTGCCCCCTGCAAAGAAAGAAAACCAAACATGCTCCCCCCCTGCGAGAGTCACTGCCCAAAGAAGTATCTCCCGCCCTGCAAGTGCGTCGAAAGGACTCACAAATACCTTCTCCGATCGTCAAAAGGAGGAGAATCGACAAGCCAAGACGGCCAGCTCCTCGAAACAAACACCAAAGACTGCCCCGGCCGCCCAAGACTCGAGAGGACACCGTCTCGAACCGGAAATCCCTCGGTACAAACTAGGAGACGAAGAAGACTTGTCAAGCGATCCGAACAGAGAAACCAAACCGGCTGAGTCGATTACTCGGCTAGCACAAATACTGGAGACTACCGGAGAAGTAGAGTCTCGGATGTAGTTGATGAAACGAAGTCTCGGCGGGCGTCAGCCAGAGGCAACCCGAAGATACAATCGTAGCTCACACAATTTGAAGCACAAGAAGAACCTGCGGAGCGGATAGTGATGTAATGATCCTATCTCCACCTTACCCGGACATCCAAAATCGTCTGCGTGAGTGGAGGAAATGGAAGTTGAGCAAGTCAAGGGCAGTTCCAACGACTGAGTTCATAGAAGAATAAGAGGAACCGCTAAATTTCCTTGGATTAACTATCGTGCTCCCGCTCGGATGAAGACAATCGCACGAAATGCTGCAGATCTATAAGGACAAGGAGAGAGAAAAACAAGTGAAGAAGCCAAGCACGTGAGAAGGCAAGCAAGCATCCTGTCCTATCTCGGCACCCGAACAACACACACACCCTCTCCTTGATGTCTTCTCGACGGCGGTGACGAGGAACGAGAGAATGATCTTGCCCACGGAAGAGTTGCAAATCACGGCAAGCATTGCCGCGAATCAAGAATCCTTCACGAGCAAAGATTAATGGAGGGACCAGGAGAGTCCTCGAACACACCGAAATCGATCCAATGGGAGTGGTTGACAAATAGCCACCGTTGTTGCTTTGCTACCACTTCCTCACTCACTTAGAAGAAGGCATAAGGAGATGGCGATGAAATCGGGATAGTGGGGACCCCAAAATGAGCCAACCCCTATTGAAGGTGTGCTACCACCGCCCCGGTTGAGCAATCAATCAAACAATGGGAGCTTGGAGACGAGTGACCCCATTCCAAGTCACTCACCGGTGCGCCCGGTGGGAAACTCCCCTCCACTGCGGCAAGGTCGGAGGATCTTTGCGATGACTCCACAAAGAATGAAGGAGGCGAAGTAGAGAAAATTCAAACGCAAGAAAAACAAAGTTGCCATCAACGGCTCGGCGATTGAGACTGTCTCACCGAGGTGCCAACCGCTGAAGGCTAATGACGCTAACGATGCGGTCGAGGCACGAGGAAGGAACAACCCGGGAGTTAACACTCTAGGCGATGAAAGTGCAATCCATGGGGTTGAGACTCAATGGATGCCACTGTAGAAGACCCTAAGACAGATGACACTGTCGAAAGGAGGACCAAGGCCTCGCAGATAGAGATTGTTGGAGGAAATGAAGGCCCATGGGAGGTTGAGACTTCCCGGGTAAAGCGACTAAAGTAGAGAACATCCCTCCTGGTATCATAGACCCATCCGAGAAGGAGATCGCGCACTTCATGATTCCCAGGACAACCCCGATGTCACTTTTCCGGGATCGGAAAGCGAAGAAGAAAATTAGTCATCCCCATGACAAATCCAAAAGACTCACCAAGGATGTTCCAAGCACGAGCAAGTCGATCCCAAGACTACTCGTCAAACCTTTCATTTTGATGATGAGCCACCAATGGAAATCTCATCATCGTCCGATGACGCATCCGATAAGGCCGAGGACAAGTCTCTTTTGAAATGGAGAAATCACCGAGACCAACGAAGGCTGTTAAGACACCAAGGCTCGGCAAGCGCGGTCTACTTCACAACAGAACCCGGTGAACAAGAGACCACCGCTCGGGCTCCTCAAGGCTGCAGCAGATCGATTCCCAAAAGAACTTCACGCGCACCGCTCATCATCGAAGCATCCTGTTTAGCGGTGATGAATCTTTTGTAGAATCTTTCCCTTTCTCACTTTGGAGATACGAAACTCCATGAAGAGTCGAAAAAATGAACAAGCACGCTATTACAAACCACTCTGTTCTTCCATCGTTACACCATTGTTCGGTGATTATGATTTCGATGATGTATGGCCATCACCGCAATGAAAGAATCACCAAGTTCGAGAAGTGTTCAAGGCACTCTTTCTTGAGTTGAAAGGATGGAGAGGCATCGGGCCTCTTTGGACATGCGATCGGACAACAGAGATGCCACCCTTACGGTGATTTAAGAGGCATAACAATTCGGATAAGGGAATGGTGGCAACAAGAAAAACAATGCGTGTGGAACAATGAGATACTTCGGACAATTGTTCAACGAGTCATGGTGTGGAGAGTGAAAATACGATGCAAAGACAAAGTGAGAGAACACATTGAGCATATGCATGAAGCTCACACTTTGCTACGAGATCAAGGCTGCTGCGTGAGCAACATACAAATGATCTACACGTTTGGAAGAACACATGACAAGAAAATTCAGCCTTCTCATGGCCGAGATGAAGCCGATTTCAATGAGAATCCAACGCTACTCGATCTGAATTCAGTGCCGCATACAACGCAGCAGACTTGAAGCGAGAACTCAACCATCGAAGACTTCGGCTTCATGCTTGCCAAAGATGTTCCCTGGGGTTCCTCTATCCTTTGATGATGCCAAAAAGGGGAAGAGGAATACCTTAAAGCGAAAAATCTGAAGCCGAAAAAGAAAGGAGCGGTGAGAAGGAAAATCACCGTGAGGAAGTCTTGAAATGTAGAAGAAAGGAAAGCATGTTGAGGGGAAGGATCAACGATGTGACATTGATGATTGCACAAACCCCCAACAAGGTCCTCATCACGGTGACATTATAAGCGAAACTCCGGTGACTCGCCACTCCAACACTCTGCTTTGTATCTATGGTCCGAAAAGAGAAAATCAATTGAAGCGGGGATGAAGGAAGTGGAAGGAAGAATGGATGCCAGGGTGATGAACATCTTGAAAGAACACGGAGGCATTCCAAGAGAGAGACACCTATGCCATCTCGGATGTCGGGACGAGCCACAATCAATCGATGAATTTAAAACGCCGAGTCGAGGATACTTTGCAAATATGTCTATGGCTCAAGCTTGGGACTGTCTTGGGAAAAGGGTCTCACATTATGTGAAGAAGGCGACGACGTGAGACAACCGGCGATCGCTCTGGCTGCCCTCCGCTCCGTCACTCACCGGAAAGAAGACCCGATTCAAGATACGCCCGCAGGTAGAGGAAGAAGCTTGGACCTAGGCCTCCGCCCAAGAATATTGAATCGTAGATCCAGGGGAAGAAAGGAGGGATCTCTTTTGGCTTTACCAAGTGGCAAATTTGAAAGTGGCTAAAACCAACGCCGAGTATGCAAAAAGAATAGAAGAAGAAAACAAGAGACAAACTCGGCTATGGCGGGAGAGACAGGAAAGAATAAGAAAAGATGAAGCCGCCAGGAAAGCATATGAGAAGAAAAAGAAGCGCAAATTGACGGCGAGAAAAAGAGAAGAAGAGAAGAAGATCTTGAACAAGATGAAAGAAGGAGACATCGAAGGAGATGAAGTGTTCTTTGTCCAACCCTTCGTGTATTTTATTATGTAAATACATACAATGTAAGTCTTCCGTAATAAAGGCATAAATTCTTTATTTTTTTGTGAAGACAAATATGTGCTCGATACACCTTGTAAACAATTGTGTAAAAGAACAGAATGATATGATCAATAAATAGATCTATTCTCGCACATACATTCTATGTCAATACACTATCTCGTATGTATCTTTGCTTTTTTGCATTTTTGAATGATTTAAGTTTTGGCAACATAAAAAGGGGAAATTGTTAGGAATTTTATTGTTTAGATTTTGATGAATGCCATGTAAAACTTAGAATAGAAAGTTGGCACCCCATTCTTCTTTGTAAAATGTATTGTAACAATTAGAGTGGCCAAGTTGAGTTAAGTCGGCCTACGCCTAACATGCAAGAAGACAATCAAGTCCGGAAGGAAGACCTTCTTGTGAAACAAATTTGAATGTGGCAAAGAAGAGTAGACAGGAACTCTCTTCGAAAAGCAAACAGATGCGGTGAGTGGAGCATCGATCGAGTCAACTCAAGAAAAGCGAATCTCAAGTTGAAGTGAAGAGAGTCATCCAATGATTGGAAGTGACTCTAAGTCACCTGGGAAAGCAAGGAAATGCAATCAAGTCGAGATAATCGTAAAAAGAACCGTTGCCTGAAAATCAAGAGATTTACTTAAACAAGTAATATCTCCATACCACCTTTCTTGGAGTGCTCGATCCCTGAAGCGTGCAAAAGGAATGAACGAATGGAAGCACTACACCGTGTCGGAACTCGAAAGGTGAAAGAACAATTCATACGAGGAAATGGCAATTCCAAGGATTGCAAGCCAACGATCGCAAAGTGACTTTCAAAAATAAGCCTATCTCTTCAACGGGCAAATTTTTGAAAGTTCACTATCAAAGGCCGAGGAGTTTGTTTGAGATATATGAATGACACACACGTGAGATATACAAGCTTATTAAAAATCGAAACATTCTCAATCCTCAAGCCTACATTTCAAGTACATCAATCCAACACTTACCCGTGAAGGAAAGAGAACTTCAATCGAGTTGAAGAGGAAAATATCGAAAACAAGGGGTCTACATTCCGGGAAGGATTGTAGAAAAGTTCAAGGTTGAACCAAGTCTTAAGCTTTTGGAGGGCTTCGTGATCAAATCCAAAGAGCTTAAGCAAGTGAGTAGTAGCAAGGCGCTGCGCCTGTGGAAGAAGCGAGTCATCACGAGAAGCCACCGAGTGATCAAGGCGTCTCAGGACCCGAGTCCCAAAGGATCAAGTCGGTTGTTGTGATCAAGACTTGTATCTGGACTGTTACCACTTTGTAAACTGATCATTACTTAGTGGATTCCTCCGGGAGTTGGAGAAGAGAGGAGTAGAAGAATTACCCCATCTTGAACCTCTATAAAAACTTTCTTGTGTCATTTACATTTCAAAGATTTAAATTCTGCACTTTTAACCGCTTATATCTCACGATAAATTTGCTATCCATTTGATAAAATTATAAGTACTAAATCAAGCTCTAAAATCTTGCTTAATCAAACTTAAGGGTGTTAAGTCTTCCAAAAAATAAAACCACAGTTGAGTTAAATTATAGCCAACAAATGAGTTACTCCATCAACAGCTCAATGAGTCATGGAGAGATTAACTCTCTTGAGTGACTAATTCGATTGTCCATCAAGGACACAACTGTGTAGAATCAACTCTGTAGATTTAAAAGGACTAAATCGAAAATTTGGTAAGGTTTATTCAACCCCCTTTCTAAACCTTACACTTACACCCTTTGGGACCTACATTTGGGATCGAAAGCTCAATCTCGTCTATGATACTCATCAAAATAGGCTTGATTTGGGGTAGGGTAATTTATTATTTTATTTGAAATACTTTTATTTGCTTCTATTTTGCGATTATACATGAAAAATATATCATTTGTCTATTTTGTATGGATGTAAGATGATCCAATCCTCACGACCGCCTACGAGTTAGATGGGGAAACCCTGTTCGACAAACTCGAAATGCTATTCAAGACTCGAGTCCGTGAACAAGGACTAGGGAAGGTAGGGGATGGGTAGATACGGGCACCCACCCATCTAGATCCTCACGGGACATATATGAGTAGCTTTATTCGGGTTTGGGATGGATATGGGATGGAAAAGTAATACCCATTAATAAACGGGTAGGGTTTGGTTTTATCCCCTAGGATACCCACTACCCGAACCCATTTATATTTGATCACGTAATATATATATATATATATATATATATATGTGTATGTATATAAAAAATCAAATGCTTTTATGTCTTGATGATGTAGTTATAGACTAAATGATATATTAGTGTTGATTTTACTGATTTTAAGGAATTTATTAGTCTGCATTTGTATTTATTTGTTGCTTATAATTTAGTTGATGTATATAACAAAATCAAATGCATTTGTTGCTTATTAGCTCCATTTATTTTTGTAGGGCACCATAAAAATAGCCGAGTTTTTCATAAAATTATAAGTTTTTACATAAAATAAATGGGTTTGGGTAGGTATGGGTAGTATGCGGGTAACAACAAATGAATTTGGGATGGGTACGGGTAATAGGTGCAATTTGTTAATCGAGTTTGGGATAGATCTGGGTAGTATAAATATTATAGGATTCAGGTACAGATACCATTTATGGGTAGGTACCCTACCCACTTGCCATCCCTAACAAGGACGATGCCAACATTTGGTCGGCTTGTGCCCCTTAATACTCGCTTAAGTGTCCCACCTGGGGAAGAACTTCTTCTCAGCCCAAACATGTGTAATTTAATCAGATGATAAACTCTATTTTCCAACTGTTATGTTTTATTTTAATTTTGAAGTATTCTTGTTTTCAGTTGATATGTTTTTATTCTACCTCTGTCAATATTTCAAGTACTATTGTTTTGCGATTTAACATTTCTTGACATCGAGTCATGGTCACTCGATGTCGAGTTATTTTACTCGATATCAAGTTATGTAACTCGATGTCGAGTTACATAACTTGATATCGAACGTAACTTGATATCGAGTAATGTAAGTCCCAAAATAGACATGTGTATTTTATTAATCGCACAATCAACTGTAACATCGATAGGAACACAAACCAAAGAACAAGCAACACAAAAGCAACAAAAACCAAAGAACAAAAACACAAAAGCAACAAAAACCAAAGAACAGGCAACACAAAAGCAACAAAAACCAAAGAAGCACAAAATACAATTGTCTCAACACAAAAGCAACACAAACCATCATGAACAAAAATCGAAACAAATACAAACTACCTCCAATATCCAATATATACAACTGTCTCTACTTCTCAATATATACAACACTTAACCGTACTATACAATATGCAACTATATACAACTACATGCAACTACTCTGTGATGTGAGCAAAAATCGCCAATGTCATCTTCCACCAATACTCACAGGCTGTATCCGTAGTCAGCTCCACAGGGATGGGCTCACCCAACAAACGCTTAATATACATATAGGTGAACATACCATAACTATGGATGTCTGTCTGTATGAACTGCTGGTCAGCCGACATTGTCCTGATGGGCAGCATGCCGCATCTAGTCTCTATAACGAGCTCCTTAAAATATGTACTAGCAAGGATCAATCGGGAAAGAAGGAGTCGAAGCGAGGAGCAATTGGTGGTGACGTTGATGAAAAAGAATCGGGTTGCTAGGATCGTCCATGTTATGCGGAATGGGTCATCTTTGGATCTCCCACTCGACAAGCCGAACATACAACCCAATGCTCATGACAGAAACAAACAAAGATGATCAACAAGTTATAAATAGTATCTTAAATCATAAGACGAATAAACATGAAACATTATTAAGTCGTTTCAAATAGAATTACAATAAAGATAGAATATGACTAATACGTACATCCAGGACTATATACCAAGGTCGCCCCCAGATGGATCGCTTTGCCATGGACATAGCTTCAGCCATTGCCTCGGCGGTCTCCACTACAACTATGGTGCGCCGCCTCCATAGGACCCCGACAATCTATGCAGCCTTTAAGTACATTTGTGGGTAATTTTTCATTGTAAATAATTTAGACAACAAAAGAAAGTATGTTCATCGTGCGTTGGCGAAAGTAGAAACTTGCAAAAATGCATAACTGTGATGTTCGTAGTGTTCGCTTTGACATCAAAATGCGATCCAACCCCCTCGTGCGGCCTCCATACTAATACCTCGAGATAAGGGTATGTATCTTTGCACCAATTTAGAGAATATGGGATTAAAACAATAACAATAATGGTTGTTGAAACAAATAAAAATATTTAAAAACTAAAGAATTATACTTATGATTTTGGATAGATCAACCTCAACGTCATCAATCTCACGAAAGTACCGGGGCCCATCTCGCAAAATCGTATCCCTACATCTCAAATTTGTGGACATAAAGGAGTAATTAATTATCATTATAGCGAGTATTAAAATTAATATCATTAATCTAAAAGAATATGCATATCATACCGCATGGGAGTCGTGAGACTCCATAAATCTCGTATATTGTTGTCGTATTTGTCGCTTCCTTCTATGCTTGTCTAAATCTATAAATGAAAACATCACATACTTCAATGGGAAACGAACGCGGCGTGTGGGATATAATGGCGCAGATGAGAATAATATCCCGCCTCAACCCCCACGATCTCTCCGTAATGCTCAACGATGCGGTGGGTGGAACTGGTGGGGCGGGGTGTGCCTCGAGGAGCACCATCAGTCTTCGCATGAAAAACTATCCACTTGTGGTGTGTAGTCTAGTTGTTGGGAAATTTATTTTATGGATTTTGATGAATGCCATGTAAAACTTAAACTATAAAGTTGGCAACCCATTTTTCTTGTAATTCACATTGTAATAGATATGGCCGGAAAAGGCTGAGTCAAGTCACTACGCTGGAAATACAAGAAGTCAATCAAGACCTCAAGTGAAGACTCCACTGTGGAACAGTGAGTATGGCTAAGATAGAAGATCAAGAACTCGATCAAGATGTATCACCGAGGAAAAATCGTGTGAAGAGTCGATCAAAGTCAACTCAAGAAGCGAAGTCTCAAGTTGAAGTGATAGATGAGTCATCCAATGATTGGAGCGAGACTCAAGTCACCTAGGGAAAAAGGCAAGCGTGACCAAGAGAGTTAATCAAATGTATCCGTTGCCTGAAAGTCAAGAACATTACTTAAATAAGTAATACTTCCATGCTTTGCCAGTCTTAAAGTGCTCATCCTTAAGCGTGCAAAAGGAATAAACCAATGGGAAGCACTGCACCTCGTGTTAGAACACGAAACCCGCAAATTCATTTAATACGAGGAAAGGTCTACATCTCAAGATTGAGGATCAAGAAAAGACAAGCCAACGAACACAAGTGACTTTTGAAATCAGCCTATCTCTTTAACGGGCAGATTTTCGAAAGTTCTCTATAAAAGGCTGAGGAAATTCATTGAGAAAAGGTTACCTGAATCACGAACAAGCAAGCAATATTCAAGCAATTAACCTGCAAACATCCTCAAATATATTCAAGCAAATCCTCAAGCCTGAAACTCGAAGGAAATCGATCCAACACAAGCTGTGAAGGAAAGACAACTTCAAACCTATTGAAGAGAAAACTTTTGAAGAATCAAAAGGGGTGTACTTTCCAAGGAGGATTGTAGGAAGGTTCAAGTTCGAACCAGTATCAAGTTATTGGAGGGCTTCGTGATCAAATCCAAGAGCTTGAGAAAGTGAGCTGAAGTAGCAAGGCAGCTGCCCTGTGAAGAAGCTGAGTTGGGCGAGAAGCCAGCTGTGTGACCAAGGCTGTCTCTAGACTGATGACCACTTTGTAAACAGATCTTTTACATAGTGGATTCCTCCAGGAGTTGGAGAAGAGATGATTAGAAGAATTACCCTATCTTGAACCTCTATAAAAATCAATCGTGTCATTTATTTTTCAAAGACATTTACATTTCTCGCATATTTACATTATATCTACTGATAAAATTATTTGCTATCCAACTTATTGATAACCAAGTGCTAAAATCAAGTGTTAAAACAAGTTTAAAACAATTCAAAGGGTGTTAAGTCTTCCCACAGCCGGGAAATGACTTCCCGTCTGTGACGCCCACCTCTAGAACTACTTTGCTAAACAATATAAATAGTGCAAATCGAATAATGTGTGGACCCTATTTGAGTGCTAGTGTAATTTTTTTGTAATATTTTAATAAACGACAAACAATATATACATATTATCAATATAACACAATGGAAAAGGACAAGCAATGTACACAAGCTTAGGGGTGTAACCAACTGTTAGAGTAGGGTGCCCACTCCAATTAGATTGCGATTTATTCTAGTTGTAAAGACAATATTATTAAGAATCATATTAAGAAAGGCATTTCTTTATCATTTATTTTGCATTTAATACTATTCATTATGAGTTTGATAAAGTCCTTAGATCATATTAAGTTATGGGACATGGTTGCGCATTTGATGGTGATCATGGGACATGTCTATAAGGCTTTGGTCTTAAATTAGTTCCAAGTCAATGAACTTTTCAAGATATGACATTGAATAGCCCAGCAAGACTTGTGCATATGATGCATGCTCGTATCATGATGATGTTGCATTCTATTAACATTATCGAAGTAGCGACGCAAATGCATATATCGCGGTGCTTGTTAGAGAACAAGTTCACTGAACATAGCCCAATGAAAATTCTTAATTGGAATATTTATTGTTGAATTAAGAATTTCCACATTGCGATAGTACATGATTAGTCCTTAGACTTGAGGCACGATAGTAGCCTTATGTACATCCTGTAATATTTTGATTTATCTTCTGATTGCTTGACAATCATAAAGGGGATATTTGGGATGTTAGACTGGTGTACATAGAGGTTAATAAGTGGCTAACATAAAATTTGATACTTATTTGTTGACAAGGAAATCTCATGTGTTTTCATAATTCGTGATTTAAAGACCTTGGCCAATGCATGATGAATATTGATACATAAAGAAATCACTATAACTTGAAATGGAACCACATTTATTAAATGAAGTGGGTTTTGACTTATAATCCATGCCCAAGATTTAATCGGGAGATTAGTTATCGAAAGGACCGTACATGAATGGAACTCAATTGAAATAGGTTTACTCGCTATTTTATATATTGCTAGACAATCATGATACTTGCTAGATCTTTCCATGCTTTGTAGGTTTTGGAATTAAAGATTTAATTTCAAAACGTATTAATTAGTTAGATTAATTAATTGAATAATTATTATTCATAAGTTACAAAAGTTGTAAGCTCTTGCTAGCATTAGTTGTGAACCTAAAGGGCCACATACAAAATGGTTGGTATCATTTCTTCAATCGAAAATACTCCAAAGGGTTGGATACAATTAATTGATAGAGATTAATTAATTGTGGCTTGATTTTAATTCAATGATTGAAGTAAATATGTAATTAAATAATTAGATTATTTAATAGACCTAATTATATTAGGAAGTCTTTTGAGTAAAAAATAATTTAACTGATAAGATCAATTAACTTATCCCTTGGGACCTACAAGTGGTATCAGAGCGGTTGGTCCATTGAGCCTTCCGCACTGGTTACTGAACTAGATCTCTATCTTTTCAAAACGGTTTCAAACACTTGTATTTTCAAAAAAATTCATTTTTAGCAAAATTATTATCATGGAAGCAAATTTGACACGCTTCCTATGTTCACTGTTGAGGAATTTGATGACTGGAAAATTCGTATGCAAGCTCATCTATCTGCTCTACACGATGAAATGTGGCTTGTGATAGAGGATGGGCCACTGCAAATATTGAAAGTGAACACGGTAAGGAGAGCGAATCTGGTGAAGGAGAAGAAGTTGTTCTTTGTAGAAGAAAGACCCCCATGGTTGAAAAACCATGGGCTCGTGGACAAATGATGACAGAAAAGATACAACTTGGACAATGTGGCCAAGGACATACTCTACAAGACTTTGGACAAAGCAATGTTCAACAAAGTCAAATCTTGCAAAAACAAAAAAGAAATGCAGGATAAGCTGACTTTAATTTGTGAAGGATCGGAAAATTAAAGAAAACAAATTATCTCATTGCTATTCAAAAATTTCAAAATTTCAAAATGTTTGCGGGAGAATCTATGGATCGATTGGATGCAAGATTCACCGAGATCACAAATGAGCTTTCAACTCTTGGAAAGGAATACACACAAAAGGAGATGTGTATGAAGATCTTGAGCCTCCCAACCGAATGGGAAATGAAGACTATGGCTCTAAAACATTCAATGGACCTCTCAAAAACATCCAATCATGAGCTATTCTCGGCACTCAAAGCCTATGAGTTTGAGCCGAGAAGAAAAGATCAAGAGGAGACATCTCGCAGACGATAGTCAAGGATGGAAAGAGAGTCAACCAAAGGAAGCCATAGACCGGAGGAGATTGCTCTAATGGTTAAATGATTCAACAAGTTCTTCAATAAGAACTATAAAATAAACAAGGGTGAAACCTCCGGGAGACATTCACTCCTCTAAGTCAAGGGATGATAGGCCGCCCAAGAGAGGCGAGCATCAAAGGATTGAATATCGTAGAGCCGATAACCCAAGGACGAAAAAGAGCTGATCAAATAGCCGAGAACTGTGTTGGAACCGCAGACAACCAGGACATTTTGCGATTGATTGTTCCTATCCACCATCAACAAATATAGGAATGAAGAAGAAAGAAAAGTCTTGAGAGAAAGAAGACAAGAAAAAGAAGAAAGCCATGTTGGCTGTTGAGACCGCTAAGACAACTAAGTCTAAAGAAGCGGCGAGACTCGAGAGTAGTGAAGTGACTACTCAAGTGATTACTCAAGAAGAAGCCATGATCGTATTACGGCTAAAGAATAAGATTAACTGCACCAAGAAGATGAGGTACACTCTAACTCATCTCATTCAGATTAACCTAAAGTCCCCAAGCAATTTGCTAATGTGCACTATGATTATGGTACTTATAGATGGCAACCTCTTAGAGTCAAGTCATTTGGCTATAGGTTGGTTGGATCATCTTACAACACTAACCCCTCGGGACCCGGCAAGTATGGGTACCTAAAAACTAATTTCCTTAATTGCGGGTTCAAGGAGCAGTGAGTGCCAAGGAACCTGGCACATGGACGATGGGTATTCCGGACACATGACGAGAGGAACAAGAAAAACCTGTCAAGATTCAAGGTGATTAGAGGTGCAAAAGTCATATTTGGAGGAAATGAAGCTCCAGGGGAATCAAAGGCACTGGATCTATCAAGAAGAATGGATTGGAAATCACAGATGTTGCTTATGTTGAAGGCCTCAACTTCAACCTGTTAAGCATCAGCCAACTCTATGACAAGGGCTACAATGTTGGATTCAATATGGGAGTGTGCGGATCAAAGATCTTGAATCAAATGAAATAGTGTTGCAAGGATCAAGACAAATAGAGAATATGTATGTTGTAGATTGGACTCTTTGCCACACCAAACACTTGTCTCGTTAGCAAAGAGTACAAGCGAATCAAGTTGGTTGTGGCACAAAAAGATGAGTCATCTGAATTTCAAGACAATCAACAAGCTTGCAAGAAGTCATCTTGTGGAAGGATTACCAGACTCAGTGTACAAGAAAGAAAGTGTATGTGATGCATGCGGATGGGAAAGCACATAAAATCTTCATTTAAGGACAAGCCAAATCCTTCTTCAACAAGGATATTACATCCGTTACATATGGATCTATTTGGTTTCATTGAACCACCAACATAAGTAGAAAGAAATACACCTTAGTGATGGTAGATGATTATTTAAGATATACATGGACAATCTTCATGTGCGAAAAGAAGAAACTTTGCGAAGTTACCACAAATGATGAAAAGAGTTCAAAATGAAAAGAGCCAAACCATTATAAAGATAAGATCGATAGAGGAATCCGAGTTTGTCAATGGGATAATCACGCAAAGATTGTGTTAAAAATGGTATTGCTCATGAGTTATCAACAACAAGAACTCCACATCGAATGGAGTAAATTTGAAATAAGGAAAGAACTCTCAAGGAAGCTCAAGGACCATGTTAGTGACGCAGGATTACTAAGAGATTTTGGGTCAAGCCATCAATACAAAGATGCTATACTCAAAATAGATGCATGATAAACAGTAATTAACCAAGACTCCTATGAGATCCTGGGACAGGAGAAAGCCACATGTTGGGTACTTCAGGATATATGGATGTAAATACTTCATCCACAACAATGGCAAAGATAATTTGAAGGCCTTTGATGCTAAAGCTGATGAAGGTATATTTTTGGGATACTCAGCTGAGAGCAAAGCCTATAGAGTACTGAACAAGAGGACTATGGTCACAGAAGAGTCTATCCATGTGGTTTTTGATGAACCTAATGTGAATGGAGAAGACATTGAAGAGTTAGCTGACAAGCTGAATCATCCAACTATGCAGAAGAGTCCCTATGTTGAAGCTGAAGTAAGAGCAATCAACCAAGATGAAGATGAGATAGTTGAATCTCAAAGACAGCTAGAAAGTCTACAGTTGAATGACGACGAAAGAGCTGTTCAAGACAACTTAGCTGCGAGACGGCTGAACCCAACTGACTTGCTCCAACCTGATGTGAGATGGCTGAGAGACCATCCACCAGAGTTAGTCATTGGAGATGTTAGAGATGGTGTAAGAACCAGATCCAGAGCACAGCAAGAAGCAATGTTCACTTGTTTTATTTCCCAAATAGATCCAAAAGATGTGTCTCAAGCATTGGATGACACACATTGGATTCAAGCAATGCAAGAGATGAATCAGTTTGAAAGAAACAAAGTATGGGAATTGGTGCAGAGACCAACTCATCAAAATGTTATTGGCACAAAATGGCTCTTCAGAACAAGATGAATGAGGAAGGATCTGTGGTAAGAAACAAAGCAAGATTAGTAGCCAAAGGGTATTGCCAAGAAGAGGGAATAGATTTTGATGAAACATTTGCTCTGTTGCTAGATTAGAAGCAATAAGAATGTTTCTTGCTTATGTCTTTTGCATAAGAACTTCACCGTATATCAAATGGATGTGAAGAGTGCATTTCTAAATGGACTCATTAGAGGAAGAAGTCTGTTGAACAACCTCCAGGTTTTTAGCAAAAAACTATTGGAGACAAGGTCTATAAGCTCAAGAAAGCATTGTATGGTTTGAACAACCTCCGTGTTTTGAGCGAGAATGCTATTGGAGATAAGGTGTATAAGCTCAAGAAAGCATTATATGGATTGAAACAAGCACCAAGAGCATGGTATGATACATTGTCTCAATTTCTAACTCGACAATGGATTCACCAAAGGCAAAGTGGACAGAACAATCTTGAGAATTCAAGATGGAGAGAGTATCTTTGCTTGTTAAAATATATGTGGATGGCATCATTTTGGGATCCACAAATAAAGAGTCAGTGTGATAAGTTCTCAAACCTCATGCAAGGCAAATTTGAAATAAGCATGATGGGAGAGCGGCCTTCTTCCTAGGACTTCAAGTCAAGCAATTGAAGGATGTAACCTTCATAAGTCAAACAAAGTACACCGGAGATTTAATGAAAAAATTTGGTATGGAAGAGAAGTCTTCGTAAAAATACCAATGAACACATCGATCAAGATGGACATGGATGCGGATGGCAAGTCAGATCAAACCATATATACATCACTTATTAGATCATTGCTCTATTTAACGGCCAAATAGACCAAACATAACCTTTGCGGAGGTGTATGTGCAAGATTGCAATCTGCACCAAAAGAGAGCCACATGATCAAAAAAAGAGAATCCTAAGATATTTGAAGGATGCCAAGAAGTTGGCTTATGGTATCCAAAGGAAGGTGGATTCAAGCTTATTGGTTATTCGACTCTAACTATCTTTGGATGCGAGTTGACAGAAAAGTACCTCACATGTCAAATGCTTGGAAATAGATTGGTTTCCTGGTTTAGCAAGAAGCAAAACTCAATAGCCACATCCACATTGAAGCGAGTACATAGTCATGCGGGCAAAATCATGCCCAAATCTTATGGATGAGACAACATCGAGAGATTATGAGATTGAAAAAAATTCCAATTATGTGTGATAACACAAGTGCTATTGCAATCACTCGAAATCTGTGTTGCATTCAAGAACAAAGCACATTGATATCGGTATCATTTTATAAGAGATCATGTTGAAAATAAAGACATCACTTTGGAATATATCTCAACGATAAGCGAGTTAGCTGACATATTCACCAAGCCCCTATGTGAGTCAAGATTTTGTTAGGAAATTTATTGTTTAGATTTTGATGAATGCCATGTAAAACTTAGAATAGAAATTGGCACCCCATTCTTGTTGAAAAATGCATTGTAATAAATAGAGCTGGCCAAGCCGAGGTAAGTCACTACGCCCTAACATGCAAGAAGACAATGAAGACTAGAAGGAAACTCCGCTGCGAGACAGTGAGTATGGCAAAGAAGAGTAGATGGGAACTCTCTTCAAGAAGAAGCAGATGAGATGCAACTGAGTGGAGTATCAGGTCAAGTCAACTCGAGAAAAGCCAAGTCTCAAGTTGAAGTGAAAGAGTCATCCAATGATTGGAAGCTAACTCTAAGTCACCTGGGGAAAGCAAAGAAATGCGATCAAGTCGAAATAATCGTAAAAGATCCGTTGCACAAAATCAAGAGAATTACTTAAATAAGTAATATCTCCATATCACCTTTCTCGGAGTGCTCGGTCGAGCGTGCAAAAGGAATGAACCAATGGGAAGCACTACACCGTGTCGAAACTCGAAAAGGTGAAAGAACAACTCATACGAGGAAATGGCAATTCCAAGGACTGCAATAAGACAAGCCAACGATCGCAAGTGACTTTCAAAAATAAGCCTATCTCTTCAACGGGCAAATTTTTGAAAGATCACTATAAAAGGCTGAGGAGTTTATTTGAGAATGAGTGACACAAATTCTGACCAACCCAAAAACGTTCAAGCAATTATTAGAAAATCAAACACTCTCTATCCTCAAGCTGCACACTACGGCGAACATCAATCCAACACTCACTGTGAAGGAAAGATAACTTCAATCGGTTGAAGAGGAAAATACTTGAAAAATCAAGGGGTCTACATTCCACGAAGGATTGTAGGAAGGTTCAAGGTCGAACCAAGTCTTAAGCTTTTGGAGGGCTTCGTGATCAAATCCAAAGAGCTTGAGCAAGTGAGTCATGTAGCAAGGCAAATTTCCCCTATGAAGAAGGCGAGTCGTCACGAGAAGCCACCGAGTGATCAAGCGTCTCAGATCGAGTCCTAAAGGATCAAGTCACCAGATCAAGACTTGTATCCGGACTGTTACCACTTTGTATACTTGATCAATACCTAGTGGATTCCTCCAGAGTTGGAGAAGAGAGGAGTAGAAGAATTACCCCATCTTCGAACCTCTATAAAAATTTCATTGTGTCATTTACATTTCAAACTTTAATTCCCATCTTAACTGCTTAAATCTGGCGATAAATTTCCTATCCACTTGATAATTTATAAGTACTAAATCAAGCACTAAATCCTTGCTTAATCAAACTTAAGGGTGTTAAGTCTTCCGCTGAAAACAAAACCACGTTGAGTTAATTTAGACCCAACAAAAGTTATTCCATCAACGGCTCGATTGAGTCATTTGAGAGACTAACTCTACTGATTAACTAAATTGGTTGTCCATCAAGGACACAAACTTGTAAGTATTAACTCAATATTTAAAAATTTAAATCGAAAATTATGTAAGGTTTATTCAACCCCCTTCTAAACCTTACACTTACACCCTTTGGGACCTACAAGTGGTATCGTGAGCGGTTGGTTCAATGAGCTATCTGCACTTGGAAAGGAATATACACGAAGAAATGTGTATGAAGATCCTAAAAAGTCTTCCAAATTGAATGGGAAATGAAGGTCATGGCACTAAGACATTCCATGGACCTATCGAAGACATCCAACCATGAGCTATTTTCATCTCAAAGCCTAAAAATTTGAGCCGAGAAGAAAAGACCAGGAAGAGACAATTTGTACCCAAAACAAATTGCTCTAATTGTTAAGGATGGCAAAGAGAGCCGAGGTCAAAGAAGTCATTGACCCGGAGGAAATAGCCCGATGGTTAAAAGGTTCAACAAGTTCTTCAATAAGAACTACAAGAGAGGCAAAGGCGAATCCTCCGTAAGACACTCGGCTCCCTCCAAGTCAAAGGAAGATAGGCCAACCAAGAGAACAAATCATCAAAAAGTCAATATCAAAGGGTGATAATCCAAGAATGGAAAGAGTCGATCAAAAGGTTGAATATCTATCTTTGGAACCGTAGACAACCAGGTCACTATGCCATTGATTGCCCATATCCTGTAGTCAACAAATACAGGAATGAAGAAGAAAGAAAAGTCTTGAGAGAAAGAAGACAAGAAAAGAAAAAGGCAATGTTGGTCAGCAGAGACTGGCTGAGACAACCAAGTCAAAAGACATAGCCGATTCGGAGAGTAGTGAAGATGACTACTCAAGTGACTCGAAGAAGCCCTAATCTGTTTGATGGCCAAGGAACAAGATCAACCCACGACCAAGAAGATGAGGTACACTCTAACTCATCAAACTCGGACTCTAGTGATAGTGATCATGACACACACACTTCATCACCCACTGATCTTTATGATTCATTAGGAAAAATGATGAAAGATTTTGAATACATTAAATCCTCACACACACTATTAAATGAGGAAAACAGCCTACTCAAGAGTCAAAACTCAAAGCTGACTAAGGAGCTGAGTACTCTAAGTCAAATAGTGATGAGAATGAAAGTTTAAAAAGTGAAAATGCTAAATTAATAGCGAGAAATTGCTTTGCTATAGAGAAGAGGAGAATGACCTCAAAAACGTTATTACCTCATTCACTAAGGCATCTAAATCATTGGATGATCTTATTATGAGTCAAAGAGAATGTGGAGACAAGACAGGCTTAAGATTTAATTCCTCTGTGTTATGTCAAACCTCAAAAGTAATTTTGGAAAAAGGATCTTCAAGCCATGAAGAGTCTGAAAAATCCAAAACTCTAAATGTTGCACACATTCACTCCAAAACACAATAACAAGCTAACGGCCTTGGTTATAAAGGAAAAGGAAAACGATTGAGTGCGCTAAAAGGACAGTGAGAAGAGATTCAACCGAGTTCCTCAAAGCAAACTCCAAACAGAAAATACTCTGTAAAGAAGAAGCGAGCTACCAAAAACCCCGGAAAATCTATAAGAGAAATACATATGATGGGAATGGTAGAAAATATCCAAGCCAAGTGATTAGAATAATGTGAACTATCGGATAGACTTATGGAATATAAGCCCAAATGGCAAAGGCCTAGAACTCAGCAAAGGCCATTCCAAAAGTATAAGAGCTTTCATCAAAGACACATATGCACCTAGGCACTACACCCAAAGAAGGCGATTGCTAAAACTTATACACGAGGCATACGAGACAAAAGAGACAGTTGTATGAACCTAGAATCCCCAAGCAATTTGCCAGGATTAATTATGATTATGGCACGATAGATGGCAACTCCTTAGTCAAATCATTTGGCTATAAGTTGGTTGGATCATCTTACAATTCTAACCCCTCAGGACCCGCACAAGTATGGGTACCTAAAACTTAATTTCCTTGATTGCGGTTCAAGGAATGTGAAAGTGCCAAGGAACCTGGTACATGGATAGTGGTCATTCCCGGACACATGATGAGGAAACAAGAAAAATCTGTCAAAATAAGGAGCAAAAGTCATATTTGGAGGAAATGAAGCTCCTGGTGAAATAAGAGGCATTGGATCCATAAAGAGGAATGGATTAGAAATCACGGATGTTGCATATGTTGAAGGACTCAACTTCAACTGCTAAGCATCGATCCAACTTTCGTGACAAGGGTTATAACGTTGGATTTAACATGGGTATATGCCAAATCAAGGATATCGAATCGAATGAAGTTGTGTTGCAAGGATGCGACGGCATGAAGAACATGTATGTCGTGGATTGGTCAACAAAGAAACACCCAAAGACTGTCTACTAGCAAAAAGCGCACTGAATCAAGTTGGATGTGGCACAAAAAGTCGAGTCATCTGAATTTCAAAACGATCAACAAGCTTGCACGAAGTAATATTGTGGAAGGACTTCCGACTCGATATACAAAAAGGAGAGTATATGTGATGCATGTCGGAAGGGAAAACAAATCAAATCTTCATTCAAAGAAAAGACATGTCCATCTTCAACAAGAATATTGCACTGCTACATATGGATCTATTTGGCCCAAAGTGGAACCAAATAGCATAAGTGGGAAGAAATATACCTTGGTGGTAGTAGATGACTACTCAAGATATACATGGACAATATTCATGTGTAAGAAGAAAGAAACTCTCTACAAAACTACCACGGTGATGAAGAGAATTCAAAATGAGAAAAGCCAAACCATTATCAAAATAAGATCGACAGAGGAACCGGTTTGTCAATGGAATAATAACTCGATGTTGTATTGAGAATGGTATTGGTCATGAACTATCGGACAAAGGACTCCACAATGAGAATGGAGTTGCGAAAAGAAGGAACGAAACTCTCAAAGAAGCGGCAAGGACCATGTTAGGTTGGCGGGGTTACCAAAAAGATTTTGGGGCTGAAGCAATCAACACGACTTGCTACACTCAAAACAGATGTATGATAAAATGGACAACCGACAAAGACTCCTATGAGATTTGGGTGGAAGAAAACCAAATGTTGCATATTTGAGAATATTTGGATGTAAATGCTTCATCCACAACAATGGCAATGACAATCTAAAGGCTTTTGATGCTAAAGCTGATGAAGGTATCTTCTTAGGATACTCGGTGAAAGCAAAGCCTTCTGATACTCAACAAAAGGACTATGGTTGCGGAAGAATCCATTCATGTGGTATTCGATGAGCCAAATGTAAATGGAGAAGACATTGAAGAGTCGGTGATAAGTTGAATCATCCAACCATCGAAGAGTCCCTATGCTAAAGTAAGGAAGGCGGAATTATCAATTCGGGCGAAGATGAGATAGGCGACTCTCAAAAGCAGTGGAAAATTTGCGGTAAGTGATTACGAGAGAGTTGAACACAACGGCAACACACGCTACAAGACGACGAATCGGCTAACTTACTCAACCAGACGATGTAAGATGGCGGAGAGACCATCCACGAGAACTTGTCATTGGAGACATAAGAGAAGGTGTCAAAACAAGATCGAACTCAACAAGAAGCCATGTTCACATGCTTTATCTCGCAAAATAGAGCCCAAAGACGTGTCACAAGCATTGGACGACACACATTGGATTCAAGCTATGCAAGAAGAAGTGAATCGGTTTGAAAGAATTAAAGTATGGGAATTAGTGCAAAGACCCATACATCAAAATGTTATTGGCACCAAATGGGTGTTCGAAATAAAATGAGCGAGGAAGGTTACGTGGTAAGAAACAAAGCAAGATTAGTAGCCAAAGGATATTGCCAAGAAGAAGGGATAGATTTTGATGAAACATTTGCCCCTGTAGCAAGATTGGAAGCTATAAGGATGTTTCTTGCCTATGCAGCTCACAAGAATTTCATTGTATATCAGATGGATGTAAAAGTGCATTCCTAAATGGTTTATTGGAAGAAGAAGTGTATGTTGAACAACCTCCGAGGATTTGAAGCGGAAGACTCTTGGAGATAAGGTATACAAACTCAAGAAAGCCTTGTATGGATTGAAACAGGCACCCGAGCTTGGTATCATACCTTGTCACAATTCCTAACCGAAAATGGATTCACAAAGGAAAAGTGGATAGAACACTTTTCGAATTCAAGACAAAAAGAGTATCTTGCTTGTTCAAATATATGTGGATGACATCATTTTTGGATCCACAAACAAAGAGTCATGTGAAAAATTTTCAAACCTCATGCAAAGTAAATTTGAAATGAGCATGGGGAGAGGCGACATTCTTCCTTGGACTCCAAGTGAAACAGTGAAGGATGGAACCTTCATAAGTCAAACAAAATACACCAGAGATTTAATGAAGAAATTTGGTATGGAGGAGAAGTCTTACGTAAAAATACCAATGAATACATCGATCAAAATGGACATGGATGCGGATGGGAAGCTTTGTGATCAAACAAGATCTGAGCACTTATTGGATCATTGCTCTATCTCACGGCAAACGCGGGCCGGACATCACCTTTCTTTGTAGGTGTATGTCAAGATTTCAATCTGCTCCAAAAGAGAGCCATATGACAAAGACTAAGAGAATATTGAGATACTTGAAAGGAAGCGAAGAGGTTGGCTTATGGTATCCGAAGGAAGGAAAGCGGATTCAAGCTAATTGGCTATTCGGACTCGACTATCTTTGGATCTGAGAGTTGTGAGGAAAAGCACCTCGAGCACGTCAAATGCTTGGAAAGCAGTGATTTCTGGTTTAGCAAGAAGCAAAATTCAATAGCCACCTCTACAGTGACGAGAATATATAGGCTGCGGCATGTTGTGCCCAAGTCCTATGGATGAGACAACGGTGATAGACTATGAAGTTGAGAAAAAGAAATTCCAATCATGTGTGATAACACAAGTGCAATTGCCATTACTCAAAATCTGTGTTGCACTCAAGAACAAAGCATATCGATGTCGAGATATCACTTCATAAGAGATCATGTTGAAAAGAAGGACATCATCTTGGAATATATCTCAACGATAAACAATTAGGCGACATCTTCACAAAACCATTATGTGAGTCAAGATTTGAAGAACTCAAACATGAGTTGGGGTTAATTGGTGAGTGACACCATGAAGAATCAAAGAAAAGGAATGAAACACAAAAAAAGTGAAAAAGAGAACAACACACAAATCATTCAAAATCACCATTATGTCGGAAAACAATTTACTACAACGAAATCGGTGATAGCTGAGTCACTAAGAAAAACGATGAGAAGTAGAGTTAAATCGGCTAAGGGATAAGCTGAGTCACTTATGAGCAAAGTGACAAAAACACGATCGTTTTGACTAAGCGGGAATGTTTTTAAGGAATACGTCAAAGATAATGATGATGTGTACAGACATAAAGCGCACACCAAGCTTATGATTGGATATAAATGCTTTGCCGCATTAAATACGAGACATTAAATGCTAAATAGGCGTGCAAAATCTAAGCCGTTGATTTTGATCACATTTCAAAAAACCACCCGCACGTCCTTTCATAAACCATACTTAAACCATTTCCGTCCGTTTCTCTCTCACACTACCAAAATCATTTCTTTCTCTCAAAAGCAAAGGCAAAAATTCTCTCAAACCCTATCTATCTTCAAATCAATCTCTAAGTTTTCTTTGATAAAATCTGAAAAATGGCACCAACTTATGATTTTACCAAGTTAGGAAAGCAAATCCACACCGGGTCTCTTGTGGATTTCGGCGGCATGGTGAAGCAGGTCCGATGACACCCTAGTGAAGAAAATCGCTGAGAAATTGGAAAGCGTCCGGGCTGAAACCGTTTACGGCGTTAGAATATCCGATGACCTATGTGGAGGAGGTCGCACAATTCTACGTGAATGTTGAGATTCACGATGAGGGAATAAAGTCATCCGTTCTCGGAAAGAAGATCACCATCTCACGCCAGATTTGGTTGAACATCTGCTCTCTACCAACGGAAGGAGCCTCGAGAAATTAACGAAGGCGATGTAAACTTGGGCGATGCTTGGAAAGAAATAGCCAAGCCCGACTATCTTGATAAAATAGTGTACACAAAAACAAGAAGCTAGCTTTGAAGGAGGATTATCACAAGTTGTTGGACATAGTTGCCAAATGTATTGACATCAAATTTGGCGGCTTTGACCAATCTGTGCAAAAGCAAAGATTGTAATGGCCGCAATCATCGCGAGAAAGAAAATAAAGCGGCTGAGTTTGTCTCAAAGAGACTACTGCGAGCGTAGGAACAAATCCTTCAATGAAGATGGCACGTTTGGAGGATCCCAGGATATGGCCTAGTGATTGGCCGGTGATGGAGGTGAAAGGAGTCCCTCTTAGACATAGGAAGGCATTCCATGTTAACAAGAGGATGTTCGAGCAAACCTCTGCAGCGCACGAAAGAGAGCTACGCCAAGAGAGGCGACACGAGTGAGGGGAATCAAGCGACCACGAAGATACAAAATTTTCCTCTCCACCTAAGAAGAAAAGGCCCTACGGCCGCTAAGAAGATCACGCCCTTGCGGCAAAAGAAATCAAAATTGCTCCTGCCCACTGCGATCGTGTCTCACCCGCTGCGGCGGCGGTCGAGAAGGACTCACAAATACCTTCTCCGATCATCAAAAAGATGAGAACTAACAAGCCAAGACGGACGACTCCTCGAGAAAAATACACCCATCGGCCCCGCCCCCCAAGACTTCGAGGCAAACTGTCTCGAACGAGAAATCCCTCTCGGTACAAAGTAGAAGACGAAGAAGAATCATCAAGCGATCCGAGCTTGAAAAACCTGGCCTTTGAGTCGACCACTCAAATTGGAACAAATACGAGCTGCTGAAGCGATCGAGTCCCAGATGTAATTAATGAAACACTAAATCTGTTTGAAGAAAGCGTCGTGAGAGCAACACTGAAGACACACTGTAGTCCACCACAATTTGGTCTGAACACAAGAAGAAGGCGATGATAGATAGTGATGTGATGATCCTATCTCCACCTTACCCGGACATCCAAAATCGTCTGCGTGAGTGGAGAAATGGAAGTTGAGTAAATCAAGGAACAGTTCCAACGGCCCGAGTTTATAGAAGAAGAAGAAGGAACCTGTTAAACTTCCTTGGACTAACCATCTGTGCTCCCGATGGATGAATACAATCTTACCTGACGAGACATCCTGCCAGATCTTCAAGGACAAGGAGAAGGAAAGGCAAGCGAGAGGAAGGCGAGGCACGTGAGAAGGCCCCATCGCCCTATCTCGGCACCCACAGAACACACACATCCTCTCCTTGATGTCTTCTCGGCGATGATGAGGATCCAGGAGAATCTTTGCTTGCCCGCGAAAGAGTTGCAAATGCAGCAAGCATTGCGAATCGAGAATCCTTCACGAGCAAAGATTGATGGAGGGACCAGGAGAGTCCTCGAACACGATTGGAAATTGATCCAATAGGAGTGGTTGACAAATCGCCATTTGTTGTTGCTGCCACCACTTCCCTCACTCGGAAGAAGGCAATAAGGGACATGGCGATGAAATTGGGATAGTGGGGACCCCGTTGAGCCAACCCCCATTGAAGGTGTTTTACCACACCCCAACGGCTGAACATTCAATCGAAACAGTAGGGAGTTTGGAGACGAGTGACCCCATTCAAGTCACTCGGTGGTGCGCCCGGTGAGGGAAACTCCTCCCTCTGACAAGGTCGGAGAATCTGCATATGACTCAACAAATCGAATCCAGGAGGCGAAGTAGAGAAAATACAAACACAAGAAGAACAACAAGTTGCCATCAACGGCTCGAGGCGATTGAGACTGTCTCAAGTTGAGAAGTGCCAACTCTCGAAGGCTAATGACGTTGTTGATGCGGTCGAGGCACATGAAGGAACAGCCCAGGAGTTAACACTGCAGGCGATGAAAGTGCAATCCATGGGGTTGAGACTCAATGGATGCCACCACGAGAAGACCCTAAGACAGATGACACTGTCGAAAGGGAGGATCAAGCCTCGGCTGCGATCGAGGCTGCGGGGAGGAAATGAAGGCCCACGGGAGGTTGAGACTTCCCGGGGTAAAGAAAATGAAGTAGAGAACATCCCTCCTGCTATCATCGACCCATCCGAGAAGGAGATAAAGCGCACTTCATGATTCCCAGGATAATCTGATGTAACCTTTCTGGGGATCGGAAAGGCGAAGAAGAAGGCTGAGTCATCCCCGTGACAGATCAAAAGACTCAATGCGGATGTTCCAAGCACGAGCAAGTCGATCCTAAGACTACTCGTCAAACCTTTAACTTTGATGATGAGCCACCCATGGAAATCTCATCATCGTCCGATGACGCTTCGATAAGGCCGAGACCGATCTACTCAATTGGAGAAATCGGTGAGACCAACGAAGTTGTTGAGACAGTCCCACTGCGCGCGAGCTCCCAAGGCTGCAGCGAGTTCGACTCAAGAAGGAACTTCACGCGCACCTCTCATCATTGAGCAAATACCAGTTGGCCGTGATAATTCCTTTATAGAATCTTTTCCTTTCTCTCTGGAATAGGACCTCCCGAAGAATCGGAGAAACGAGCTATACGCTTCCACAGACCAGCTCCGTTTTCCATCGAGCGCCCATTGTTCGGTGATTATGATTTTGACGCTGCATGGCCATCAGTACAACGCGGAAGAATCAGTGAAGTCCGCGAAGTGTTCAAAGCATTATTCTGAGATTGAACGGATGGAGAGGCATCGAGCCTCTATGGACATGCGGCCGGACAACATAGATGCCAATCTTCTGGCGATTTAAGAGGCATAACTTGATCGGGGATCGGGGAATGGTGGCAACGACAGCAAACAATGTGTGTGGAACAAGTTAGATACTTGAGGACATTGTTCAACAAGCTGCTTGGTATGGAGAGTGAAAATCTTGATGCAAAAGCAGTGAGAGAACATATTGAGCACATGCATGAAGCTCACCTTTGCCGAGATAAAGGCTGCTGCGTGAGCAAAATAAGAGTGATCTACAACGTTTGGAAGAAACCATGAATACAAAATTCAGCCTTCTCATGGCTGAGATGAAGTGATTTGGCCGAGCGAGTCCAACGCTACTCGATCCAATTTCGTCTTTGCATACTCTGCAGCGGACTCGAAAACAGAACTCTACCATCGTGAGCTCGAGTTCACCGCTTGCCGATATGTTTCAGTGTCCCTCTCTCTTTTGATGATGCCAAAAAGGGGAAGAGAATACGCTTAAAGCGGCCGAAAAAGAGGATCACGGTGTGAAGGAAAAGACAGTGAGGAAGCGACTGAAACAAAAGAAAGGAAAATCTGTGAGGGGAAGGATCGAAAGATGTGACCTTAATGATTGCACAAACCCCCAACGGGGTCTGTCTGTGACATTATCGGCAAACTCCACGTGACTACTGCCACTCCAACACTCTGCTATATCCGTAGGCTGAAAAGAGAAAAACGATTGAAGCGAGGGATGGAGGAAGTGGAAAGAAGAATGGATGCCCGAGTTATGAACATCTTGAAACAACACGGAGGCATTCCGATGAAGAGAATACTTATGCCATCTCGGATGTCGGGGCGAGCCACGATCGTTGATGAATTTAAAACGCTCGAATCGAAGGATACTTTGCAAATATGTCATGGCTCGAAGCTTAGGACTTATCTTTTGGAAAAGGGTCTCACGTTATGTGAAGAAGGCGACGAGCGACCTACCGCGATCGCTCTGCTTTGTCACTCCGCCGGTCACTCAAATTTGAAAGAAGAAGACCCGATCTGATATCGCCCGAGTAGAGGAAGAAGCGATGGTGGAGAAAAGAGGCTTGAGACCTGAAACCTCTGCCCAAAAACATTGAATCGTAGATCCGGGCAAGAAAGGAGGGATCTCTTTGGCTGGTCTCTTGACCAAGTAGCAAATTTGCAAGTGGCTAAAAGTAATCTTGAGTATGCAAAAAGAATAGAAGAAGAAAACAAGAGACAAACTCAGCTATGGGAGGAAAGACGGGGAAAGATAAAGAAAGAGATGAAGGCGCCGAGGAAGGCATATGAAAAAAGAAAAGAAAAAGAAAGGCGGTGACGATGAGAAAAAGAGAAGAAAGAAGAAAGAAGATCTTGAACAAGATGAAAGAAGGAAACAACAAGGAGATGAAGTGTTCTTTATCCACCCGCCCATTGTGTATTTTATTATGTAAATACATACAATGTAAGTCTTCTGAAATAAAGCTATAAATTCTTTATTTTACGTGTAGACAAACATGTGCTCGATACACCTTATGTGATTGTGTAAAAGAACAAGAATGTTATGATCAATAAAAGGATTGATTCTGCACATACATTCTATGTCAATACACTATCTGTATGTATCTTTGCTATTTGCATTTTTGAATGGATTAAGTTTTGGCATCATCAAAAAGGGGAAAATTGTTAGGAAATTTATTGTTTAGATTTTGATGAATGCCATGTAAAACTTAGAATAGGAAATTGGCACCCCAATTCTTGTTGTAAAATGCATTGTAATAAATAGAGTGCCAAGCTGAGGTAAGTCAGCTACGCCTAACATGCAAAGAAGACAAGCGAAGACTAGAAGGAAGACTCCATTGCGAGGCAATTGAGTATGGCAAAGAAGAGTAGACGGGAACTCTCTTGAAGAAGCGGTGAGATGCGGTGAGTGGAGTATCGATCAATCAACTCGAGAAAAGCCAAGTCTCAAGTTGAAGTGACAGAAGAGTCATCCAATGATTGGAAGGCTGACTCTAAGTCACCTGGGAAAGCAAAAAATGCGGTCAAGTCGAAATAAGCTGTAAAAGATCCGTTGCACAGAAATCAAGAAATTACTTAAACAAGTAATATCTCCATATCACCTTTCTCGGAGTGCTCGTCTTAGAAGCGTGCAAAAGGAATGAACCAATGGGAAACACTACACCGTGTCGAACTCGAAAAAGTGAAAGAACAATTCATACGAGGAAATGGCAATTCCAAGGACTACAACAAGACAAGCCAATGATAGCAAGTAACTTTCAAAAATAAGCTATCTCTTCAACGGGCAAATTTTTGAAAGATCACTATAAAAGGCTGAGGAGTTTATTTGAGAATGAGTGACACAAGTTCTGACTTGAACCCAAAACGTTAAAGCAATTATTAGAAAATCAAAACACTCTCAATCCTCAAGCTACACTACGAAGAACATCAATCCAACACTCACTGTGAAGGAAAGATAACTTCAATCAGTTGAAGAGGAAAATCTTGAAAAATCAAAGGGTCTACATTCCACGAAGGATTGTAGGAAGGTTGAAGTCGAACCAAGTCTTAAGCTTTTGGAGGGCTTCGTGATAAAATCCAAAGAGTTTGAGCAAGTGAGTTGTAGTAGCAAAGCGACTACAGGAAGAAGCTAGTCGTGCGAGAAGCCACGGTGAGTGATCAAGGCGTCTCAGGACCGAGTCTAAGGATCAAGTCATTTTGTGTGATCAAGACTTGTATCGGACTGTTACCACTTTGTATCTTGATCAATACCTAGTGGATTCCTCCGGGAGTTGGAGAAGAGAGGAGTAGAAGAATTACCCCATCTTGAACCTCTATAAAAATTTCATTGTGTCATTTACATTTCAAAGACTTTAATTCCTGCATCTTAAGCTGCTTAATCTGTGATAAATTTGCTATCCACTTGATAATTTATAAGTACTAAATCAAGCACTAAATCCTTGCTTAATCAAACTTAAGGGTGTTAAGTCTTCCTGAAAACAAAACCACGATTGAGTTAATTTAGACCAACAGTGAGTTATTCCATCAACGGCTCGATTGAGTGCGTTGAGAGACTAACTCTCTTGATTAACTAAATTGGATGTCCATCGAGGACACGGTTGTGTAGTATTAACTCTGAATATTTAAAAGGACTAAATCGAAAATTTGGTAAGGTTTATTCAACCCCCTCTTCTAAACCTTACACTTACACCCCTTGGGACCTCTGATTTGAAGAGCTTAAGAATGAGCTAAGGTTAATTAAAATGAGTTGACACTCGGAAGACTCAATCGAGAAGAGATCTGAAGATGAAAAATTGAGTAAAAGCAAAATTTCACTCAACGACCAAGTGAATCACCATGCTCGGAAGAACTTGATTGTATTGAGATAGGCGACAAGCTAGTCACTGGATGAGAAGAGAGAAGCGAGTTAAGTCACTTTGGATATAAGCTGAATTATTTATGAGCTAAGTGACAAAACGCGATCATTTTTAATGAGCGGGAATGGTTTTAAGGATGACGTCGGCGTAATAATGACGAACCGATAAAAAAAGCGCACATTAAGCATATGATTGGATATAAATGCTTTGCCGGATTAAATGTGAGGAATTAAATGCGGTTTGACGAGCTAAATCTAAACCATTGATCTCGATCAAAATTTAAAATCCAAAGACATATCCTTTCATAACCACTTATATATATATTTTCCAGCTTTCTCTCTCACATTCGGAAATTGTTCATCTTCAAGCAAAAAGAAAGCAAGCCATTTCTCTCTCGAAAACCCTAAGTTTCCTCAAGCAAGTTAAATCAAGTTTTTAATCGGTGAAAATCTCTCGAAAATGGCACGAAGTTTGATTTTGTTAAACTCTCTAAGCAAATCCACTCGGGATCATCGAGTGGACTTTGAAGGAATGGTGAAGTAGGGTTAGATGAAACCCTTGTCAAGAAAATCGCTGAAATGCTTTAGAAAAGTCGGTCTCAAGGCTTTTCGACTTTGGAATACTCGCACACCTACCTAGAAGAGGTGGCACCATTCTACGTAAGCGGAGGTGCAAGGCGAAGGAATCAAGTCTTACGTCCACCGCAAGGGCGTAATGATAAATCTTGGACCTTGCGGAGCACTTTGCTTGTTGCCGTCGGAAGGCATGAAGGAGATTAATGAAATCGATGTTGATTTGGTCAGCTGCGTGGAAAGAGGTAGCCAAACCGGAGTGTGATGCTAAGGTGGTCTACACAATCGATAAGAAATTCTTTGAAGGGCGACTATCATAAGTTGATGGATGTCGTCTCCAAGTGTGTAGACATGAAGTTTGGCGATTTCAACTAGTCCAAAGACTAAGCTGAGTCGTCATGGTTGCGATCATGCGGGGTAATAAAGTAAATCAAATTTGAGTTCATGTACAACGGACTCTACAGAATGTCTTGAATAAGACGTTCAAGGATGATGGATCCTTTGGAGGATCTCTTGGATATGGCCTCGTGATTGGCCACTTGATGGAAGTGAAGGGTATTCCCGCCCGACGGAAATCCCTTCCATGTCAACAAGAAGATGTTCAGGCGAACCTTTCTGGAGCCAGGAAGAGATCCCACACAAAGAATGTGGAAACAAGTGAAGGGAAATCACCAACACGAGGACACACCGCTACCCCGCCACCGAAGAAGAAAGTTGCTCAGCGGTGCGAGAGAAGAAAGTTGCCCTGCCGGTAAGAAGAAGGATGCACTGCCCTTTGCAGCCGAGTTGCCCTGCCGTGCAGCCAGTCGCTGCAGCTGCGGCGAAGAGAGAGAGGAGGAACACCATACACCTTCTCCTGCTATCAAGAAGAAGAAGCGCACTTGCCAAGCCAAGGAAGGCAAATCTGCGAAAGCCATCACCTTCCGGGAACCGAGAGAATGTAGAAGAAGAGGTTCCCTTGCTACCCAAGAGAAGAAGATTGGTTAGGCGATCCCAATTGGAGAAGACAACTGAATTTACCACTCACCGTGGAGAAAGCATCACGAGATCTACAAACTCGGAAGTGCGATCTTAAAGTAATTGATGAATCGACAAGACTGGCGAAGGTCATCGATGAGAGTCCCGATGAAGACTTCGATTGGGCATCGACAACAAGCTGGGAAGCCAGCAGTGAGACAAGCTGAACATCCGTTGAAAAAGTTGTCTCTCCACTCTTCTTGTGGCTATTTGGCGAGCGGCGATATCTTGCCTTCAATCCCGAAAAGGAAGGACAAGAAGAAGATGATGACGATGATATTCTCATGTACTCTCCAAGTATACCCGGACATTCAGTTGCGCCGTCTCGGGGAATGGAGAGCATGGAAGCTAGATCACTCAAGGCGCGGTTGCTCGCCTTGAGTACATTGAGAAGAGGAGGAATTGCTGCGATTTCTTGGAGTTAATCTTGTGCTTTAGGCCCTGAATGAAGATAATCGCATGGATATTTTCCACATCTTCAAGGAGAAGGAAAAAGCCAAAGCAAGCGAGGAAGCACAAGCTCTTGAGAAAACAAAGATGTGCATGTTCACGGAACTCACGAGCATACTCATGAAAATCTAGTTGAGTACGGATAGTGATGAAGATATGGATCCCATTGTTGCGTGAGAGAAGTCGGACATACATCAAGCCTTTGAGAGAATCTAGGTAGTTGCATGAGCAACAATTATTTGAAGGACCGGGAGAGTCGTCTCAATCTCTCCTGCAAATCGACCACTTTGGGAGTGGTGCAATGATTACCACGGAGACATCGCTGCGGCCACGTCCTCGGTCTTGCTCGGAGGATGGGTCCAAGGGAATTGGCAATGAAATCGGGATTTTGGGCACCCAAGTGGAGCCAACCTCTGAAGAAAGTGTTTTACCACGACTAGCGGTGAGCATTCAAAAGAAAAAGTCGCGAGTCGGAGAAGAGTGACCCCATCATCATCGATCACTCGGTGGTGTGCCGTGAGGGAAAACTCTCTCCACCGCTGCGGTAGGGTCGGAGGATCTTGCATAAGACTCTAACTCAAAGTAAGGAGGCGAAGTGGAAATCGAGAAAGAACTACGCGAGTGACATTAACGGCTCGGACGATTGAGTCTGTCCCGGAAATGTCACCGTACTCAAGGCCAACGACACTGTTCCTCTGATCAAGGCAAATGATGGAGATACCAGGGAGTTAACACTGCGGGCAATGAAAGTGCAATCTGGGGTTCGACTCCTACGGATGCAATGGTCGAGACCCTAAGACACTCTCGATTGTCAAAGGGACCATTGAAGGCCTCACGGCAGATTGAGAATGCTGGAGGTATTGAAGGCCCAAGGGGCCCCATGCCGGTGATGGGGAAACTCTCTCCCACTGCGTAGGGTTGGAGGATGTTGCGAAGACTCTAACTTGAAGTAAGGAGGCGAAGTGGAAATCGAAAGAACCACAAGAGTGACATTGTGGCTCGGGCGATTTGTATGTCTCGGTGAAATGTCACCGCTCGAAGGCCAATGACACTGCTTTCTTTCTATCAAGGCAAAGGATGGAGATGCCCGGGAGTTAACACTGCAGGGCAATGAAAGTGCAATCTAGGGGTTGAGACTCCTACGGATGCCATGGTCCAAGACCCTAAGACAACTACGACCGTATCAAAGGGACCATTGAAGGCCTCGCATGGCGATTGAGACTAGCTTTGGAGGTATTGAAGGCCCAAGGGAGGTTGAGACTTCCATGTGTAAAGTTCAAGAGACTCGAACATCCCTCTTGTTCAAAGCGCTAAAATCGAAGAAGAGATAAGCGCACTTCATGACTCCCGAGAACACGGATACATCATTCTTAAGTGCAAGATGAAGGTGAGTCCATTCCGATTGCCGATCCAAAGACCCGGTGAGGATAGTCTCAAAACTACGAGTCAGCTAAGTGATAAAGCTGCATCAAAAATTCAACCGATGATGAACAAGCCCCCAGGTTTCATCATCATATGATGACGCCGATGATGCGGAGGAACCGATTATTCACTTAGAAAATCCACGAGACCCGAGAGAGCGTTGTTAAGACAATTGAGGCCCGATCGGTTGGGAAAAATATCTCAAATGCCCCGGTGAGACCACGATCCTCCACACGACCTCCCACAGTGCCAGGCGATTCACGACTACACGGCTCCGTCACGGGCTCCCACATCTGACGTGACCACTTTGAAGCCGATGACTATAAGCTATCGCAACCGAGGCACAAAGAGTCAATCATCACGGCACAACCCTCACAAACAATCCCATATATAAGTGATGATGCCTTTCCAAAGGTATTCCCTTTCACGCCGATCCTACCATATTTGGAAGAAGAGACATTTCTTTGAACAATGAAGATTCATTGTGAGAGAAGATCCAATCATCCCTCACGACACCATTGTTCCAACCGAGTTCAATTTTCTTTGAAGAGTGGCTGCCGGTGAATCAATCGAAACAATCAGATTTCGTGAAATCTTCAAGAAGATCTGTGAAGAGATTGAGAAGATCGAAAGACATCGAGGCCTCACTTGACCTAAGATCGGACAATAGGGGCCACCCCTCACCGAGACTTGAGAGGGATAGTGGTGCGGATCCGCAAATGGTCTCAAAGAATCGCCATGCGAATCGAGTAAGTTTGTTATTTTAAAGCATTGTATGGCGGAGAATGCTCGTCGGGGTGTGGCCGACAATGCCGATCTGAAGCAAAGGATGCATGCTTATATTTAAAGGTTGCATGCATCTCACAAAAACAAAATGGAGTTGTTGCAAGAATTCGAGAAAAAGAAGTTATGCGTCTTGAGAGACCATGAATGCGAAATTCAGCCTCCTCATGGCTGAAATGAAATTGGTGACATCCGAGTCCAAAGCCACTCGCTCGGAATTCCGGACGACTTACGCAGCGTGACTCAAATAGAATTCCGCTCTCGATGAGACTTGACTTTATGCTTGCGGGCATGTTCCCTGGGTCCCTCTTTCCTTTGATGATGCCAAGAAGGGGGAAGAGGAGTCCCTAAGGAGTTTGAAAGAAGAAAAAGCTGAAAGAATCGAGAAGAAGGAAAAAAGCGGTGAGGGGGAAACACTCAAAAGATTTAAAACTTGATGATAGCCGAAACCCCCCAGAAAGGTCACGTTCTTTGCCTCAACATGAGAAAACTCCATGAAACCCTACCAATGGGACACTCTGTTGTGCATATAGCGAGAAAGAAGGAAGATCATTGAAGCGAGAAATTGAGGAGTTCTCAAAAAAACAGGGAAGCTCGCGTCAAAAGATCTTAAAAACGGCATGGTGGACTCCAACCGATTAAGGAAGGCTCTAATTGACCCTCCCGGTGACTTAATGCGACAAGTTGGATCTGAGCTAGATCTATGGATGAATTCAAAACACTGAAATCGAAGGCTACTTCAGGACTATCTCTAACCAAAGCATGGGATCTATAGTGGGAAAAAAGACTGGAGGTGTGCAAGACAACAGAGAAAAAGAAAGCTCTAGGACATTCAAATAGGAAAATCCAAATCTCATGTGCGTACACTCTCGAGAAAAGAGGAGTTGAGTCGGGAAAAGAGCGAAAAAGGGATATCGTGTATTGGGTGGCACGACCACTTGGCGAATTTAGAAGATCAACGCAAAATTGAAGAAGCCAAAAGAAGAATGGCAGCAGAAAATGCCAAAGTCACACATGAATGGGAGGAAAGGCAGAAAAGGGATGACCCTGCTGCAAAGAGAGCTTACAAAAAGAAGAAGAAGGAAGAATAAAGGAAAAAGAGAGAAGAAGAAGATAAAAACAGAAAAAGAGCTGATGACTTCGACAAAGCTGAAGAGGAAAGAAGGAGGCAGTGAAGGCGTTGAAGTGTTGCTGCGAACCCCTTCATGTATATTACTCCCGTAAATACATTTTTGTAAGTCATCTGTAATACTTAGTGAAGTTTTCTGTAATTTCTCACTTTGTATTAGTATCCTAGCATAGATGTATGTATTGTTGCTTTGATATAGAATGCTTTGATACCAAATGTAAACAAACAGTAAGGACAAGAATGCTATAATCAATAAAACGATCGAATCTACATATACATTACGTGTTACTACATTATCAGTATGTATCTTTGTTGTTTACATGTTTAATGTTTTTAAGTTTTGGCATCATCAAAAATGGGGAAATTATTGGGAAATTTATTTTATAGATTTTGATGAATGCCATGTAAAACTTAAAACCGAAAAGTTGGCACCCCATTTTTCTTGTAATTCACATTGTAATAGATAGAGGCTGGAAAAAATCGAGTCAAGTCAGGCTACTCCTGAAATACAAGAAGTCAATCAAGATCAAGTGAAGACTCCACTGTGGAACAACAGTGAGTATGGCCAAGATAGAAGATCAAGAACTCGATCAAGATGTATCGGTGAGAACAATCGTGTGAAAAGAGTTAGTCAAAGTCAACTCAAGAAGCCAGTCTCAAGTTGAAGTGACAGGATGAGTCATCCACGACTCGTTTACCTTCATTGATAGGGGATGATTAGCGGCTTTGTCCCAAGTAATCCCGATTGCCATTTTGGATCGCGGCCCGGGACAAACTTTTCGCCCGGAAGTAACCCGCTCCCATTAGATTATTAAACCCACCACCACCCCTATTATTATATAATCCCATCAAAGACCCATTTTGGACAACATGTGCAAAGACATATTTGCCCCTCAAAATCAAGATAAAGTGACTAATATGGCCTCTTTTCACACGAGAATTACAAAATTGGTACCTTATATACTTTTCATTTCCCTCCTTCCCAATTTCGATCTGCAGAATCAAGAACGAGACGAACCCTGGGGCGGCAACCACAAAGGTGCGTACGATTTCATTTCCATTCTTCAACACAAAATGTGGTTATTTTGGGTTTCGATTGATAAGTCCATATTTTCATATCTTGCAAGTTTTTTCAAAGCATTTTTACCTTATTTTTCGGTAGAGTCCATATTTTCTCAAGCAAGCTCCGACGAGGAATCAAATTGCTAATTCGTGAATGGAACCGGAAATTTAGTAGTATTTTATGTACTTAATGGCTGACTTCATTAAGCTTAGTGGTGCAAATGTTTCGATTTTTGTATTAAAGCGAGAAACTTGATGTTTCTTTATGCTTTACTTTAAAAATTCTGTATTTACGGATGTTTAAACATGTATGTAATTTGTGAACAAGTTAATTGTGCAAGGTTTTTGGCGGTTTCCTTAAACAAAGATGTTCGAACTTAGGTCTTGTATTTTTTAAAGTCGTGAAGAAAAAAGCTATAAGTAATTTCCATGTTATTTGACCAAATAGAAATTTAGAAATAAAATAATATTCGATTAAAATCCATGCTGCCAGTCTTAAAGTGTTCATCCCGAGAAGTGTGCAAAAGGAATAAACCAATAGGAAGCACTCGCACCTCGTGTCGAACACGAAAGATGCAAATTCATTTAATACGAGGAAGGGTCTACATCTCAAGATTGAGGATCAAGAAAAGACAAGCCAACGAACACAAGTGCCTTTTGAAATCAACTTATCTCTTCAACGGCGATTTTTGAAAGTTCACTATAAAAGGTGAGGAAATTCATTGAGAAAAGGTTACAACCACGAACAAGCAAGCAATATTCAAGCAATTAACCCGCAAATATTCTCAAATATATTCAAGCAAATCCTCAAGCACGAGCTTCTCAAACTCAGGAAATCGATCCAACACAAGTTTGTGAAGGAAAGACAACTTCGAACCCGTTGAAGAGGAAACTTTTGAAGAATCAAATGGGGTGTACTTTCCAAGGAGGATTGTAGGAAGGTTCAAGGTCGAACCAAGATCAAGTTATTGGAGGACTTCGTGATCAAATCCAAGAGCTTGAGAAAGTGAGTTGAAGTAGTGCGCCTACCCCGTGAAGAAGGCTAGTGGACGAGAAGCTAGTTTGTGTGACCAAGGTCGTCTCTAGATCGTGACCACTTTGTAAACAGATCTTTTACATAGTAGATTCCTCCGGGGAGTTGGAGAAGAGAGGATTAGAAGAATTACCCCATCTTCGAACCTCTAGAAAAATCAACTGTGTCATTTATTTTTCAGCACATTTACATTTCTGCATATTTACATTATATCTGCTGATAAACTTATTTGCTATCCAACTGATTAATAACCAAGTGCTAAAATCAAGTGTTAAAACAAATTTAAAACAATTCAAAGGGTGTTAAGTCTTCCGCTGATAAAACCAACACAGCCAAATTAAGGTTCGGGTTAAACAATTTGAGTTATTCTATCAATGACTCTATCGAGTGCATTGAGTGGCTAACTCTATTTGAATAACCAACTTAGTTGTCCCTCAAGGACTCAACTGTTTGTGTTAACTCTGTAATATTTTAAAAGGACTAAAATCGAAAAGTTGGTAAGGTTTATTCAACCCCTTCCCTTCTAAACCTTACTCACACTCCTTGGGACCTACACTAGTGTCCTGACAAATTAACATACTATGAAGATCATTATATATACAAAGTACAAATTCAATAGAAAATTGAATGCATAACATATTCATGTCCCATAAACAAAATCTAATATTTGAATAGTATTTGTCTCTGTTGAGCTCCACGATCCCGTGGTTGGTGCATAGTGATGGATCATCCGTCGTGGGCTCAAATCATCGGGTGATGATTGAGATCTCTGACTTGCTCACGTAATATCGACAAAGTAAATCGAGGCACCTGGGTATCCAAATATGAGTGAATCTCATCTCGCACTGAAGTCCATCACCATTCGCCTCATACACTCTATTGCACGCTCGAATGATCTATCTACATTGTCTCCACCATCTCGTAGGAAAACTCGAGCGAGAATAGCCTTTGTTAGGGAGTCGATCCATAACTCCCTTAGTAGAACCTATGGAGCGATTGTATATGCAAAAGTGCGTGGAGCCTAAGATAAGGTCGATGGAGTGGTGGAGCTGGGGAGAGGATGGAGGGATCTTGTGTGTAGCCGGATGAGATGGAGGGGGGACACATGTGTGTCGGAGGCGAAGGGCATATGCATGTTGTCGGAGGTGGTGGTGGAGAACGAACGAGTGCGAGTAGAGTGCATGCGAGAAGAACGATTCGAGCCCACAACCTCTGCCATATCATACTCGGCCTCTACATCATCGTCATCATGGTCCCGGGTATGGGTCATGTGTCTCTTCGACGCCGAGACCACCCTCCTACCAAATAGATAAGATCAAGAGGCGGCCGACTAACAAAATCGGGTCCAAATGGACATATCATAATCCATGCGATATATCCATATCAATACCCCGCATTAAGGGTGGCAATCCCTAGCATGACATGATAAACCGACACTAAAACGACTAACACGAATCGACACGATGTTACCAATTTGTCTAAATTGTAGTTATTTTAAATTTTAATTAATTTTTGATATATTTTAAGTATAACCCGAAATTAACTCAAAATCCAACAAGAACCCGACGATGACCCGAATTGCCACATCTACCCCGCATGCGGAGTCTTAACTCTTCGTGGTGGGTTGGAGTGGAGTGAATCTAGTATGTCAAAAAAACAAGAAAACGAGACTTAATTAAGAACCCAATAACACATAGTTATTTAAAAAAAAAAACTTACTTGGGGCTATCAAATAAAGTCACCAAAATGAAGGCCCTCTTCGGACATCTCAATCGTATGCCTAGGATATCCTTCCAATCCGAACTCATGGCAAGAGCTGACTAAGTAAAGGAATGATCTCATATGCCCATATTTGTATTCACCAACAAACAAATAAACAATCAAAATAAATACATTATGAGATGTTTGTATTAAAAGTGATACATGTTAGAAGTATATACCGTAGAGCCATCAAATATGCGTAGATATGAAATCGTACGTCTCGGCAAGATCATCAAGGGTCGGACTCCGGTCTCGAGCTAATGACATAGTCGACCAAAAACATAGGAGCCCCATTGGAATGCACTAAACCCATTGACATCCTCAACTAATGTCCACAACAACAATGGGACTGGGATCCATGGATCAATCCCAAAAAGATACATCGTCAAAAACAAAACATATGTGTAGGTCCCAAGGGATGTGAGTGTAAGGTTTAGAAGGGGGTGAATAAACCTTACCAACTTTTTGATTTAGTCCTTTTTAAAGTTCGAGTTGATACTACACGGTTGTGTCCTTGGTGAATGACCAATTTAGTTAATCAAGAGAGTTAGTCACTCAACAGCATCGACTCGAGCCGTTGATAGAATAACTCACTTGTTAAGATTGAATTAGCTCAATCGTAGTTTGTTTTTTGCGGAAGACTTAACACCCTTAATTTTGGTTTAGCAATGATTTAATACTTGGTTTTAGTACTTAGAAATTATCAAGTGGATAGCAAATTTATCAAATAGTTAAACAAATAAGATGCGAGGAATTAAAGTCTTTGAAATGTAAATAACACGATAAGTTTTATAGAGGTTCGAAGATGGGGTAATTCTTCTACTCCTCTCTTCTCCAACTCCTGGAGGAATCCACTAAGTATTGATCAATGTACGAGTGGTAATGTCCGGATACAAGTCTTGATCACACACCGACTTGAACTTTTGGGACTCGATGCCGAGATGCCTTGGTCACGCACCGGATTATCGCGACTCCAGCCCACTTGCTCAAGCTCTTTGGTTTTGATCACGAAGCCCTCCAAAACTCGAGACTGGTTCGACCTTGAACCTTCCTACAATCCTTCGTGGAATGTAGACCCCTTGATTCTTCAATAATTTCCTCTTCAACTGATTGAAGTTATCTTTCCTTCACAGGTGAGTGTTGGATTGATGTGCTTCGTAATGTAGGCTTGAGGATTAATCTTGAATGATTTGAGAATATTTCCGGTTACAGTTCAAATGTTCTCTTGAATGTTCGTGGTTCAGGTAACCTTCTCTCAGAGTCATTCCTCAGCCTTTTATAGTGATCTTTAAAAAATCTGCCCGTTGAAGATATAGGCTTATTTTTGAAAGTCACTTGTGGACGTTGGCTTGTCTTGTTTCGATCCTTGAGTTGCCACTTCCTCGTATGAATTGTTCTTGACTTTTCGAGTTCGACATGGTGCGATGCTTCCCATTGGTTTATTCCTCTTGCACGCTTCCTGGGACTCGAGCACTTCGAGAAAGATAGTATGGAGGTATTACTTGTTTAAGTAATTCCCTTGATTTCTGTGGCAACGGATCTCTTCCATTATCTCGACTTGACCGCATTTCCTTGCTTTCCCCAGGTGACTTAGAGTCGACTTCCAATCATGGATGACTCTTCTCATCACTTCAACTTGAGACTTGGTCGTCTTGAGTCGACTTGATGATACTCCACTCAAATTTGCATCTCACCGCTCCTTCAATCGAGTCCCTGTCTTCTCTTCTTTGCCATACTCGGATGTCTTTGCAACGGAGTCTTCCTTCTAGTCTTGATTGTCTTCTTGCATGTTTAGTCATAGTCGACTTAACTCAGCTTTTTGACCAGCCCTATTTATTACAATACAGCTTTCAAAAAAATGGGGTGCCAACTTCCTATTCTAAGTTTTACATGGCATTCATCAAAATCTAAACAACAAATTTCCCAACAATTTCCCCCTTTTTGATGATGCCAAAACTTAAAACATTCAAAATGTAAATAGCAAAGATACATACGATAGTGCATTCACAGAGAATGTATGCGTAGAATCAATCCTTTTATTGATCATAACATTCTTGTTCCTTTACACAATGTTTACAAGGTGTATCGAGCAACATTTATGTCTACGCAAAAATAGAGAATTTATGATTTATTACGTAAGACTTACATAAAATGTATTTACATAGTAAAATACATGAAGGGGTGGATAAAAACACTTCATCTCCTTCACGCTTCCTTCTTCTTTCATCTTCTTGATTCTGTCATCTTCATTTCTTCTTCTCTTTTTCTCATCTTGATCACGCTTCTTCTTCTTTTCATATGCCTTCCGGGACTTCATCTCTTCTTAGTCTCTCTTGTCTCTGCTCCCATAGCTGAGTTTGTCTTTTATTTTCTTCTTCAATTCTGTTCACATACTCGGATTGTTTTTAGCCACTTGCAGATTGGCTACTTCGTCAAAACCAACCCAGCCCAGATCCCTCCTTTTCTTGCCTGGATCTATGTACTCAATGTTTTTGGGCGGAGGTCTAGGTCTGAAACCTCTTCCTCCACCACCGCTTCTTCCTCTACCTCTTCCTCCTGGCATGTATTGTCTGCTGGGGTTCTTCTTTCCAAAGAGTGACTAGCGAGTGACCAACAGAGTATTTGATCGGTAGCATCTGTGCCTATCGCCTTCTTCACATAGTGTGAGACCCTTTTCCCAAGATACAAGTCCCAGGCTTGAGCCATGGACATGTTTGCGAAGTATCCTTCGAGATGCGAGCGTTTTAAATTCATCAACTGATCTCGGCTCGGTTCCGATCGAGATGGCATAAGTGTCTCTGCTCACCGGAATGCCTCCATGTTGTTTTAAGATATTCATTACTCGGGCATTCATCCTTCCTTCCACTTCCTCCATCCTCGCTTCAATCTGTCTTTCTCTTTTCAACCATAGATACAAAGAGAGTGTTGGAGTGGCAGAGTCATTGGGAGTTTCTTTGCGATAATATCAGCTATGACGAGACCTTGTTGGGGAGTTCGTGCGATCATTAAGGTTACATCTCTCAATCCTTCCCCCTCAATGCAGACTTTCCTTTCATTGTTTTTACACTTCCTCGTTGTCTTTCCCTTCACAATTTTCCCTCCTTCTTAACGTCGGATCTCTTGATCTTTTAGGTATTCCTCTTCCCCCTTTTTGGCATCATCAAAGGAGAGAGAACCCTGAAACATACTAGCGAGTAGGAAGTCGAGTCGGTGATAAGCCGGGATTAGCCTTTGGTTCTCGCTGAGTCTGCCGGAGTATGCGGCGCGAAACTCGGAGCGAGTAGCGTTGATTCAGCTGAAATTAGCTTCATCTCAGGTATGAGAAGGCTAAATTTTCGATCCATGTTTTCTTCCATACGCAGGAGCTCACTCTTATTTTGCTCACGCAGCAGCCTTTATCTCCATGATGTGAGATTCATGCATGTGCTCAATGTGTTCTCTCAATTTCGTCTTTGCATCGGGATTCTCGGCTCACCATACCAACAACTTGTTGAACAATGTCCTGAAATATCTAGCTTGTTCTACACGCATTGTTTGTTCTTTGTTGCCACCATTCCCGATTCGACTATTATGCCTCTCAAGTCGTGATAGGTTGGCATCTCTTTGTCGATCTCATGTCCATCGAGGCCTGGTGCCTCTCCATCCGTTCAATTTCAAAGAAATAATGCTTTGAACACCTCCCGAACTTCATTGTTCCCTCATGTTGCGGTGACGGCCAAGCGGCGTCAAAATCATAGTCACCGAACGATGGTATCCGATGGAATGATAGGATCCAGTGCAGGAAGCGCGCGAGATCTCTTTTTCGGACTCTTCGGGAGGCCGGTACCTCTAGAGAGAAGGGAAATGATTCTACAAAGGAATCATCACGGGCAACCGGGATTTGTTCAATGATAAGTGGTGCGCGTGAAGTTCCTTGGGAGTCGAACTGCTGCGGCTGGGAGCCTGCGCAGATGGACTCTTTGTTTGGGGGTTTGTTGTGAAGTTGACCCGACTTTGCGAGCCTCACTGTCTCAACAACTTCATCGGTCTCACTGGTTTCTCCAATTCCGTTGACCGGTCCTCGGCCTTATCGAGCGTCATCGGACGATGATGAGATTTCCATAGGTGGCTCATCATCAAAATTGAAAGTTTAGCGAGTAGTCTTGAGGTCGACTTGCTCGTGGTTGGAACATCCTTAGTCGAGTCTTTTGGATCGATCACACGGGGGATGACTCGGCTTTCATCGTCTTCTTCCAATCCCGGAAAGGTTACATCGGGATTATCCTGGGAATCGTGAAACGACTTATCTCCTTTTTCGATGGGATCAATGATAGCGGGAGGGATGTTCTCACTTGACTTCTTTACCCCGAAGTCTCAACCTCCCGTTGGCCTTCATTACCTCCTGCAGTCTCAATCGCAACGAGGCATTGGACATCCCTTTCGACAAAGTGTCGATGTCTTAGGGTCTTTCATGCGGTGGCATCCATTGAGTCTCAACTCCATGGATTGCACTTTCATCGCCAGTGTTAACTTCCAGGGCTTTTCCTTCTTCTTGCCTCGCATCGCATCGGCGTCATTAGCCTTTTCGAGCGGTTGGCACCTCCGAGACAGTCTCAATCGGCCTGAGCTTCGTTGATGACAACTTGCTTTGTGTACTTTGTGTTTGTTCCTTCTCCACTTCGCCTCCTAGATTCTTTGTGGAGTCATCTGCGCATTCTCCGACCTTGCTGCGCAGGAGAGAGTTTCCCCCTCACCGGCGCATCACCGAGTGACTTGGAATGGGGTCACTCGTCTCCAAACTCCCGGCTTTTTCTCGAGTGTTCAGCCATTGGGGTAGGTGGTAAGACACCTTCATTGGGGGTTGGCTCGACTGGGGTCCCCACTAACCCAGTTTCATCGCCAATTCCCTTATTTCCTTCTTCCGAGTGAGTCAGGAAGTGGTGCAAGAACAACGGTGGCGATATGATGCACCACTCCCATTGGGTCTATTTCCAGCTGTGTTTTGGAGGACTCTCCTGGTCCCTCCATCATTCTTTGCTCGTGAAGGATTCTGGATTCGTGCATTGCTTGCTGCATTTGCAATTCTTCTGTGGCGGCAACAGGGTCCAGATCCTCATCACTATCTGATAAGACGTCAAGGAGATGATGTGTGTGTTCTGTGGTGCCGGTGATAGGGCAGATGCTGGCCTTCTCACGTGCCTCGCCTTCCTCTGCTGTCTCTCCTTCTCCTTGTCCTTGAAGATCTGCAAGATATCTTTGCGCTTTTCTTCATCGATCTTTGGGATCACATGGTCAATCCAAGAAAGTTCATCACGTTCCTCTTCCTCTTCTATAAACTCAGGCCGTTGGAACTGTTCCCTGGATCGACTCAATTTCCACTTCCTCCACTCTCGCAGACGATTTTGGATGTCTGGATAAAGTGGGGATAGGATCATCACATCACTATCATCTCTATCGCCTTCTTCTTCCCCTCATTCTCGGGGATAGAAGGTAGCAAGCTCTCGTGCTCCATCTTTCACGGCTGCGTCATTTGCGGGAGGGGATACGATCCTGTCAACAGCGAGTGTGCTTTCTCAGCTACTTCTTGTGTCTCAAATTCGGTGTGCGAACTACGGTGGGTCTTCGATTTGCCTCTGCTGACGCTTCACAGACTTAGTCGTTTTCATCAATAATATCCGGAGACTCTACTTCTCCACTAGCCTCCTGATATCTGTTTGGTGAGTGGCTGACTCGGCCCAGTTTCTCAAGCTCGGAGGGCTTGATGATTCTTCTTCGTCTCTTTAGTTTGTACCAAAGGTATTTCTCGGTTCGGAGAGAGTTTCTTCCGAGTCTTGGGCGGCGGGGGCGTCTTTGGTGTTTTCTTACGAGGAGCTGGCCGTCTTGGCTTATCGCTTCTCCTCTTTTTGACGACCGGAGAAGGTATTTGAGATTCCTTCTCGGCAGCTAACTTTGGGCGAGACACGGCTGCGGGGGGGTGACTCGCCGCGAGGCGGGAGCGATTTGTTTTTCTTTCTTTGCGAGAGCGTGATCTTCTTAGCGACTAGAGGGGCGACCTTCTTCTTTGGTGGAGAGGAGACAGTTGTATCTTTCAGTGGTCATTGATTCTCCCTCACTCGTATCGCTCTCTTGGCGTAGGCTCTCTTCATGCACCGAGAGGTTTGATCTCGAACATCCTCTTGTTTACATGGAACGCCTTTCCATGTCTAAGAGGACTCCTTTGACCTCCATCACCCCGGCCGATCACTGGACCATATCCCGGATCCTCCAAATGCACCATTCTCCTTGAAGGATTTGTTCCCTACATTCTCCGCGAGTAGTCTCAGTGTAGACAAACTCAGCCAGTTTTACTTGCTTTTCTTCAATGATCGCAGCCATTACGATCAATTTTGCTTTTGGACGATTGGTCAAAGCCGCCAAATTTGATGTCTATGCATTTGGCAACTATGTCCAACGGTTTGTGGTAGTCCTCCTTCAAAGACCTCTTGTTGGTTGTGTAGACTATCTTTTCAAGATAGTCGGTCTTGGCTACTTCCTTCCAAGCGGCGAGTCTACATCGGCTTCATTGATTTACGATGCTCCTTCCGCCGTAGTGAGCATTGTTCTCGCCAAATCCTTGGCGAGATGATGAACACCTTCCCGTGAACAGAGGATTTGATCCTCATCGTGAATCTCGGCGTTCACGTGAACTGCGTGCGACCTCTTCTACATAGGTCATCGAGAACTCCATCGTCGAGAAATGGTTTTAGCCGGGCATTTCGAGCTTTTCAGCTATCTTCTTTATGAGGTGTCATCGGACCCTGTCATCGACCATACCCTCGAAATCCACAAAGAGACCCTGGTGTGGATTTGCTTTCCTAGCTTGACAAAATCATAAGTCGATGCCATTTTTCAAGATCTCACCGAAAGAAACTTAGAAGTTGATTTGAAGATTGATAGGGTTTTGAGAGAGTTTTGCCTTTGCTTCGAGAGAAAATGAACAGTTTTGGGTAATGTGTGAGAAACGGACGAAAAATGGTTTAAGTATGGTTCATGAAAGGGCGTGCGGGTGGTTTTTTTGAAATGTGATCGAAATCAACGGCTTAGATTTTGCACGCTAATTTAGCATTTAATGTCTCGTATTTAATGCGGCAAAGATTTATATCCAATCATAAGCTTGGTGTGCGACTTTTGCCTGTACACGTCATAATTATCTTTGACGTCATTCTTAAAAACATTCCCGCTTAGTAAAAATGATCTGCGTTTTTGTCACTTTGCTCATAAATGACTCACTTTTCCCTCGGTGATTTAACTCTTCTTCTCACAGTTCTCTTAGTGACTCACCGTCGCTAATTCGGTATAAATTTGTCTTTTCCGATCTGGTGATTCACTTAGTGATTTGAGAGTTCGGCTCTTTTTCCTTTTTGTGTTTCATTTCTTTTCTTTGATTCTTCCGAGTGTCACCACTCAATTAATCCTAAATCATGCTTGAGTTCTTCAAATCTTGACTCACATAATGGTTTTGTGAATATGTCGGCCAACTGTTTATCGGTTGAAATATACTCAAGGTAATGTCCTTCTTTTCAACATGATCTCTTATGAAGTGATATCGACATCGATATGCTTTGTTCTTGAGTGCAACACAGATTTTGAGTGATTGCAATTGCACTTGTGTTATCACACATGATTGGAATTTCCTTTTCTTCAACTTCATAGTCTCTCGATTGATGTCTCATCCATAGGACTTGGGCAATACAAATGCCCCCCGCAGACTATGTATTCTGCTTCAATTTGTAGAGGTGGCTATTTAATTTTGCTTTTTTCTAAACCAGAAATTATCCTGTTTCCAAGCATTTGACATGTGCCCGAGGTGCTCTTCTTGTCAACTCGCATCCAAAGATAGTCGAGTCGAATAGCCAATTAGCTTGAATCCACCTTCCTTTGGATACCATAAGCCAACTTCTTGGCTTCCTTTCAAATATCTCAAGATCCTCTTAGCCGCAAATCATATGGCTCTCTTTTGGAGCGATTGAAATCTTGCACATACACCCACAAAAAGGTGATGTCCGGCCGCTTGCTTTGTGAGATAAAGCAATGACCCAATAAGTGCTCAGTATCTTGTTTGATCTACGACTTGCCATCCGCATCCATGTCCATTTTGACGATGTATTCATTGGTATTTTCACGAAGACTTCTCTTCCATACCAAATTTCTTCATTAAATCTCTCGGTGTATTTTATTTGACTTATGAAGGTTCCATCCTTCACTGTTTCACTTGGAGTCCAAGGAAGAATGTCGCTCTCCCATCATGCTCATTTCGAATTTGCTTTGCATGAGGTTTGAAAATTTATCACACACTCTTTGTTTGTGGATCCAAAAATGATGTCATCCACATATATTTGAACAAGCAAGATGCTCTTCTTGTCTTGAATTAAAAAAGTGTTCTATCTACTTTTCCTTTTGTGAATCCATTCTCGATTAGGAATTGTGACAAAGTATCATACCATGCTCGGGTGCTGTTTCAATCCATATAGAGCTTTCTTGAGTTTATATACCTTATCTCCAAGAGTCTTCTCGCTCAAATCCTGGAGGTTGTTCAACATACACTTCTTCTTCCAATAAACCATTTAGGAATGCACTTTTTACATCCATTTGATATACAATAAAATTCTTGTGAGTCTGCATAGGCAAGAAACATCCTTATAGCTTCCAATCTTGCTACGAGGGCAAATGTTTCATCAAAATCTATCCCTTCTTCTTGGCAATATCCTTTAGCTACTAGTCTTGCTTTGTTTCTTACCACGTAACCTTCCTCGTTCATCTTGTTTTTACGAACACCCATTTAGTGCCAATAACATTTTGATGGGTGGGTCTTTGAACTAATTCCCATACTTTATTTCTTTCAAACCGATTCGATTCTTCTTGCATAGCTTGAATCCAATGTGTCATCCAATGATTGTGACACATCTTTAGGCTCTATTTGTGAGATAAAGCATGTGAACATAGCTTCTTGTTGAGTTCGGATCTTGTTTTGACACCTTCTCTTATATCTCCAATGACAAGTTACTCGTAGATGGTCTCTCACCATCTTACATCGGAGTTAGAGTAAGTTAGCGGATTTAGTCGTCTTGCAATGTTGTGTTGCTTTGATCGGATCTCTCGTAATCACTTAGATGCAAATTTTCCAAATTTTTGAGACTCACTATCTCATCTTCATCTGAGTTTATAATTCCAAATGCAGCTTGAAAGATAGGGAATCTTCGCATGGTTGGTTGATTCAAACTTATCACCGATTCTTCAATGTCTTCTCCATTAACATTTGGTTCATCGAACACCACATGAATGGATTCCTCTTGTAATCATAGTCTTCTAGTTGAGTACTTTGTAGGCTTTGCTTTCACCGAGTATCCCAAGAAGATACCTTCATCCGCTTTAGCATCAAAAGCCTTTAGATTATCTTTGCCATTGTTATGGATGAAGCATTTACATCCAAATATTCTAAAATATGCAACATTTGGTTTTCTCCTGTCCAAATCTCATAGGAGTCTTTGTCACCGTCTGCTTATCATGCATCTATTTTGAGTGTAGCATCTTTGTGTTTATTGCTTGACCAAAAATCTTTTTGGTAACCCCGCTTGACTAACATGGTCCTTGCTGCTTCTTTGAGAGAGTTCTATTCCTTCTTTTCGCAACTCCATTCTCATTGTGGAGTCCTTGCTGCCAGATAATTCATGACCAATGCCATTTTCAAGATAATAATCGAGTTATTATACCATTGACAAACTCGGTTCCTCTGTCGATCTTATTTTTATAATGGTTTGGCTCTTCTCATTTTGATTCCTCTTCATCGATTGTGGTAGTCTCTGTAGAGTTTCTTTCTTCTTACACATGAATATTGTCCATGTATATCTTGAGTAGTCATCTACTACCGCCAAGTGTGTATTTCTTCCCACTTATGCTAGCTGGTTCAACTGGACCAGATAGATCCATATGTAGCAAGATGCAATATTCTTGTTGAAGATGGGCATGTCTTTTCTTTGAATGATGATTTGATTTGTTTTCCCTTCGACATACGCGTCGCATATACTCTCCTTCTTGTATATTGAGTCTGGAAGTCCTTCCACAAGATTACTTCAGCAAGCTTGTTAATTGTTTTGAAATTCAGTGTGACTCGACTTCTTGTGCCCACAGACCAACTTGATTCACTATGCTCTTTGCTATGAGGCAGTCTTTGGTGTTGCGATTGACCAATCCACGACATACATGTTGTTTTGTCTGCATCCTTGCAACACAACTTCATTTGATTGAAGATCCTTAATTTGGCATATACCCATGTTAAATCCAACATTATAACCCTTGTCACATAGTTGGTGATGCTTAGCAAGTTGAAGTTGAGTCCTTCAACATATGCAACATCCGTGATTTCTAATCCATTTTTCTTGATGGATCCAATGCCTCTTATTTCTCCTGGAGCTTCATTTCCTCCAAATATGACTTTTGCTCCTTTGACTTCCTTGAATTTTGATAGATTTTTCTTGTTTCTGTCATGTGTCCGGAATGCCACTATCCATGTACCAGGTTCCTTGGCACTCACTTTCCTTGAACCCAATCAAGGAAATTAAGTTTTAGGTACCCATACTTGTCCGGGTCCTGAGGGGTTAGTATTGCAAGATGATCCAACCAACCTATAGCCAAATGATTTGACTCTAAGGGGTTGCCATCTATCGATGCCATAATCATAATTAATTCGCAAAATTGCTTGGGAATTCTAGGTTCATACAAATTGTCTCTTTTGTCTGTATGCTTGTATATGTGTTTTAGCAATTGCCTTCTTTGGGTAGTTGTGATATCTCCGAGTGTAGTGCCTAGGTGCATATGTGTCTTTGGTGAAAGCTCTTATACCTTTGGAATGGCCTTTGTTGAGTTCTAGGCCTTTGCCATTTGGGCTTATATTCCATGGGTCTATCTTTGATAGTTCACATCATTCCAATCGACTTGCTTGGATATTTTCTACCATTCTCATCATATGTGTTTCTTTTATAGATTTTCTCGGGTTTTTGGTAGCTCTGTTTCTTCTTTTGCTGAGTATTTCTGTTTGGAGTTTGCCGAGGGACTCGGCTAAATTTCTTCTCACTGTCCTTTCAATGCACTCAACTGGTTGTTTTCCTTTTCCTTTATAACCAAGGCCGTTTGCTTGTAATTGTGCTTGGATTAAATATGTGTGCACCATTTGGAGTTTTGGATTTTGAGATACTTCATTGCTTGAAGATCCTTTTTCCAAAATCACTTTTGGAGCTTGACATAGCAGAGGAATTAAATCCTAAGCTTTGTCTTGTCTCCACATTCTCTTTGACTCATAATAAGATCATCCAATGATTTAGATGCCTTAGTGAATGAGGCAATCACATTTTTAAGGTCATTTTCCTCTTTTTCTATAGCAGCTATTTCTCGCTATTAGCTTTACATTTTCAACCTTTAAACTTTCATTCTCATCATTTGACTTGAGTACTCGGCTCCTTAGTCACCATTTGTGAGTTTTTGCCTCTTGAGTAGGTTTTTTCCTCATTTAGTAGTGTGTGTGAGGATTTAATGTGTTCAAAATCTTTCATCATTTTGCCAATGAATCATAAAGATCAATGGGTGATGAAGTGTGTGTGTCACGATCACTATCACTAGAATCGAGTTTGATGAGTTAGAGTGTACCTCATCTTCTTGGTCGAGTTGATCTTGTTCCTTGGCCATCAAACATTAGGGCTTCTTCTTCGAGTCACTTGAGTAGTCATCTTCACTACTCTCAATCGCCATGTCTTTTGACTTGGCTATCTCGTGATCTCTGCGGCCAACATTGCCTTTTTCTTTTCTTGTCTTCTTTCTCAAGACTTTTCTTTCTTCTTCATTCCTGTATTTGTTGACTACGAGGATATGGGCAATCAATGGCATAGTGACCTGGTTGCCTACTGATTTCAAAGAGATAGATATTCAACCTTTTGATCGGCTCTTTCCATTCTTGGATTATCGGCCCTTTGATATTCACTTTTTGATGATCTTTCTCTTGGTTGGCCTATCTTCCCTTGACTTGGAGGGAGCGAGTGTCTTCGGAGGATTCGCCTTTGCCTCTCTTGTAGTTCTTATTGAAGAACTTGTTGAACCTTTTAACCATCGTGGCTATTTTCTCCTGGGGTCAATGACTTCTTTGACCTCGGCTCTTTGCCATCCTTAACAATTAGAGCGTTTGTTTTGGGGTACAATCTCTTCCTGGTCTTTTCTTCTCACTCAAATTTGTAGGCTTTGAGATCTGAAAATAGCTCATGGTTGGATGTCTTCGATAGGTCCATGGAATGTCTTAGTGCCATGACCTTCATTTCCCATTCACCGAGACTTTTAGGATCTTCATACACATTTCATCTCGTGTATATTCTTTTCCAAGTGCGATAATTTCGTTGGTGAATTATGTGAATCGAGCATCCGGTTGATCCAGGTTCTCTCTGCGATCATTTTGAAATTTTCAAATTTCTCGATGACCCACCGATAATTTATTTTCCTTGATTTGCTCACGAGCCTTCACAAATCAATTTTAGCTTGTCCCGATTTCTTTAGCCGTTTTGCATGATTTGACTTTGTTGAGCATGGCTTTGTCCAAGGTTTTGTAAAGAATGTCCTTGGCCACATTGTCCAAGTTATATCTTTTTTCTCATCATTTGTCCATTCGCTCTTGGTTTTTCAACCATGACCGTGTGCAGGAGCAACATCCTCTTCACCTTCACCGCAGCCTCTCCTTGCAATTTGTGTTTACTTTTAAAATTTGCAAAGTGGCCCATCCTCTATTACTATCCACATTTCATCATGTAATCTTTGATAGATGAGCCTGCATACGAATTTTCCAATCATCAAATTCTTCAATTGTGAACATAGGGATGCGTGTCAAATTTGCTTCCATGATAATGACTTTTAATGATAAAAGGAGTTTTGAAAACTTAAGTACTAAAACAAACTTTGAAAAATTTGGAGATCTAGTTCAAGAACTGATCATGGAAGGCTAAATGAACCAACCGCTCGATACCACTTGTAGGTCCCAAGGGGTGTGAGTGTAAGGTTTAGAAGGGGGGTTGAATAAACCTTACCAACTTTTCGATGTAGTCCTTTTTAAAGTTCAGAGTTGATACTACACACTGTGTCCTTGGTGGGCCGACCAATTTAGTTAATCAAGAGAGTTAGTCACTCAACAGGACTCGAGCTGTTGATAGAATAACTCAAATTGTTAAGACCGAATTAGCTCAATCAGTAGTTTGTTTTCAAATGGAATACTTAACTCCCTTAATTTTGGTTTAGCAATGATTTAATACTTGGTTTTAGTACTTAGAAATTATCAAGTGGATAGCAAATTTATCGCAGAGATTAAACAAATAAGATGCGAGAATTAAAGTCTTTGAAATGTAAATGACATGATAAGTTTTATAGAGGTTCGAAGATGGGGTAATTCTTCTACTCCTCTCTTCTCCAACTCCTGGAGGAATCTACTAAGTATTGATCAATGTACAGTGTGTAATCCCCGAGATACAAGTCTTGATCACACGATTGACTTGATCCTTTGGGACTCGGCTGAGATGCCTTGGTCACGCGGTGGCTTCTCGTGCGACTCGCTTCTTCACAGGCGGTTGCTTGCTACTACAGCCCACTTGCTCAAGCTCTTTGGATTTGATCACGAAGCCCTCCAAAACTCGAAATCTTGGTTCGACCTTGAACCTTCCTACAATCCTCCGTGGAATATAGACCCTTTGATTCTTCAATAATTTCCTCTTCAACTGATTGAAGTTATCTTTCCTTCACATGTGAGTGTTGGATTGATGTGCTTCGTAATGTAAGCTTGAGGATTAATCTTGAATGATTTGAGAATATTTAAGTTACGTTCAAATGTTCTCTTGAATGTTCGTGGTTCGTAACCTTCTCTCGAGTCATTCCTCGGCCTTTTATAGTGATCTTTCAAAAATCTGCCCGTTGAAGAGATAGGCTTATTTTTTAAAGTCACTTGTGGACGTTGGCTTGTCTTGTTGCGATCCTTGGGTTGCCACTTCCTCGTATGAATTGTTCTTGACTTTTCGAGTTCTCGACATGGTGCGATGCTTCCCATTGGTTTATTCCTTTTGCACGCTTCGGGGAGCACTTCGAGAAAGGTAGTATGGAGGTATTACTTGTTTAAGTAATTCCCTTGATTTACGTAACGGATCTCTTCCAGATTATCTCGACTTGATATTTTCTTGCTTTCCCGGGTGACTTAGAGTCGACTTCCAATCATTGGATGACTCTTTCTCACTTCAACTTGAGACTTGGTCGTCTTGAGTCGACTTGATCGATACTCCACTCAGTGCATCTCACCTGCTCCTTGATCGAGTCCCTGTCTTCTCTTCTTTGCCATACTCGGTTGTCTTGCAATGAGTCTTCCTTCTAGTCTTGATTGTCTTCTTGCATGTTTAGTCATAGTTAACTTAACTCAAACTTGACCAGTCCTATTTATTACAATACAGTTTGACAAAAAAAATGGGTGCCAACTTCCTATTCTAAGTTTTACATGGCATTCATCAAAATCAAAACAAAATTTCCCAACAATATGCGATCATCGATCATCATCTGTCATGCTCTAAAATGGCTAGTCGTGAAAGATGGCAATAACTTTACTGCTATCATTGACTCCCCGTCAAAAAATCAACGGTAAACTCCTCATACCGGTGGGATATGATGAGCGGCGTTTGGGTCAAAAGTCGTTGGGCTAAAGCGTAACCATGTGATCATACAAAACTCGTGTCGGCCAAATCTACAATTATGGCGCCCAATGCGGAACTTACATTTCTCGCACGCTTGAATCGAGCCACTCTAATCTCCCTACCAAGCAATAATAGTATCTTCTTGCTCGTATATTAGGAATCCTTATCAAAGTCCAAAAAATGACCAAACGGAACACTTCTAAAATGATCTAATGTTATGGCGGCCGTCAACTCGTTTGATATATCAGATATTACCGGAACTTAGTGTAGGAATTCAGCTTCCCCTTCCATTATGAGGTGCGCCCATCTCTATTCCCAAGTCTCGCCAAAAACACATAGATAGAAATGTTAATCGTTCAAATTATGCATAACTCGATATCGAGTTACATGTAACTCGATATATAACTCGATATCAAGTTACATATTAACAAAAAATGGATATCAAGTTACATGTAACTCGACATCCTCAGGCATAACTCGACATCCAATTAAATAACTCGATAACTGGATGTCGAGTTACATGCCAGAAACCCTCATCGTCTACCTCTCTAACCCCAACCACCATTAATGCTTATCAAGCTTTCAGAACCTAAATTGTTGAAAACCTAGAAATTTTACAAAATCTAACATCAAATTCTAACCTAAACAACTATAAACTAACTAAATCAATAAAAATATGAAATTAAAAGAAATACTTGAGTTTGAAATCGTTACCTGTTGAGAAGTCGAAATAGTCGCTGTCGTAGGGTCCATTTTGCAAGTCGATTTCTCCGATTTCGATTGCCAAGTTTTGTTTCCGAAATTTGGGTGAGACTCGAAAAGGAGTTAAACAGGGGTTAAAGGATGCCTTTGAAATTTCACCTCTAAAAATGGCTAAAAAACATGTCTTTGAATGAGATGGCTAAAAATATTTTTGTTTGACAAAAGTGGCTAAAATAACGCCCCAAAGAACAAATTAAACAGCATGACAAAATGTTTTATCATGGTCTCATTAGTAAACCCAAAATACATGTTTCATTTGTCATTTTATTTTAATTTTTAAAATTATATAAAGAATAAAATTATGTAAAATAAACTTTCCATATATGTGTATATTGCATTAATTATTATATTTGTCTTTTTTATTTTTTAAAACTTAATAATATTTTCATTTTTGATCCTCTTTTGACGTATAATATATCTAATTAATCATCTTTTTACGATCTTGGTTTGACACCAATATTGAATATATACATTAAAAAAGAAACATAACAAATAAAAATATAAGATATATTATCATTACTTTGTAATGAGCTTTTAAAATTATGCATTTGGGCGATTATAAATTAATTTAATTTGTATTGTTTTTATTTGGGAAAAACTCATATCTTCATAATTATATAGAATTATACTTAAGTTGATTAAATGTAATTAAAAATATGTATTTTAATTGAAGAAAATATATTAAAATATGTTATATATTACATACATCCATACATAGCATTATATATGAAATTATTTTCAAAATAGTTTTTTATATATGGAAAATCATATTTTATATTAACGTCTTTTCATGTTAATAGAAATAAATTTTCATATTTGTCAACGTATTTTGATATTCTACTTTCAAAGTTGTACAATTGGACCATTACATATAAATATTTATTTTTGGGCAAAATTATTTTTTCAGTCCTCTAAGTGGACTAGCCTGGAGCTTTAGTCCTCACTTACTAATTTGTATGATATTAGTCCTCTAACTAAGTTTTTTTTTGATATTTAGTCCCATTACCTCCTATACCCGGTCAACCCCTAACCTAACTTGAAAGCGATGTGACATTTTTTTCAATAAAATATTTTTTATTGACTAAATTGATGACATGTACACATAGTTGGATCATTTTGGAGGGAAACTTGGTTTTGGTACCAAAATTGATGGAAAATTGATATTTAGTTATAAAATATAAAAAAACTATATTTTCAAAAAAAAATTATATTTTGTAAAAAATAATATTAATTATTTTTTTCGAAAAATAATTTGGTGATGGTTTAAAAAATAATATGGAATTATTCTATAAATAATTTATTATATTTAAAAATAATTTAAATTATATTTAGTTATAAATATAGTTTTTAACATTATTTTCAACTTTTAAAAATAATTCAGTTTTTGACATTATCAACTCTTAAAAACAATTTTGAATTCAATAACATCTATATAATATTAACGATAATATATAAAAATATGAGTAAAAATATTTGATTAAAAAATAACCAAATTATTCAAATTCAATAACATCAATATAATATTATATTTAAAATGTAAACATTCAAAAAGTAAATAAATTAAAAATAATATAAAAATATAAGTAAAAATATAAAAAAGCTAAATTTTGAAAGAAAAAAAAAAATAATTATATTTTCGAAAAATAATTTGGTTATGGTTAAAAATAATAATACCGAATTATTCTATAAATAATTTATTATTTTTAAAAATAATTTAAATTACATTTAGTTATAAATATAGTTTTAACATTATTTTTCCTACTTTTATAAATAATTCAGTTTTAAAATTATCAAGTTATTAAAAATTAGGCAAAACTAAATATAGTTTCGAAAAATAATATTTATAACTTAGATAATGTCAAAAACTGAATTATTTTGAAAAGTTGGAAAAACTAATGTTAAAAACTTTATTTATAACTATATATAATTTAAATTATTTTTAAAAATAAAAATTTATTTATAGAATAATTCGGTATTATTTTTTTAAACATAACCAAATTATTTTTTCGAAAAAAATAACTTATATTATTTTTTTCGAAAATATAATTATTTTTTTCAAAATTTAGTTTTTTATATTTTTACTTATATTTTTATATTATTTTTAATTTATTTACTTTTTTAATGTTTAAATTTTAAATATAATATTTTATTGATGTTATTGAATTTGAATAATTTGGTTATGGTTTAATCAAATATTTTTACTTATATTTTTATATTATCTTTAATATTATATTGATGTCATTGAATTCAAAAAATTGTTTTAAAAGTTGATAATGTCAAAAACTGAATTAATTTTAAAAGTTGGAAAAAATAATGTTAAAAACTATATTTATAGCTAAATATAATTTAAATTATTTTTAAAAATAATAAATTATTTATAGAATAATTTGGTATTCTTTTTTAAACCATAACCAAATTATTTTTTTCGAAAAAAAGTATCTAATATTATTTTTACGAAGATATAATTATTATTTTTTCTCAAAATATAGTTTTTTTATTTTTATAACTAAATATCAATTTTCCCTCCATTTTGGTACTAAAACCAAGTTTTCCTCCAAAATGATCAACTATGTGTACATGTCATCAATTTAGTCAATAAAAAATTTTTATTGGAAAAAAATGCCACATCGACTTTTTTCGTGTTAGGTTGATTGGGTATAGGAGGTAACAGGACTAAATATCTGGAAAAAATTAGTTAGAGGACTAATATCATACAAATTAGTAAGTGAGGACTAAAGCTCCCGGTCAATCCACTTGAGGACTAAAAAAAATAATTTTGCCTTTATTTTTGCTATTTTGTGATATATGTGTATATAGATAAAAATAGAATAATTTTTATTTTTTCAAATGTTTCATTTCCCCTAAAATTATGTTGTCAAATATAAAATATATTTTTTGTTTGATTCCTTTAATAATTATAACAATTTGTTCAGCTTTCCAAACCTTAAAAGTATTGGAATTAAATATTTTTATTATTGATTGTCTTGAAAACACTATGTATTAAATATGTAAAAACACTAGGCGATTAAGACCTTTTCCAAACGTTTACTTTCTTATAGATAAATATACTCTATAAATACATACAATTCACACTCACAAAATTTGTTATCAACCTAATATTTGTATTCAAAGAGGTTCTTTTCATAGTTTTTAATAATTTATTTTTCTATAGTTTAATCGATTGATTTATAATCAAATTAACTACGTCTATATTTTAATTATCTATTAAAATTTTAATTTTTTTGCAATCACTAACAATTATCTTTGTAAAAATACGTTCGCATCGCGAGTCTTAAACATACCAAATATGAGAACTCGAATAAAAAAAATTATTGAATAGTATATACCACATATTGTCTAAGATTATTTTAAAATTATTATAATGCAAGATATAGTACTTATAGAACTATTAGAAAAATGCACATGTCACGGCGCAAAAGGAGGTCTCATAGATATACACCTCGTGCATCGCACATGTTAAATATTAGTATATATAAAATCATAATAATTATATTTTTGGAAATAACTAATTTTCCCACCTAAAACATGTTACTAAAGAAGGTGACTGATTGTTATATATAAATTCTATGTGTGAACTGCATTAAATATTATATTAGTCATTTTTATTTTCTTTTTAAAGATTAATAATTTTTTATCCATTTTTGACGTAAAATATATTAAAATAATTATCATTTTACGATATTCAATGTGATATCAATATTGCAAATACAAAATAAAAAATAAACAGAATAAAAAAGATATATTCATGAGCTTTAAAAATTATGCATTTGACTATTGGGCATCAATTTGTCATTCATGTGTTTTGGTTGTTTGGTGATTCATGTATAGTTGTTATTTGGGCCTAACCTTGTAGGTCTCAAAGGTGTGTTTATATAAAGTATAGAAAGGGGGGATTGAATAGACTTTACTAATTTTTTATTTTTGTCCTTTTAAATCAGAGTTTTATCACAAGCCAGCTTAGTCCTTGAGGGACAACTTAGTTCAACCTTAACAGTAGAGTTAGCCACTCAACGGACTCAAGAGAGCTAGTTGTTGATAAGATAACTCAATTGAGTGAAGTGACCTTTTTGAAATACAACATTTGGTTTCATTGCGAAGTCGACACCCTTTGTTAAAATATGTTTTCAACACTTTTTTTTACGTTAAGTTATTATCGATAGACTTAGCAAATTTAACAAATAGCGGATATAATATGCAAGAAATAAATATGTTGAACGTAAAAGACACGAGCAATTTTATAGTGGTTCGAGGTGGGGTAATTCCTCTAATCCACTCTTCTTCAACTGTAGGTAATCCACTAAGTAACAGAGACTTCATTACAAAGAATAACAGTCCGAGCAAGCCTTGATCACACAAAGGCTTCACTCACTGGACTCACTCTTCACAAGATGGTTGTCCTACTACATCGACTCTTTTAGACTTTTGGATTTGATCACGTAGCCCTCCAAGAAGTCCAAAGCTTGGTTCGAACTAGAACCTTGTGCACTCCCTTCAACCTTGGTTGTGCAGACCCGTTGTCTCTCAACAATGTTTCCTCTTCAACAGTTTGAAGCTTTCTTTCCTTCACTAAGTGTGTTGGATCGATATACTTGAGTTTAGGGCAGCGATTGAATGTATATGTAGGTCCCAAGGGTGTAAGTGTAAGGTTTAGAAGGGGTTGAATAAACCTTGCCAAATTTTCGATTTAGTCCTTTTAAATCTACAGTTGATTCTACAGTTTGTGTCCTTGATGGACATGATCGAATTAGTCACTCAGTAGAGTTAATCTCTCAACAGACTTCAAATTTAGCCGTTGATGGAGTAACTCGTTGTTGGCTATAATTTAACTCAACTTGTGGTTTTATTTTCAGCGGAAGACTTAACACCCTTAAGTTTGATTAAGCAAGATTTTAGAGCTCGATTTAGTACTTATAATTTTATCAAATGGATAGCAAATTTATCGCAGATATAAGCGATTAAAAGTGCGAGGAATTTAAATCTTTGAAATGTAAATGACACGATAAAGTTTTTATAGAGGTTCGAAGATGGGGTAATTCTTCTACTCCTCTCTTCTCCAACTCCTGGAGGAATCCACTAAGTAATGATCGGTTTACAAAGTGGTAAGGTCCGGATACAAGTCTTGATCACAACGACTTGATCCTTAGGGACTCGATCTGGAGACGCCTTGATCACTCGGTGGCTTCTCGCGACTCGAAACTTCTTCACAGGCGACTTCCTTGTTACTCTGACTCACTTGCTCAAGCTCTTTGGATTTGATCACGAAGCCCTCCAAAAGCTTAAGACTTGGTTCGACCTTGAACCTTTCTACAATCCTTCCGGAATGTAGACCCCTTGTTTTCGATATTTTCCTCTTCAACCGATTGAAGTTCTCTTTCCTTCACGGTGAGTGTTGGATTGATGTACTTTGTAATGTAGGCTTGAGGATTGAGAATGTTTGATTTTTCTAATATGCTTGTTTATCTCATATGTGTGTCATCCATGTATTTCTTCTCAAACAAACTCCTCGGCCTTTTATAGTGAACTTTCAAAAATTTGCCCGTTGAAGAGATAGGCTTATTTTTTAAAGTCACTTTGCGATCGTTGGCTTGCGATTCTTGGAATTGCCATTTCCTCGTATGAATTGTTCTTTCACCTTTTGAGTTCCGACACGGTGTAGTGCTTCCCATTGGTTCATTCCTTTTGCACGCTTCAGGGACTGAGCACTCAAGAAAGGTGGTATGGAGATATTACTTGTTTAAGTAAATCTCTTGATTTACTGTAACGGTTCTTTTCTGATTATCTCGACTTGATTTGCATTTCCTTGCTTTCCCCAGGTGACTTAGAGTCGACTTCAATCATGGATGACTCTTACATCACTCCAACTTAAGACTTGCTTTTCTTAAGTTAACTTGATTGATGCTCCACTCATCTGCATCTCATTTTTCTCCCAGTGATTTTTGTCAACTCTTATTTGCCATACTCAATTGTCTCATGAGTCTTCCTTCGAGTCTTGATTGTCTTCTTGCATGTTAAGGCGTAGGCGACTTAACTCGACAGGCCAGCTCTAATTGTTACAATACATTTTACAACAAGAATTGGGGTGCCAACTTTCTATTCTAAGTTTTACATGGCATTCATCAAAATCTAAACAATAAAATTCCTAACAATTTCCCCCTTTTTGATGATGCCAAAACTTAAATCATTCAAAGATGCTGAGACATCAACGATACATACGGATAGTGTATTGACATAGAATGTATCACGAGAATCAATTCTTTTTATTGATCATATCATTCTTGTTCCTTAACACAATTTTTTACAAGGTGTATCGAGCATATAATTGTCTTCACAAAAATCAAAGAATTTATACCTTTATTACGAAGACTTACATTGTATGTATTTACATAATAAAATACACGAAGGGTTGGGCACACAAGAACACTTCATCTCCTTCATTTGTCTCCTTCTTTCATCTTGTTGACATCTTCTTTCTCTTCTTCTCTTTTTCTCGTCGTCAAATTGCCTTCTTTTTCTTCTCATATGCTTTCTGGCGACTTCATCTTTCTTATTCTTTCCTGTCTCTCCGCCATAGTTTGAGTTTGTCTCTTGTTTTCTTCTTCTATTCTTTTTGCATACTCAAAGGCGTTAGTTTTAGCCACTTTCAAATTTGCCACTTGGTCAAGAAAGCCCGGCCAGATAGATCCCTCCTTTCTTCCCCGGATCTCGTATTCAATATTCTTGGGCGAGGCCTGAGTCTCAAGCTTCTTCCTCCTCTATGCTTTCTTCCTCTATCTCTGCGGGCGTATCTTTTGCTGAATCGGTCTTCTTTTTCCAATGAGTGACGGGAGTGACCAGTGAGTGATCGCTAGGTTGTCTGTTTTGCTGTCGGCTTCTTCACATAATGTGAGACCCTTTTCCCGATCAGTCCCAAGCTTGAGCCATAGACATATTTGCAAAGTATCCCTCGGACTCGGCGTTTTAAATTCATCGACCGATCGTGGCTCTGTCCCGACATACGAGATGGCATAGGTGTCTCTGTTTCTTTGGAATGCCTCCGTGTTCTTTCGAGATGTTCATCACCCTGGCATCCATTCTTCCTTCCACTTCCTTCATCCCCGCTTCAATTGATTTTCTCTTTTCGAACCATAGATAGAAGCGTGTTGGAGTGGCGAGTCATGAGGGAGTTTCTTTGCTTATAATGTCACCGTGTGACCTTGTTGGGGTTTGTGCAATCATCAATGTCACATCATTGATCCTTCCCCCTCAACAAGCTTTCCTTTCTTCATTTCAAGACTTCCTCGGTGATTTTCCCTTCTCACCGCTCCTTTCTTTTTCGGCTTGATTTCTTTGCTTTAAGGTATTCCTCTTCCCCCTTTTTGGCATCATCAAAGGATAGAGGAACCCCGAGGAATCTTTGGCAAGCATGAAGTCGAAGTCTTGATGGTTGAGTTCCGCTTCAAGTCTGCTGCGTTGTATGCGGCGACGCGAATTGGTCGAGTAGCGTTGGATTCTCATTTGAAATCGGCTTCATCTCGGCCATGAGAAAAGTGAATTTTCTTGTCATGTGTTCTTCCAAACGCCAGAGATCATTTGTATTTTGCTCACGCAGCAGCTTGATCTCGGCGGTGTGAGCTTCATGCATATGCTCAATGTGTTCTCTCGGCCTTCGTCTTTGCATCGGCATTTTCGCTCTCCACACCAAAGAGTTTTGTTGAACAAATGTCTGAAGTATCTCACCCGTCCCACACGCATTGTTTCTTCTTTGTTGCCACCATTCCCTTATCCGAATCATTATGCCTCTTAAATCACCAATTTGTAAGGGTGGCATCTCTGTTGTCCATCGCATGTCCAAAGAGGCGATGCCTCTCCATCCTTTCAACCTCAGCAAAGAGTGCCTTGAACACTTCTCGAACTTCAATTTGAGTCTTCTGTTGCGGTGATGGCCATACAAAGATCGAAGTCATAATCAATTGGAACGATGGTGTCTCGATGGAAGAACAGAGTGTTTGTAATAGCGTGCTTGTTCGTTTTTCGACTCTTCGTGGAGTTCTGGTATCTCCAGGTGAAAGGGAAAGATTTTACAAAGATTCATCATAGCCAACCGGGATCTGTTCGATGATGAGCGGTGTGCGTGAAGTTCTTTTGGGATCGATCTGGCTGCACTTGAGGAGTCTCGTGCGGTGGTCTCTTGTTCAAATGGATTCTGTTGTGAAGTAGACCCGGCTTGTGAGCCTCGGCTATCTTAACGACTTCGTTGGTCTCAAAATGATTTTTCCATTTCAGATGGCGGTCCTCGGCCTTATCTCAAGCGTCATCGGACGATGATGAGATTTCCATTGGTGGCTCATCATCAAAGTTAAAGGTTTGACGAGTAGTCTTGGGATCGACTTGCTCGTGCTTGGAACATCCGCCGCAGTGAGTCTTTTGGATTTGTCATGGGGATGACTCAAACTTCTTCTTCGCCTTCGATCCCCGAAAAGGGACATCGGGGTTGTCCTGGGAATCATGAAGTGCGCTGATCTCCTTCTCGAGATGGGTCGATGATACCAGGGAGGGATGTTCTCTACTTGTTGCTTTACCCCGGGAAGTCTCAACCTCCCGTGGGCCTTCATTTCCTCCCGGTCAGATCTCTCTGCTGCGAGGCCTTGGTCCTCCTTTTCGACGTTGTCATTTGTCTTAGGGTCTTCTACGGTGGCATCCATTGGAGTCTCAACCCCATGGATTGCACTTTCATCGCCAGTGTTAACTCCCAGGGCTTTTCCTTCAGTGCCTCGGCGCATCGGCGTCAATTATTAGCCTTCGGAGCAGCGGTTGGCACCTCAAACCGAGACAGTCTCAATCGCCGAAGCCGTTGATGGCAACTTAACATTTTCTTCTTCTTGTGTTTGAATTTTCTCTACTTCGCCTCCTACATTCTTTGTGGAGTCATCTGCACATCCTCCGACCTTGCCGCGGTGGAGGGAGTTTCCCCCACGGTGGCGCACCACTGGTGACTTGAATGGGGTCACTCATCTCCAAGCTCCCGGCTGTTTCGATTGATTGCTCGGCCGTTGGGGCGGTGGTAGCACACCTTCAATAGGGGTTGGCTCGACCGGGGTCCCCACTATCCCGGTTTCATCGCCATCTCCTTATTGCCTTCTTCGAGTGAGTGGGAAGTGGTAGCAACAACAACAACATTATTTGTGAACCACTCCCATTGGATCGATTTCAGTGTGTTAAGAGGACTCTCCGGTCCCTCCATTAATCTTTGCTCATGAAGGATTCTTGATTCGTGCAATGCTTCTTTGCATTTGTAATTCTTCTCACGTGGCGGCATTCTCCGGTTCCTCGTCAACGCCGGAAGACATCAAGGAGAGGATGTGTGTGTTACGTGGTGCCGGAGATAGAGCGGATGCTTGCCTTCTCACGTGCTTCGACTTCTTGAGCTTGGTTTTCTCTCTCCTTGTCCTTGTAGATCTGCGGATTTAAATGCGCTTGTCTTCATCCGTGAGTGGGAGCACGATGAGTTAATCCAGGAAATTTAGTAGTTCCTCTTCTTCTTCTATGAACTCGAGGCCGTTGGAACTTCCTTGACTTACTCAACTTCCATTTCCTCCACTCACGCATGACGATTTTGGATGTCCGGGTAAGGTGGAGATAGTATCATTACATCACTATCCGCTCACGGTAGGTTCTTCTTGTGCTTCACTGTGTGAGCCCTACAGTGTGTCTTGGTTGCCTCTGTGATCGCCTTGACGAGACTTGGTCGTTTCATCAACTACATCGAGACTCTACTTCTCCGATAGTCTTCGATATTTGTGCTAGGCGATAATCGGCTGTTTGGTTTCTCTGTTCGGACTGCTTGACAAGTCTTTTTCGTCTCCTAGTTTGTACGGAGGATTTCTGGTTGAGATTTGGTGTCCTCTCTGAGTCTTGGGCGGGGGCGTCTTGGTGTTTGTTTACGAGGAGCCGTCTTGGCTTGTCGATTCCCTCCTTTTGACGATCGGAGAAGGTATTTGTGAGTCCTTCTCGACCGGCTGCAGAGGGCGAGACACGGCTTTGGGGCGGGTGACTCTCGCTGCGGCGGGAGCATGTTTGGTTTTCTTTGCTGCAGGGAGGCAGTCTTCTTAGCTTGCGAGGAGGGCTTTCTTCTTAGTTTGGAGAGGAAGCAGTATCTTGAGGTCAGTGATTCCCCTCACTGTGTCGGCTCTCTTGGCGTAAGCTCGCTTGAGCACCGAGAGAGGTTAGCTCAACATTCTCTTTGTTAACATGGAAAGCCTTCCCATGCCTAAGAGGGACTCCTTTCACCTCCAATAGCCAGCCAATCACCGAGGCCATATCCTGGATCCTCCAAATGTGCCATCTTCTTTGAAGGACTTGTTCCCCCGCGTTAGCGAGATTGTAGACAAACTCGGCCCGATTTATCTTCTTTTCTTCGATGATTGCAGCCATTACAATCGGCTTTTGCCTTTGACAGGTCAAAGCTGCCAAATTTGATGTCGATACATTTGGCAACTATGTCCAACAATTTGTGATAATCCTCCTTCAACGATCTCTTGTTTGTTGTGTATATTATTTTATCGCAAAGTCGGACTTGGCTATTTCTTTCCATCGTCGGCCAGGTTCACATCAGCCTCTTTAATCTCGGATGCTCCTTACTGGCGGTAGTGTGCAATATTCACCAAATCCTTGGCGGTGATAGTCATTCGCTTCCCGTGAACAGATGACTTGATTCCTTCATCGTGAATCTCGGCATTCACGTAGAATTGTCGACCTCCTCCACATAGGTCGCCGGATATTCTAGCGTTAGAAACGGTTTTAGTCCGGACGTTTCCAACTTCTCAGCGATTTTCTTCACTAGGGTGTCGCCGGACCTGTTCACTTCACCATTCCGTTTAAAATCCACCGTCGAACCGGTGTGGATTTGCTTTCCTAACTTGGTAAAGTCATAAGTTGGTGCCATTTCTCGAGGATTATATCAAGGAAAAACTCGAAATTGATTTGAAGGTTGATAGGGTTTCGAGAGTATTTTGCCTTTGCCTTTTGAGAAAAGAGATGAACAGTTTTAGAAGTGTGAGAGAGAAACGGACGAAAATGGTTTAAATATGGTTTATGAAAGGACGCGTGCGGTTTTTGAATTGTGATTGAAATCAACGGCTTGGATTTCGCACGCTATTGAGCATTTCATGTCTCGTATTTAATGCGGACATTTATCCAATCATAAGCTTGGTGTGCAGCTTTATGTCTCATACACATCATCATTATCTTTGACGTATTCCTTCAAACATTCCCGCTTAGTCAAAGATTGCGTTTTTTGTCACTTTGCTCATAAGTCATTCAAACATCTTATCTCTTAGTTGATTTAACTCTACTTCTCACAGTTCTCTTAGCGACTCAAATATCACCGACTTCGGTGTCATTTCTTTCAATACGGTGATTCTTGGTGATTTGATTTCGCTCTTTTTCTCCCCTTTTTCCTGTTCCATTTCTCTTCTTTGATTTGTCAGTGTCACCAGCTCAATTAGCCCAACTCATGCTTGAGTTCTTCAAATCTTGACTCACATAATGGTTTTGTGAAGATGTCGACTAGTTGTTTATCGGTTGAGATATATTCCGGGATGATGTCCTTCTTTTCAACATGATCTCTTATGTAAGTGATATCGACATCGGTATGTTTTGTTCTTGAGTGCAACACGATTTTGAGTGATTGCAATTGCACTTGTGTTATCACACATGATTGGAATTTCTTTTTCTTCAACTTCATAATCTCTCTCAATGATGTCTCATCCATAGGACTTGGGCAACAACAATTTGTGACTATGTATTCTCAATTTGTAGAGGTGGCTATTGAGTTTTGCTTGCTAAACCAGAAATTAGTCTGTTTCCTAGCATTTGACATGTGCCTCAAGTGCTCTTCTTCCCACTCTGCATCCGAAGATAGTCGAAATCGAATAGCCAATTAGCTTGAATCCACCTTCCTTTGGATACCATAGGCCTACTTCTTGGCTTCCTTTCAAGTATCTAAATTATTCTCTTAGTCATTCATCATATGGCTCTCTTTTGAGCGATTGAAATCTTGCACATACACCTACAACAAAAGTGATGTCCGCCTAGGTGAGATAGAGCAATGATCCAATAAGTGCTCAGATCTTGTTTTGATCTGGGCTTGCCATCTGCATCCATGTCCATTTTGACCGATGTGTTCATTGGTATTTTTACTGAGAAGACTTCTCCTCCATACCAAACTTCTTCATTAAATCTCTGGTGTATATTGTTTGACTTATGAAGGTTCCATCCTTCAAATTGTTTCACTTGAAGTCCAAGGAAGAATGTCGGCTCTCCCATCATGCTCATTTCAAATTTACTTTGCATGAGGTTTGAAAATTTTTCACACTCTTTGTTAGTGGATCCAAAATGATGTCATCCACATATATTTGAACAAGCGTATACTCTTTTTTGTCTTGAATTCTGAAAAAGTGTTCTATCTACTTTTCCTTTTGTGAATCCATTTTCGATTAGGAATTGTGACGTGGTATCATACCATATCCGGGTGCCTGTTTCAATCCATACAGGCTTTCTTGAGTTTGTATACCTTGTCTCGAGAGTCTTCTGCTCAAATCATGGAGATTGTTCAACATACACTTCTTCTTCCAATAAACCATTTAGGAATGCACTTTTACATCCATTTGATATACAATGAAATTCTTGTGAGCTGCATAGGCAAGAAACATCCTTATAGCTTCCAATCTTGCTACGAGAGCAAATGTTTCATCAAAATCTATCCCTTCTTCTTGGCAATATCCTTTGGCTACCAATCTTGCTTTGTTTCTTACCACGAGCCTTCCTCGTTCATTTTATTTACGAATACCCATTTGGTGCCAATAACATTTTTTGATGTATGGGTCTTTGCACTAATTCCCACACTTTGTTCCTTTCAAACCGATTGACTCTTCTTGCATAGCTTGAATCCAATGTGTGTCATCCAATGCTTGTGACACATCTTTTGGCTCTATTTATGAGATGAAGCATGTGAACATTGCTTCTTGTTGAGTTACGATCTTGTCTTGACACCTTCTCTTATATCTCCAATGACAAGTTCGTGGATGGTCTCTCGGCCATCTTACATCGAGTTGGAGTGAGTTAGTTTTGATCGATCGACTTACCGTTTGTGTTCTTGGTCGCTCTCTCGGGAATTACTTAGCTGCAAATTTTCCAAATTGTTTTTGAGATTCACTATCTCATCTTTCTTCGAATTGATAATTCCGGCTTGACCAAAGATAGGGACTTTCTTAGATGGTTGAATGATTCACTTATCACCGACTCTTCAATGTCTTCTCCATTTACATTTTGCTCATCGAATACTACATGAATGGATTCTTCCGTAACCATAGTTCTTTTGTTGAGTATTGCAGCAGAGGCTTGCTTTCACCGAGTATCCCAAGAAGATACCTTCATCGACTTTAGCATCAAAAGCCTTTAGGTTGTCTTTTGCCATTGTTGTGAATGAAGCATTTACATCCAAATATTCTCAAATATGAAACATTTGGTTTTCTTCCCCAGGATTTCATAGGAGTCTTTGTCACCGTCTGTTTATCATACATCTGTTTTTGTGTAATAAGTCAAGTTGATTGTTTCGGCCCAAAATCTTTTTGGTAACCCTGCTTTCCCATAACATGGTCCTCTTCTTCTTTGAGAGTTATGTTCTTCTTTCTTTGCAACTCCATTCCTGTTTGTGGAGTCCTTGCTGCCGATAGTTCATGACCAATACCATTCTCAATACAATCGAGTTATTATTCCATTGACAAACTCGCCTTCCTCTATCGATCTTATTTTGATAATGGTTTGACTCTTCTCATTTGAATCCTTTTCATCACCTGTGGTAGTTTTTGTAGAGTTTCTTTTCTTCTTACACATGAATATTGTCCATGTATATCTTGAGTAGTCATCTACTACCACCAAGGTGTATTTCTTTCCACTTATCTTTGGTGGTTCCACCAGGCCAAATAGATCCATATGAAGCGGATGCAATATTCTTGTTGAGGATGGGCATGTCTTTTCTTTGAATGACGACTTGATTTGTTTTCCCTTCGACATGCATCACATATACTCTCCTTCTTGTATCTTGAAGAATCAAGTCCTTCTACAAGATGACTTCTTGCCAAATTGTTAATGTTTTGAAATTCAGGTGACTCGGCTTTTTGTGCCATAGCTAACTTGATTCAAATTGTATTCTTTGCTAAGACATGTGTTGGGTGTTTGCGGTTGACCAATCCACTACATACATATTTTTATGTCTACATCCTTGCGCATACCACTTCATTTGATTCAATATCTTTGATTTGGCACATACCCGTGTTGAATCCCAACATTGTAGCCCTTGTCCGCAGAGTCGATCGATGCTCGATAAGTTGAAGTTGAGTCCTTCAACATATGCAACATCTGATTTCTAATCCATTCCTCTTGATGGATCCAATGCCTCTTATTTCACCAGGAGCTTCATTTCCTCCAAATATGACTTTTGCTCCTTTGACTTTCTTGAATTTTGACAGATTTCTCTTATTTCTGTCATATGTCTTGAATGCCACTATCCGTGTGCCAGGTTCCGGCATTCCAATTTTTCCTTGAACCCAATCAAGGAAATTAAGTTTTAGGTACCCATACTTATGCAGGTCCTGAGGGAGTTAGAATTGTAAGATGATCCAACCAACTTTATAGCGAATGATTCGACTACAGGGGTTGCCATCTATCGATTGCCATAATCATAATTAATCCTGGCAAATTGCTTGGGAATTCTAGGTTCATACAGCTGTCTCTTTTGTCTGTATGCCTGCATATGTGTTTTAGCAATTGCCTTCCTTGGGTAATTGTGGTGTTTTTGCGTGTAGTGCCTAGGTGCATATGTGTGCTGATGAAAGCTCTTATACTTTTGGAATGGCCTTTGCTGAGTTCTAGGCCTTTGCCATCTGGGCTTATATTCCATAAGTCTGTGCTGACAGTTTACACTATTCCAATCAGCTTGGCTTGGATATTTTCTACCATTCCCATCATATGTATTTCTTTTATGGGTTTTCTGGGATGTTTGGTAGCTCTGCTTCTTCTTTACAGAGTATTTTCTGTTTGGAGTTGCTTTGAGGGACTCGGTGAATCTCTTCTCACTGTCCTTTCAAAGCACTCTCAACTGGTTGTTTTCCTTTTCCTTTGTAACCAAGGCCAGTTTGCTTAGTATTGTGCTTTGGAGTGAATGTGTGTGCAACATTTAGAGTTTTGGATTTTTCAGACTCTTCATGACTTGAAGATCCTTTTTCCAAAATTACTCTTGAGGTTTGACATGGCACAGAGGAATTAAATCCTAAGCCTGTCTTGTCTCCACATTCTCTTTGACTCATAATAAGATCATCCAATGATTTAGATGCCTTAGTGAATGAGGCAATAACATTCTTGAGGTCATTCTCCCTCTTTTCTATAGCAGCAATTTCTGCTACTAATTTAGCATTTTCAGCCTTTAAACTTTCATTCTCAGCAGCTATTTGACTTAGAGTACTCAGCTCCTTAGTCAGCTTTGAGTTTTGACTTTTGAGTAGGTTGTTTTCCTCATTCAATAGTGTGTGTGAGGATTTAATGTGTTCAAAATCTTTCATCATTTTTGCCTAATGAATCATAAAGATCAGTAGGTGATGAAGTGTGTGTGTCACAGTCACTATCACTAGTGTGTCTGAGCTTGTTGAGAGTTAGATTGTACCTCATCTTTCTTGATCTTGTTCTTTGGCCATCAAGCAGATCAGGGCTTCTTCTTCAGAGTCACTTGAGTAGTCAGCTTCACTGCTCTCTGAATCGGCTGTCTCTCTTGACTTGGCTGTCTCAGCAGTCTCTGCAGCCATCATTGCCTTTTTCTTTTCTTGTCTTCTTTCTCTGAAGACCTTTCTTTCTTCATCCTTTGCGACTACGGATATGAGCGATCAATGGCATAGTGACCTGGTTGTCTCTGATTCCAACATAGATATTCAGCCTTTTGATCGACTCTTTCCATTCTTGAGTTGTCACCCTTTGATACTCAACTTTTTGATGATCATTCTCTTGGTTGCTTTGTCTTCCCTTGATTTGGAGGGAGTGAGTGTCTTGAAAGATTCACCCTTTCCTTTCTTGTAGTTCTTATTAAAGAACTTGAATCTTTTGACCATGGGGCTATTTCTTACAGGTGGATGACTTCTTTGACCTCAGCTCTCTTCCATCTTTAACAATTAGAGTAATGTTTTGGGTGCAAATTGTCTCTTCCTCAGTCTTTTCTTCTACCATTTCAACTCGTAGGCTTTGAGGTCCGAGAATAATTCATGGTTGGATGTCTTTGATAGGTCCATGGAGTGTCTCGGTGCCATGACCTTCATTTCCCATTCGGTGGAAGACTTTTTAGGATCTTCATACACATTTTCATACGTGTATATTCCTTTCCAAGTGTAGACACTCATTTGTGATTTACTGAAACCGAAGCATCCGAGTTGATCCGGTTTTCTCCGAGATCATTTTGAAGTTTTCAAATATTTGTACGAATACCACTGATAATTTGTTTTCTTTGATTTGCTCACGAGCCTTCACAAATCAATGTCAACTTGTCTGATTTCCCTTAGCCATTTTGCAAGATTTGACTTTGTTGAACATGGCTTTGTCGAAGTTTTGTAAAGAATGTCCTTGGCTACATTGTCAGTTGTATCTTTTTCCTCACATCATTTGTCCATTCAGTTCTTGGTTTTCAACCATGACTGGTCTAGGAAGCGGACATCTTCTTCTCCTTCAAATTTTGCAACTCTTAAATGCGATTGTGTTCACCTTTAATATTTGCGAGGGCCATCTTCTATCACTATCCACATCTCATCATGTAATCTTTGATAGATGAGCTCCATTTTCATGAATTTTCCAATCATCAAATTCTTCAATAGTGAACATGGGATGCGTGTCAAATTTGTTCCATGATGACTTTTAATGATAAAAGAGTTTTGAAAATTTAAGTACTAAAGCGGACTTTGAAAAGTTTGGAGATCTAGTTCAAGAACGGTGCGGAGGGTTCAATGAACCAACGCTCCGATACCACTTGTAGGTCCCAAGGGGTGTAAGTGTAAGGTTTAGAAGGGGTTGAATAAACCTTACCAAATTTCGATTTAGTCCTTTTAAATCTCTGAGTTGATTCTACAATTTGTGTCCTTGATGACGATCGAATTAGTCACTCGGTAGAGTTAATCTCTCAACTTGACTCGGTGAAAGTTTGTTGATGGAGTAACTCAAACCGTTGACTATAATTTAACTCAACCTGTGGTTTTATTTTTATTTGGAAGACTTAACACCCTTAAGTTTGATTAAGCAAGATTTTAGAGCTCGATTTAGTACTTATAATTTTATCAAATGGATAGCAATTTATCGTGAGATATAAGCGATTAAAAGTGCGGGAATTTAAATCTTTGAAATGTAAATGACACGATAAAGTTTTTATAGAGGTTCGAAGATGGGGTAATTCTTCTACTCCTCTCTTCTCAACTCTGGAGGAATCCATTTAAAGTAATGATCGATTTACAAAGTGGTAACAGTCCAGGATCAAGTCTTGATCACTGACAGTAAACTTGATCCTTGTGGGACTCGATCCCGGACGCCTGATCACTCACCGGCTTCGTATGACTCGACTTCTTCACAGGCGTGCCTTATTACTCTGACTCAACTTGCTCAAGCTCTTTGGATTTGATCCTGAAGCCCTCCAAAAGCAAGACTTAGTTCGACGCTTGAACCTTTCTACAATCCTTCGGAATGTAGACCCCTTGTTTTTCGATATTTTCCTCTTCAATCGATTGAAGTTCTCTTTCCTTCACGCGGGTGAGTGTTGGATTGATGTGCTTCGTAATGTAGGCTTGAGGATTGAGAATGTTTCGAGTTTTCTAATATCTTTGTTTATCTCATATGTGTCATCCATGTATTTCTTCTCAAACAAACTCCTCGGCCTTTTATAGTGAACTTTCAAAAATTTGCCCGTTGAAGAGATAGGCTTATTTTTGAAAGTCACTGCCGAGTCGTTGGCTTGCGATTCTTGGAGTGCCATTTCGTATGAATTGTTCTTTCCTTTTCGTAGTTAGATTAAACACGATGTAGTCTTCCATTGTTCATTCCTTTTGCACGCTTGAGGGAAGAGCACTCCAAGAAAGGTGGTATGGAGATATTACTTGTTTAAGTAAATCTCTTGATTTTAATACAGCGGTTCTTTCTGATTATCTCGACTTGTTGCATTTCCTTGCTTTCCCCAGGTGACTTAGAGTGAACACCGATCGTGGATGACTCTTTGTCACTCCAACTTAAGACTTGGCTTTTCTTGAGTTGACTTGATTGATGCTCCACTCCAACCGCATCTCACCGCTTCTCAGTGATTTCTGTCAACTCTTATTTGCCCGTACTCGGTTGTCTCGCGGCGAGTCTTCCTTCAGTCTTGAGTTGTCTTCTTGCATGTTAAAGCGTAAGTGACTTAACCAACTCGGCTTGGCCAGCTCTTGTTACAATACATTTTACAACAAAATTGGGGTGCCAACTTTCTATTCTAAGTTTTACATGGCATTCATCAAAATCTAAACAATAAAATTCTACAGATGTATAGCAAGAGAGTATTACGCTCTTTGCTTGAATGTTTTGCGTGTAGTATGTCTGTTTGCAAAAGTACTCTCTCAAATGAATTTCTCGGCCTTTTATAGTGCTGTTTGAAAAATGTATCCCCAAGAGATAGATCCATTTTCAAACTACACTTTGAAAGTCGTTGGCTTGTCTTATCTTGCAATATTTGATGTAGACCAAGACCTCGAATTAATGCTCGCAGCATGGCACAACCTCGACAAGTTTGGAGCATCCCATTAGTTCTAGTTTTTGCACTCTTTGAAAAATGACTTTATGGTTGCGATCGACATGTTTCCTCTTTCATCAAACATTTGACTCTTTGGCGTCTCTTAACTTTATTATCCAACGGACGTCTTGACTTTCTTGAGTATTTTTTCCTGTAGCAACTCTCTCTGATAGTCTTCTCACTAATCAGGGAGTGACTTAGCAATTGTCGATCGGTGGTGCGACTTTCTTCGGTAAGTTGATGCTTCAACTTGTAATACTTAGCTTTGACCTGCGGTGAAGTCTTCAGCTTGATCTTGATCCAATACGCAATCTTCAACTTACATGTTTCAACTCAAATTAATAGAACCCTATCTGTTACATAGTTGATTTCTGATGGAATTAGGTGCCAACATCCTAATCTAATTTTTACATAGCATCATCAAAATCTATTACATAAATTTCCCAATAATTTCCCACTTTTTGATGATGCGAAACTAAATAAAACAAAGTAAATAGTGCTTTTTACGGCTCCACAGCGCTTGAAGGCTATCTCCCTTTATACTTTGCGGTTGGCTTTGGGACACATATGTCCTCTTCTTTCTCACCACAGGAGCAA